>JACATO010000921.1:0-407500 GCA_018389105.1 Nautilus pompilius | reverse complement strand
TGCTTCTTTACAATTTTTGACTAATGTAAGATTTAAAATATTTTATAAATAAATTTGTTGTACTAGGTAATTTTCATAAATAAAATGGTAAACAGTTTTTAAAAACAAATATGGATCTCAAATAACTAGGCTTGTACAGTGTTCGGGCTGACAATTCCATAATAAAGTCCAATAAATAAAAAATGAAAATAAAATTCAAACATAAAATAAAGTTATAACTGCTCATTATTTGAAAATAGTCTGAGATTTAATATTTGATTTAAATTTAGGATGTATAGAGTAGCCATAATCATATATTTGGTGGATCTGTTGATATCTAAATTAATCATACTTGGATATAAGATTTCAAAAGTTGTGAAATTCTTTATTTTTTATATTTTTTTTGCTATTTTTTATTGTCTATAAATCTAAAATTCAGATTATTTGGTTGCATTTAATATGAAAACTAGGAGACAAATAGGCTTTCAACTTTTGCTTTTATGATGTTTTAATGATAAGTAATGTATTTCTATCATAGTAGATAGTGTGCTTGTGTTACAAGCAAGAATCTTTCTGGATGAAACTCTAGGCAAGTTCCCTTACTCCAACTAACTTTGTTTACCTAGCAGTAAGAAGTAGGTTCCTGGTTGTTAACTGGTTGGCAGATCACTTTCCAGGATAATGGCTTCTGCTGGTTTTGGTGGTAAGGTGTCTGATTTTGGATGCTTCTTAACACCAGGTTACACTGCTTGCTACTTAAAAAGTGAGGTTGCTGTGTAGGCAGTTCTACACTATAATCAAATTCATGCATTTAGATGTTAGCATACAATTTGTGAATGACCATTTTTAATTACAAAGGGAAATAATAATAATTTTTCTTGATAAAAATGCAAAGTTATTGGTGATGTGTTATTTACTGAAAGTAGAGGATTACTTTGGGTGTTTTCCATCACCTTAAAGCTAGTAACTGAACTAATTAATTAATCCACATTTCAGAAATCTTTCTCGGATGCTGTCATCAGGGTTTAGTCCAAAGGAGGATACAGATGCTCTGATTGGTCACAAATGCACAAAAAAGCAACCTAATAACCAACAGGTTGCAGGTTCAAGACCACCTCAAGCCATTTGTATAATCAAAATAGTAGAAGTATGTACTACAATGCAGAATTACTGCATTCATTCTCATGACTCAACCTTGATGATGGTGACAGGGAAAAGTTCTGAAACAGGATAATTAGTTCATTTATTAAAATGATGGGAAATTCTGGAACTAAGTCTTATATTTTTTTGTTTTACAAACATTTTATTTCTGTATTTTACTGTATTTTTAATGTTTATCTATTTAACTATATATTATTTTCTTTGAATCATGTGGCTGATGTATGTAAGGTCAGAAAAAAAAACCCAACACACTTTGATATTACTTAAGTCAGTAATGCAGCTTTTGTTTCTAAGTATTTAAAAAAAAATTTAGAAAATACAACATGCTTGAAACCCATGTATTTGTGGTTAGCTAATAAATTTTACATTTAAATTTTATGTTGTAGTTCCAGAAGAGATGGGACTGTTGACTGATCCGGGGCAGCGACGTCGGTTCGTTCGCATTATATCCCAGCACAACAATAAACTCTGTGCTTTCTGCTACATAGTGGGCTTGATGTGGTTCCTTGGTCTTGCCTACAGTCCCCTAAATGCTGATACGTATTTTTCAGAGAATGCATTGTTGCCAGGTGAGTGAGTTGGCATTTCTTTTTACTTATTTTGCTTGCTTATTTAATTACAGTTTTACACCCTATACTGTTGGTATTGTAATGACTTTCTTGACAAAATAAAGTGTTAATGTTAAAACCATAGTCAGCTTTGGTGTTTTAAAATACCTATAAGATGTTATGAGACAGATGTGCATCTTTGCAAGTAAGGAAAACTGTTTCTTCATTAATCACGGTGTTGTCCATGTCTGTTGTATTTGAAAGTACTTATGTCACTTCTTTGTGAACAATTTTCTGATTTTATTATCAGGCTCCCTCATTTTATACCCCTATCATGTGGATGATATCTTTTGTCACATTGTTCACTCTCCAGAATGCTATGGGTTTTCTGACTTGATGATGAAATTGCTTTTGTAATGATGTCAACCTCATTATGTTGTTGGAGAACAATGGTCAGCTGGCCTTTCTTGATACTATTGCATTGAGTCATTTAATCAATGGCATGGATACTCTTGTATTTTGAAAACAGACATCTTCAGGACTTGTTCATTTTTGCAGAAGCTTTATTCTTGATCTTTATAAACTTAATATAATTTGCTTGCTCTCTTGCATAGATCATTTAACATTTGTTTACTTTTTCATAAAAAAATAGAATTTGTACCATTTTTATTTCTCAGCAGTGATTATTCATCAATTATCATTAAAAAAAACGTTTTAGGAAAATTCTTAATAAATTTGTTTGCTCACTAATGGTCCTATGAAACAGATTTATGTTAGCATTACATTAAACAAGCTTTTAGAGAAATTATGACAGGCACTAGATCTTTATCTGTATGTTGATACATTGCATGGTTGGGAACTTTATGATAATTCTATTTCTCCTCTTCAAGCCTGATTGCTGACATTGGTACATGAGACATCCACTAGAAGAATACCTCCTGGTTTTCAGTTTTCAAAACCAAACAGAAGAACAGGATGGAAAGATTAGCCACTTGCCTATTACAGAAAGTCCCTATTATAACTATTTTTTTAAGATGTGGGAGGAAACTGAAAAGCCCAAACAGTTCTATTATTAGCTAAGTATTATTGCCACACAGACTTGAAATTTGCTGTGTCTGCAAGAGATTTGTAGTCAGTTTGAAGTAGAAAAGATGTTAAGACTGATTTTCTTAAAGTTTTTTTTTTTTTTTAAGTTCCATAGGATTTAAAAACAAAAACAAAGCACAACATGTTCCAAATATTCTGTTTTAGCTTAAACACTGGTAGAACATTTTAATTTAAGTTCTTGGAGTCAACAATCTTAGATATATAAAGTTCAGTAAAAGATGAGGTGAGAAACCTCAGCATTATTTATATGATACAAGCTGAGTTAAAAAAACAAACAAACATTTTGTAAATAATTTAGGGATAATTATGGATTAAGTCTGAAATCATTGTGCTTCAGCTACTAATAAACCCTGGGAAAGTATAACTGTACAATGAAACTGAACCAAAGGGTTTGCTTCAGTGGGTTAATATAGTACCTCTTGTTTTGCTATTGTCACACTAGTGGTGGTGATGGTTGGCATGGGTCATCTTTTTGAGTTGGCCTATCTGTGTGGGTCAATTTTAGCTATTTTGAGGGTCCTTCTCACCCCAAGAGTTACTCTGATACTTGGCTACAAGACCTTAGTTTAACACCTTTAACATCTCTTCCAGATGTGGACTCTGTTTCTAGGAGGAGGAAGGAAAAAATTATATTGTGTAATTTTTACCTGACTTTAAGGAACACTGAAGTCCACTTTTTAAAAATGTATATCAACACTACTGCTAATAATTTGGTTCCATTTTGAATTGAATTACAAATTATCAGATGCATACAAAAATTATTCTTTCTTGTATTTTTGAGCTCTTGGAGTAGAAAAAGTAGGTCTGTCATAACCATACAATCACATTACAGCTCTCTGTCTGCCACTGTGATATACAACCAAGCACCATGCTGCACTATGTACAAAACATTAACAAATATTGTTTTTGGTCATCTTGATGAGTATTGTAGAAAGTATCAAAAGCTTAAATTTACTGAGATTTCCTCAAACTTAATGACATTGTTAAGTTATTCCAAAGGGGGGAGAGTTACTTATGTTAATAGACTTTAGTGTTCTGTTAAGCATTCAGAATTACTCTGAATTATTTTTATCATCAACAGGACTGGTTGAAGGGGAATTCTTTTCAGATACTGATGTGAAATTATACAGCTCTGAAATAAAGAAAGAAATGGTGAAAGACAAACGGTAAAGAATTTAACTTTTATTTTTTAAACAGTTGTGATATCATTCTTTTTTTGTATTAAAAAATATATACATAACAGTCTCCCTGTACTGTACTTAAAGCTGTTCAGAAATGCAAAACAACCTTTTTGAAAATGCCCTAAATTATTTTTAAAATATCCAGTAGAATGCTCTTTGCATTTGTCAGTTGTATACATCGTCTCTAATTTTTCACACTTTTTATGCTAGGTCTTTATGATATACAGACATTGTCCTAGTGCATAATTGTCAACTCCTTTTTATTGTTCAGATTTTTTCTTATTTTTGTTTTTTTTAATTTTTTATCATGCTTATTTTGTTCTATATTTTGGAGTTTAAAAGAAAAAATTTAGTGGGGGGGAATTCTTTTGTTTTAACCCAGTCAGAATGAACCTTTGCTGGCTGGCCCATGAGTGAATGAGTTAGCAACCAATAAAAATCAGTGTCTTAGCTAGTTGGAATTATTACATGTGAATGAGCAGCATGGAGAATGGAAGAAACAATAACAACAAAAGACAGGTGGGAGCATTCTAAATTAATTTTACAAAAAATATTAAAGGAAAAAGTTTAAAAAAAAAAAAAATTTTGAAATTTGCAACACTTTTCTTGGCAGCTGCTATACTAATGTCAGTTTATGATAGATGAAGTTGGTCTGGCTGTAACTTTCTCAAATTTCACTATATTAATATCTGGTTAGTTTTTTTTTGCTTTATGAACTAATAATTAAACTTCTTTTCCTATTGATGACAGTGTAAAGAAGATGCCATAGCATTCTTAACAAATGACCTTTTATTTTTGTAGCTACATGTCTCGCTCTTGGCTGCACACAAAATTCCGAGAACTTGGTCTGGATGCTTACATTCAGAACTACACTGTCATGTACCCACTTCACACCTTGAAAAACCAGGTGAGGGAAGGGAGAGCCAGCAATGTTATTTTGTTTTCTTTTTTTTAAAAAAAAATTTTTCTTTTACTAATACCATCTTTGATGTTTTTAGTTAGACCTCATTTGGATTCCACTTTGTCACTTTGTTCAAATATTATCTGTAATGATATTACTTTAGATTTTATTTTTTTAATAATTAAAATTGTAGTTTTTTAAATACAATATCAAAATAATTATGAATATATATATACTATTTTGAGATTTTTTTAAACATCACTTTCTTCATCTGTTGACATATTTATTAATAAGCTTGTGTATTGCTACAGTGTTGCACCTCATGAGGCTTAGAATTTCAGCAGATAATAAGTTTTGAATGTAATTTTTGTAGTTTGCAAGTTAACTTCATAGAATTCAGAATTAAAAAAAAAGAAAACTGCAAAAATGTACCTCAGTAAAATATGAAATTTTTGGATGGCTCACATTAACACACCTGTTAAGTTTCATAGATCTGATTAATTGTTCACACTTGATGCAGATTCTTTTCTCACAATTTAAAATTTGAAATTAAAAAAAAATGCAAGCTGAAAATTTTAGACCATGCTAAAACAAGCCAGTTAAATCAGGAGAATTAGCTTGATCTGTTCTCTTTTTATTTACCTTTGAGGACATGTCCTGTGGATTCTAAAATATTGATTTGACCACATTTAGATGAATTATCTTCACCTAAAAAGAAAAAGGATAGAGAAGCCTTGGTTAGAAAAGTTTGATTTTGAACAGATATTAAAATGCTATAATCCCACTTAAGTCATCATTAGCATTTTAAGTGTTTTAAAAAAAAATTTCTATATGAACACACTTACAGTGCTTTATTAACTAATTGGACATTTCAAATCTTACTGATTTGCATTTTCAAAGATTAGTAGGGTTACATTATTAACATTAGAAAAAAAAAACTTAACCAAAGAAAAGAACAAACCAACTAAAGAACCTCAGTGAAGTTTAATCCAAGGCAAGGGAAAGCCTAACAAAGGAAATGACGACAAAAGAATTACTCAAGTAATAAAACCAGAAGTTGGATCATTGAAGAAAAAGTTTATTGATTTTCACTTTTTGTTTTTAGAAAGTGCCTGGCCAGAATGTCTATGCTATCTTGCGAGCTCCCCGATCTGCCAGCACTGAGGCCCTTGTCTTATCAACACCAATCCGGTCTGAATCAATGTTAACTAAAAACATGCCTGACACAAGTGGAGGAGTGGCACTAATGATGGCACTGGCCAAGTATTTCAAACGTGAGCATTTTGTTGTTTCATAGGCAGGGGAACTGTACATTTAAGGCAGGTTGTTGATGTCTGAGATTGTATATAAGGGGGCTGTGAATGCCAGATTTTGCATGTTTGAGTACATTACACATGTTTGTGTTTGTAAGGAGATTACATGTTGGAATGTGTGTGCAAGTAGTGGGGATGGATTTTGAATTTTTGTGTAATTTATGTAACTGGGGGATTGGAAAATTTGTTAAAACCAGCTAGACAACTCAATTTGAGACTAGCATGCATCACTTTAAAAAAATGTCACCAGCAAATTAAATGGGTGAAGTATTTGCACACCAAGGATAAGTCATCTTCCAAATCAACCCTGAATATGGCAACGGAATGATCACCAAAATATGGGGAGGGGCCCAAAATAGCCCTGTTTTTTCTCTTTTGTTACCCTGAAAACTGCAATAAACAGTCTTAGACAGTACATGAAAGATTTTAGTCACGATGGTGTTAACAAATAATTTTTGACTGTTTCAAAAGCAACAGTAGTTTTAATTTCAGGACTTTTTCTTAAACCAGAGATTAATATTTTTACCACTCTGGTAGAGGAAACACAAACTGATGAGTTTTGATGTTTAAAGCACATTGATGCCTACTACCATCTGTAACTCAGTTTCAATGTTAAAGTTACTAATCATGAATCATCAAATGCATATAAGAAAGAATTTATTTATCTTTGTGTTGATACTTCAGAGACTGCCATTTTGTGTTTTGAACTCTTTAGAATTGAAGGTAGGAAAAAGTAGGATGTTAGAATCCATGTATCTTAGTCTTGAACAATTGAACATATAGCATTATGCATCTATGATGTTGGCTTTAACAGGAGAGCTATGATGTTGCCAGTACATTTGAAAAGTATTAAGAGTTTTAATTTACTAAAATTCCCTTAAAATTGTTGATATGGTTATTGTAGTAAATTAAATCTTTTTGTTTGCAGATTGCATTATTTCATTAAGTAATAGTTGGCTGTAAAATCAAAAGGCAATATGTCTTTAATAACCATGAAATAATAACCTTAGTGGTGAAAAAATAATTTTCTCGATTTTCTTAGTTTTAAATAATACAAATTTTTCAAGGCTGTTTGTCTTTCAGAGCACACTTATTGGGCAAAAGACATAATTTTTCTCCTTACACAGCATGAACACATTGGAGTTCAGGCCTGGCTTGATGGTTATCATCAGTCTCAGTCATCCAACTGTAAGTATTCTGATCCAGTCTCCCACCTTTGACATCTGAGATTTTTTTAGGCAGTGGGGGTCAGAATGACAAAAAGTGTCTGCAGGATAAATTACAGGGATGGCATATGCAAACTCTGCCAGTACCTTATATTGTATTTTCTCATATTGCTACTTTCTTCCTGGTCTTTGATTTTTTTGCCTTTGTCTATGGGTGGTCAAACTCATTATTTCCTGCTTGATTTGCCACGTACTAGTGAGCATAGTAAATCTGACAGAAAATACTTAATGCCATCATTACACTACCAACTTTCCAGGGGTTGTATTTTCAAAAAATCAATTTTTTAATTTGCTAGAAAAACCACAGATCAGGAGATTCCAACTTCATTAGTATTAACGTTATATTCCTGGCTAAAATTGTTGGTTAAAGCAGTCAGTCAGTCAATTGTTCAGCCATGTTGCTGAGTCCATATTTTGAACACTAGCTAACAGCCAAGGGTATTATTACGTTTGAAACTGCAGCTAGATGAAATTGCCCAGCATAATTAAACTTCACCTGAGCTAACAAAAGTCCCTACCAGGACCCTTCATTTTTTAGATGGTGGAAGAAATGTGGGCCCATATGATATCTACACAGCTGGCTGGTGAAGAAGAGCAGGAAGAAACCATGCCAGGAAGGTATGCCAAACCGAGACAGTTCCAACTGGGGTTTAAACTCTGACCCTCAGCCTTAGCAGTCTAGCACCACTGGATCTCTATGCTATCCTTTATAGCCATAGTTAGTTAGAAGAGACAGTTCCAACTGGGGTTTAAACTCCGACCTTCAGCCTTAGCAGTCTAGCACCACTGGATCTCTATGCTATCCTTTATGGCCATAGTTACTTAGAAGAATAAAAATTATATTGTATTTGTATATTTCTTTTCTATTTAGCTTTATGAATTAAGTTTTATTTTTTAAAAATATTTTGTTGTCTTTGCTGACATTCAAAACTATTAGTTTTAATGTTAACAGAGCAAACAAATATATATAAAAAAAAAACACTGCTGATAACTTAACAATCTAGGCATTAAAAACCAATAACGATAATTATTTTATTAAAAGGAAAAATAAAATTCATTGGATGGAGCACGTGGAATAATATTACACTACAACTACTTCAATATAATGATGTCTAAATAAAAATACACATACAAGTATCTCAGTATAACTAAGTAAAATTGCATAGTACAAATATCTCAGTATAATGCTGTCTAACTAAAAATAACTATCTTAATATAACATGCTTTAATTAAAAGTAAACACTACAACTATCCCAGTAATGCTGGTAAAATTTAGTGAAATGATGAGGGAAGCACACATGCACACACACGGGTTATCTAGAAAGCTACATGTGCCTAATGCATATAATGCCACTACTTAAACATAGATGCATTCTGGTTTGTGTTAGTATATGTTTTGACACATTTTTAATTGAACATGCATATTTTAGTTGTTGTTCCTGGAGAAGTGTGGGGGCGCAGTGGGTCAATTCAAGCAGCCCTGAATCTTGAAATTCCTGCAGAGAAAGTCAACTACTACAACATTAAAATGGAAGGGCTGAATGGGCAGCTTCCAAACTTGGACCTGTTCAACCTTGTTGTGCGACTGTGCAGGAAAGAGGGCAGGGCAGTCAGACTACATCATCAGGTTAGTGCAGAATGCAGGCCTTTTAATCCCTATTCGAGAAAAAAAATTGATCTAGTAATTTATATTCAGATTATGGGTGTTATTTTCTGGGTTATAGATCAATTTGGAATATAGATAAAAAGTCCTTTATATCAGGAAATATGGATGTTCATCCATTAATTAATCGAATAAAGCATCGTAAAAAATTAGAGACCTGTGTTTTGATTTTGATGCTTATAAACACACATATTGCAATGTTTTGTTAGTTATGAACTCATATATATTAACAAATAAACAAAGTAAAAGAAATAATAAAATAAAACTATTCTAACAACATTGATATTATACAGCTTGATTTAATGCACCCTTATTCAACAGACTTCAGAAGCAATGGATGCTGTCTGGTTCTCCCAACAAAAGTCTGCGTTGAGCTGTGTGAAAATTTTTTGCTTGGATGCCTTTTGCGTGGGCATCCATCTTCCATTCGTTGACTGCATTCCATGATAGAGCATCATCTTTACCTCTCAAATTTTACTTTAAATTCAGTGTTTGTATATACTTTATTAGCATCTAAAGTGAACAGAAGTTAGCAACCATGGCCTCTAAAGATGGAGGTGTGAAAAGAAGGCGAGTGAATTTGAGTGTTTTGCAAAAACTTAGATTGATAGTGAAGCTTGAATCTGGTGTGTTGGTTGCTTATGTGTGTGAGGAGTATGGCATGAAGAAACAAATGGTGTTGGATATTCGTAAGAGCAAGGAAAAGCTCAAACAATTTTCATTAAAGTTTGATGTTGATGCTTCAGCCAGTGGTTTGTCAATTGGTGGCAGGAAGCATGTGAAAGTGGCTCAGGATAAAAACCTCAAGGAAGCTGTATATAAGTGGTACCTGCAGCAATGTTCTAGTGGCATAAATGTTTGTTTTGTTGGACTTTGCTCCACTGCGAATATGTTAGCAAAAGCACATTAACATAAAGTTTCAGGCTAGTGATTGTTGGCTTTGGCGTTAATGTAAATGCCATGATATAGCGAATGAGTAGACATATGGTGAATCTTTAAGTCAATATTTAAGTTGTTATCAGATATGGCCAATATATAAGATCATATGTAAACAGCATATGTAAGTGTCTGGATTTAACGGACATACCTTCTCCCCTATTAGTCCGTTAAATCGAGGTTTTACTTTAAACTAAGATCAAATAGTGAGAAAGAGTTCTGTCCCTTTGAAAAATTACCCATTTCTTTGAAGTAAAAAAAAACAACAAAAAGTTAGGACACTTTAAAAAGAATCAAAAGGATAATGTTCTTTTTCATTGTTAATGACTTTTTGATATTTCTTACCTGAATAAAGACAATAGAGGAAATTTCACACTTACTGTGATTAAGTACAGTATTAGGTATCTATGTTAAAAATATTATTATAAAAATTATCAGGCTAAATAGCAGACATTGGATCTGAAATTATTTTAAGACAAGAATTCTGATAAGTAAACAATCTGATTTCCAAATCTATCTTGAGTTTAGTATGGCTATTTTTAATTCATCCTTCAAGGCTGGTCTAGCTACAGGTAAGTCAAATTAGTGTATAGATTGAGGGAAGACAGGCGAACAACTTAATAAACTAAAAAATACATGATTAGGTTATTAATATTAATACTTTAGTCTATCAGAGATTTTGGTATATACAGTACAACCTCACGTATCCGAACCTCACTTATCCGAATTTTCGTGTATCCGAACAATCGACATGGCCCCCGAACAAAATCTCACGTAACCGAACTTTCACACTTTTTTGTTCGGTTGTCAACGTTCTATTGTAATTTCTCTTAGATCTTAACCGAACAAAGCATGGCCTTTTTAAAAGTGAACAGTGTGGGGGGGCATGCCTATATAAGTGATTCATATAGTTTAACGAGGTCTGACTGTATATATATACTGTACATCATTAACCTTAGTGTTATGACAAGCAAGACTCATTGATCATGTGTCCAAAATTTCTGCAGCCAGACAAAATGGAGGTTAACAAAGACGCACATGCAAACATTTTCACTCAAATTACATTGAAAATCTACAGTAATTAAGTAATACAGTACTTCACTTTGGGTTAGAAGGGCATTGTTTCGAAACAGTTTACACATATGACAATTAACATGCATAGCGTCTATTGTTCGGATAGGGTGTCAATTGGATGTTCGAATTTGACCCTCGGCATGCTCACAGCAACACCTGCATTTCGTTTTTTTTTCACGTATCCGAAAACTCGCGTATCCGAACAAATAGCTTGTCTCCGGGCTTGTTCGGATACGTGAGGTTGCACTGTAGTAAACAACTGAATTAATGGGAAGTATATCTTGTTCTGAAGAGTTATTTTTAAGTCAGATTTTGTTGTACTTGAAGAACTGCTTCTGATTTTAGAGGCTTTGAATTTTATTTTTTTATGATATGACAAAGATCATATCGTGATATGTATTTTATGGTATGCAGTTTCCCTATAACAAAGAGGTAAGTGCCTGGACACATGCCAAGAAAAATAATCAAAAGTTTGTCATGGGTGATTGTTAAACAGGTTTAGTAATAGTGATATGTTAGTTGTCTGGTATTGCCTGTGATATATAGGTTTTACTTGAAAAAGTGTCCTCATTAGTTACAATTTTTATTTAGCTAGACTTTAGGTTCAATTCTTCTTCTCTCAACCTAAATGACATCTGCTGCAGTATAAAATGGGTTTATTGATGTTTTCTTTTAGTCCGACCACTATGATCCTGAATCATTTGATGGGTTTTTGCACTCCTTAAAAACCATGATGCGGATGATGGTAACACTAGCTACAGGCACACCTTCTGGCAACCATGGACTCTTTCATCGTTATCACATTGAGGCTGTCACACTGCAGGGTATTGTGCACCGGCGGGGTCAGAAAAGTGGCAGTCTGATGGTCACTGGAAGGTGAGAGAGGGGTGGGAGTTTGCTGACTTTGATATGGGTTGTTTCTTGGGCCTGATAGGACATTCTTTGTTCTTGACTGTTCTATGTACTTCCCATTTGGAGATCTGGAGTTTTTTTTTAACCAGCAGTGGTTTATTAATAATTTAGTGTAAAACCCTGGTGCCTTACATGATCAGCCAAATCAAACCCCCAGTATCTTTTGCTGATCTCCCAAAAAAGGGAATTAAGAGAGAATAGCCTGCTGTAAGGGCTCTACTAGTATAGATAGCCGTAAAGATAAACTTGTTCTCATATTTCAAATAAATACTGATGGAGCTAGAGTTAGTAATCATCATCACTCTTGTTCAGAATCAGCCCTAGCCTTTTTTATAATCATTATTAAAATTCAAGAGTGTTTTCTCTGCCCTTGACAGCATAGAGTAGACCTAGCAGCAGTTACAAATTTTTTCACATTTTACATTTTATTTTTTTACATTATTATTGATTGTTTATTATTACTGATGTGTTATATTTTGTTATTGTTGTTATTTGGAGGTGATGGTGTTTACTACATTATCAAAATAACTGTATTTTTATTTAAAGAGAATTGATATTAAAGAAATATTTCTGTTAGATAAATGCTTTGCTTGTAAATTTGGAGTTTAAGGGATCTGAAATTTTGATAACTATAATTCATAACAGAATTTCATCTTTTTTATTTTAAAACTCAAATGATATTAAATAAATGCATAGATTTGTCTTCTAAATTGCCAATAAGATAATCCTACTTTTAAAAATATTTTCTAAGCACAAGCATTAATGTGTAGATTTGTCTGGAACTATAAAATTTAATCCTACCTAAAAATGTGTATATATATTTGCAAGCTTAAACGTTGAAAAAATATGGATTTAGTTTTGGCCAAGACTCTAAAATGTTACATTTTGGATGGAGACGGATGACTATTGTAATTAGACAGCAGCAGTTCAGCCACAAATTTGGCAGATTTAAGACTACCAGATGTAAGGTTTGGAAGAGTTCTATGTATAAACAAAAATGGCTTTTGTGACTGTGTATAACTAAGTTATAAAATTCTGATGTATGCTTGAGAAAATCTCAGATTAGCTGAATGGGGTTGCATAACTTGACTGGCACTCTGCCATTTACCTGCACACAGGTGTTTCACAGACACCAGACAATTTTCTGTCAAGAAATAATTATCTTTTCATTATGTGAAATTCTGCATGTCAGTATTTGAGCCAACGTTGCATACTTTTAGTATATAATTTTCTATCAAAGTTTCTTTTTTAAACAAATATTTTTAAGAGATCTGTACATGCCAGGTCTTTTTTTTATCATTTTGTTTTTGACAGGATACTAAATACATATAAATGCTCTCCCAGTCTACATAGATAAAACACAAATACTTCACCCATTTACAGTGGTCTCCAAAATTATTAGGACATACTTAAAATTCCACTGATAAAAGCAACTATGGAAATGATACCTTATTAGATATCTAACAATATTCTAAAGAATCATAAACAGAAATGCCTCAGTATACAGCGGAGTAGCATTCTGGATGCTGTTAATGACCAAATGTTTTAATTTCATTAAATAACCCCCCTTTGTCTTGGTAAGTAACTACTTTGCATACTCTTGGCATAGAACTGTTTTTCCATTGCAAATACTGCTGCAGCTGTGTAGCATTTTCTGGATGTCTATTCCAATCCAGTTTATCCTACATCCTACAACAGTTCAGTTGGGTACATGTCAACAGATTGTGCTGGCCAGGTCATGATTTCACAAAGTTAGGAACCCTTCTGATCCTCCAGATACCCCTTGCAGAGTTTTGACATATGCTTAGGTTTATTGTCTTGTTGGAAAATGAATCCATGCCCAAGAATTCATTCATCAGAGGGCATTGCATTAGTCTGAAGAATTTGGTGGGTATTCCTCTCTCTTTGTACCTTTGACCTTAGCAAGATCACCATCAACTGAAGATCTGAAACAGTCCCACACCATTTCATTGATGCCTCCATGTTTCACAGCCATCAATGAATTTTTGTGATATTAGCAAACTATGTTGACACAACATTTACAACCAAAAAGTTCAAACTTTGATTCATTGACCCACAAGATCTGCCATTTTTCTTTGATTTTCTGAACACATCCCTTTGCTTATGCCTTACTCCTATTGTTTTCGTGATGGATGAGTAGTTTTAAAACTGCCACATAACCACTGGTATCAACATCTTTTAGGCAATGTCTGATTCTTTGAATTTATGGTTTAAACTATCTCTGGGTCATTCAAACATCTGTTGCAAAGAGATGTGATCCTAATAAAATTTGTCTTGGGTAGCAGTAGTTACTATCTTATGGCAGTGTCCCTTTCTGTTGGAAATTCTACCAATCTGGGTCTTCTTCAAAAATGAATGCATTTTATTGAGTGACTTTCAGTTTCCTACTGCTATCTGTAATGGTCCAACTCTCATTTCTCAGTGTTATTACAGTAACTTGGCCATCTCTCTTTCCCAATAAACTGATTTGGTCCTTTTATAACAATGTTAGGTATATGTGAGAAGATTGATGTTATTGAGGGGGGGGGGGTCTCATACTGTGCACCAATCACTCCATAAGTGGGGAGATTATTGCTTGATCTATGCATATTATTAAATAGTGTGACTCAAAGAGTAATCTAGACGAAAAGTGAAATTACTGAATATCCTAACACAGCTTCAATGAAAATATGCAAAAAATACAAAACTGCCCCATATTTAGTGAAACTAGAATGTTATTTTCTCCAGATTTTATATTATGTTAATTATAATATATTGCAGTTTATATTTCAACACTATAATTTTTCCTTAGTCAAACACGATATACATTATTTGTGTAATTTTCTGGGACATACTACAAAAACACTCTTGATCTAATAGTCATGGAGCCTACTGTACATATAGACACTCTTCCCATATAAAGATTTTATGAAAACTTTTTTTTTTTGGCAAGAAGAAATGTTACAATCACCTAGCTTTCACTCATAAAGATCTTTAGCTTTATCAAAACAAATTTATTTTATTTTGCTTGTATTGTTACAAGTGAAATCTTGATGAGTTAAACTTGGGGCACTTTTTACTGTTATTACTTAGCATTGTGCAACACCAAGAAAGCATATATAACCTTATTGTTTTTATTTATTTATTTTATTATAGTCAAGGGGAAAAACAGGCAGACAGACCAGTATGTGGTCTTAAGTAAATATTGCCAGATGAATATCAGATCTTAGGTTCTGGAGTATCCAGTTTTGTCATTGTCATATTCTTTTTACTGCCACTCCCATTTGTTTACACTAGTTTCAGAAATATCTAAAAATTGTATTTTGTTTCAATCCATTGCATATTTTCAGAATAATTGAAGGGATTTTCCGCAGTCTTAACAACCTACTGGAGAGATTCCACCAGTCCTTTTTTTTCTACATTCTTCCAGCTACAGATAGCTACATTTCTATTGGACTTTACATGCCACCATTTGGTTTGCTGGTGGCGGCAGGACTCCTCAAGATATCCTACTTTTTATTTTATGTAAGAATGGTTCTTTTTCAGTGGGACTCATTCACCAGACACTTTGAGATGCACACAACAGTGATAGCATAAATGAGTGGTTGGATTTTACAAACAAAAGTTGATTAAATGTTATGAAATCTTTGCTTCAGCCAGTGTGTTGTAGAGTTGCATAATGCTTTGCTAGGAGAATTGTTGGAATTATATGGCCTTAAATGTATTTAAATGTACGCTGAGTCATTTTTTTGGTGTGGTGACTGGTAAAGGACTTCTGTATGTACTGTAAACTTCTTTGCCTCTCTGACTTATAACATAAAATGCACAATGACAAGTTAGTTAGCAGTTTTGTGCTAAGTGCTACTGTCTTTGGTTGGATTTACAAATTAGTCAGCCCACATTTATGTCGTTTTTTTTGTCTATTGGATTATGTCAGAATCCAATATCTGTTTTGCACAACTATGCTTTTTCTATTTTTTATTTTTTGGAGTTATGTGAAAACTGTTCTAGTACTTTTGATTCTTGACTGCTGGTCAGGCCATTGCAGTATGGATTGGAGATGATTGTAAAACGAAGACCAACAACAAGAAAGGCAGCAACGATGGTAAGGAAGAGCAAAAAGATGAGAATGATCGGGTGGAACAGAACAAAAGTGCTACAGACCTACTGATCAGCAAAGAAGGCGAACAGGTTCTGTTCTTAATCTGCACTAAATGCTAAATAATCTGACATGCAGCTTCCATTTTCCTTTGTAAACACACAAGGCTTTATTCTCACTTTTCATCTTTTTTTAAAATGCAAGATTGCTAGATAAGGGTTGTACAAAATTATACAAATGGTTTACTGTTTGTACAAACACCAAAATGTATAAAATTGTTTTGAAAAAATTATCTGTACTTTTGATTGTCCTTGGGAATATAATAATGTAAAATCTTAGGAATGTACATCCATACTTCCAAGAAAAATCCCCCCCCCCCACACTGTACAAACATTGTCATAGTCTTGTATATCAAGTTCACCATCTCCTCCAAAGGTAATCACAAACTCTACTTTCAGTCTTTTCAGTGAAGTATATTGTTATTACTTATAAATGCTTCATTGATATTTTTAGAGTTAAATTTAAAGTTTGACTATATAAAATGTTGATGGCTTAAACATGTAAAAGAGTTTACACTTCATTCTTTTAATTATAGGATAATGGCCTTTTCTTACCAAAGAAGTATCCCGTACTAGTTGAAATATTGTGTATTTTACTATCATTTAGCTATTTTTGTTTTTTTTTTGGTTAATCTAGACAGCTAGATTTGTCTATGCTTGTTTATATGAAGGTTTATTCTTATTTGGGTCTTATACTATTCTATTTATTTATTATTTTATGATAAAAAGAATTCACTATATCAGACGTTCAACATTATGATGGTGCTATTTAAGCTGGGTTTCATTAGAACATCCATAGTACATTGGTCCTTACAACAAAATACTGTATTTTTGGTTTACAGGTTGATACCTTTTCTGTCTTAACATTATGACTTTGGCCTACATGATGATTTGACTTATCTCTGGCTGAACTAGACTAGTTTGAATTCAAAACAGCCATATCAAATTAAGTACTAGCTGATCTTAGAAAATGTCATCCATATTAATGAAAAAATCAAATTGCTGTTTTCTTGTTAGCAAAACATTTTTTATCTGCCAAAAAAATTTCACAGACCCAGTGTCTGCTATTTAGTCTAAAAGATAATAGTAATATTAATACAAGCAAACTCTCAGTTTACTTAGCTTGATTAAATTGCTAAAAATATTATTAATCTTTAGAGATCTGCACATCTAATTATCACACTTATTAACAGATACTACAATATTGGAATTTTCTTCACTATTTCAATCATTTTTGGAGAAAATTATTATTTTTTCATTTAGAACAGCTACAGCTTATTTCAATTTTTTTCACATTAAAAATAATTTATACACAACAAGTCATTAGGATCGTGTGACTTTGCAAAAGAATATAACTTGTATTTGGATTTAGTATACAAATTGCATGCTATCTTTGTTTTAAAAATCATTTTAATTATTTTTATTACTTTATATTTGAGTTTATAATTAATGAAACAGCCTAATGTGAATGAATCTATATGTGAGAATGCCAATAGATGATGCTCTTATTTTCAATTGTACTTTAGTTCAATTTTATGAATAAACCAGATTTTATAATCAGAACATTTTACTTATAGGCCATGCCCATTTAATTTCTGTTGCCACATTACCTGCTTATGTTATCTAATCTCTGAACAATTCACCTTCCACTTGCAGTACATCATGAAAACGATGGATGTGATCACCATTCTCCCTGTTATCTTGCTCAGTGTTCTTATGGGTCTTCTGGCTTACTACTCACCTGACATCTTTAGCCGTCAATCACAGCACCTCAGGATCCATACAGATGAAGCTGTCACTTTCGGCCTGCTAGCCTTGTTTTGTGCTTGCATGTTTTTCCCACGATTTGTAAACAAGTAAGCTGACACTTCTCACTAGAACATGTATCTTTAACTGTTTTTTTCTGAATTGTATCATTTCATGCAAACTTGTTTTTTTAATTCTTGCAATTTAATTTATTGTTGTTCTGTTTTATATGATTTTTTCTTGCATTACTGATCAATTTTGTTTGGTAACAACATGCTGGCAGGGCCATTTTCATGGAAATATCAGTAAATGTAATCTGTCCATATTTTTTGAATTAGTATTGGTGACACTAGAGCTTTCATATGAAGAAGACGCAAATAATGATAATCTAATACAGTAGAACCGCGGTAATGCGAAGTTCAAGAGAAGAAGCCTCTCACTTCACATTAAGCGGAGGTTCGCATAAACCGCGTTGCATAAAAATCGCTATGTTTTTTCTCTAATTGTGGATATTTTGTTTATAACATTCATATATTGCTAATTGAAGTATTATTTTTGTAAATTATTTTTATTTTTGCGAAGTATAAAACAAAAAATAAAAATTTATGTGAACTGAGACTCTTGTTGAGGCAAAATTTAAGAAAGAATGTAATAAAAAAAATACAAATGGATTTATAACCTTTATTTGAAGTAAGGAACAATAATTTCTTATACTGTATAACAAACAAGTTAAAATTATACAAAGAAGTCAGTAATAGTCTTCTGCTTAAGGCAAGAGGAGTGCTTCTTGTCCATCCATTTTTCAAGGCTGTTAAGGTGTTCGCTAATGCTGGGTGGATTTTCTTCGCCTGCCCACATGAAAAGCTTCAGAGTCCACAATGCATCTGCTGCTTGGCGGTAGGTCGGTGGTGGCTCAAGGGACACCTCAGGCTCGTCTTCTTCCTCGACATCAATTTCTTGTCTGTTCATTACTGTCTGAGCAATGTCTTCAACCGAGAAGGGAGCTGAGGTAAGGAGGTTGTCATCCACTGTTGCGTATGCCTCCGCTTCTTCTGGTGAGACTTGCAGTTGCCTCTCCCGCCTCAGCAGCTCTGCAACAGGCAAGTCATCATCTTCGTCCTCGGGAGTGGGAATGGGAGTTTCACTCTTGAAGCCACAATGTGAGAATGATTTGGCGATTGTATGTGGCTTAACGTTGCTCAAAGCACATGTGATGCCACCAATGGCCTGGAGAACTGTCCACTTAGGCTCCTCCTCCTCGCAAGCTGGCAACAAGCATTTGGTCACGAAGTATTTCCTGTAGTAGTGCTTAAAGTTGGCTATGATTCCTTGGTCCATGGGCTGGGTGACAGATGTGGTGTTAGGTGGCAAGTACACCAACTTAATAGCCTTAAGCGGTGCTTGGATGCTATATGCCGAACAATTGTCTACCACTAATGCCACCTTTTTCTTCTCTCGATGGAATCGACTGTCGAGCTTCATTAACCAGCGAGTAAAGATGTCACTGGTCATCCACGCGTTGCTGTTGGCCTCCCAGTCCACCTCGAGATTGGCTGCATTTATTTTGTTATGGCTGAAGATGTGGGGCCCGATGCTCTTGTTTATCACCAGAGGCCTCAGCTTGTCTGATCCTATCATGTTGGCTGCCAGCAGGAGGGTGACCCTTGTCTTGGACAGCTTGCCTCCACGACCGTCTTCATCCTTGTACGCGAAGGTTTTGTTCGACTGCAGCTTATAGAAGAGCCCAGTCTCGTCTGCATTGTAAATGCAGTCAGGACTGTATTCCTTGAGGAGTTTGGGAAGTAGGGTTGACTTCCAAGCATCCAGAACCTCAGGGATTACGGACTTAGCCTCTCCCTTGATACAGCGGTATCTAAGTCCCTTCCTCGCTTTGAAGCGGTCCAGCCATCCATTGCTGCAGCAGAATTCGGAATGTCCCATTTCTTCTGCAAGCTGCATGGCCTTCTCCTGGAGAACAGGTCCAGAGATGGAGAAGTTACTGGACAGAGCGGTTCTCAGCCATAGGTTGAGAGCCTCCTCCACGTCTTCATACTCAGCTTTCCTTAATCTCTTACGTTTAGAATCAAATTTCTGTTGTTTGTATGCCACTTTGTACTCCCCGCTCTTGGAGAGCCATGTTGAAAGTGTATTCAATGCCACTCCGAACTGCTTTGCTATCTGGGATTTGCTCCTCTTGCCCTCCTCAACCAGCTGGATAGCAGCGTACTTGGTTTCCAAGGAAATTGACTGCTTACGTTTGGTAGCCATTCTTAAAATGAAAACTTCCATAAATCACAATCACATGAACCCCCTTAAATATAGGCCAGTATGTGGAGCCTCGGTAAAAAATTGCATTCTGCATGACCTGAAGCGGCAAGGACACGACTTCTCTGCAATGCTAAATAAGGTCACGTGTTTAAATTTCTGTGATAACATTTTAATTATATTTCGTTTATAATAAAAAGTGAATTTGCTTGTATTTTATTGGTAAATAAAATGTTATACTGCAATATTTGGTATTGAATAAGAGTGACCTCATTTTCTACTTCGCAATAGGCCATACCAAAATGCTCGATTAGATGCAAAAGTGGTTCGCATTAAGACATGTGTTCGTATAAAGAGAGTTAGTGGTAGCCCGTGTGATTATTGTTAAAAACAAATGGGAAAAAAGAAGAGAAGAAGGCAATCGCTTCGTATTAACCCAAAGTTCTTGTAATCCAGGGTTCGCATTACCACAGTTTTACTGTAATTACAATTTTAAAGAAAAGCCATCTTATTCTCCTTAATATTAGAATTTATTCTGGTTCCAGAATAATAAATTTTCTGACAAATCATCACAGCATTTCAGGTATTTGGTCAGATTTTGAATTGGCATCAAACCTGATTCACAAGATAATGTTACATCATATTTCTTCATAATTAAAATATCTCCTCTTGACATACCTGTTAATGGAACTGTCAGCTTCTACAAGGGGCTTGTTAGTGGTAATTATGCTACTACACAACCTCAAAAGGTATGTCTACAATTGTAGACAGTGATGATCACAGACAAAGATATCTATTCTATTTTTTTTTTAACTATTTGGTTGATTAACTGGAAGTAGAGTAATGATAGCTTGTACTTGACAAATACTAGGTCTCTAAAATTGAAAAATATTATAAACTTTATAATTAGCTGTATTTTTTCTCCTTAATATGTTCTTATCATAATTTATGAACTCTTCATGGCATAACATAGTTTGTAGTGTGCTCACTTGTCATGACAGCTGCTGCTGTTTAGGTCTGGCTGTATCTGAGGCTTATTTGGTGTCAAACTAATGCCATGGTCTTTCAGTAGAAGAGTTATAGTAGGTTCTTCCCTTCTGAAGTTTGCATATTTAGCCTGCTTGTACACAGACATGGAAGCAATTCTTTACAAACACAACCAACGTAACCTGGTTAAAAAGGTTTTCTGTCAGTTATTTATATGCATTCAAAAGTAGTAGCAGGAAAATTTTAAAAAGAAAAATACATAAATAATAATATACATTTTGTAATTTTCATTTTTTTTAATTATTAAAAAAATTTGATAATAGCATGTGGGTTGGAGCTGTTAAATGAAGAAAATATGAGGTGTGTATTGTTAGTTTTCTAGAAACAGAAGCCTTTATGACTCTAAGCAGAGAGGAATGGATGGCAGAAAAAAGCTGTAGTTGTTACTATTACTTTGATTAGTTTATTTGTGCTTGATACTAACCATGGGTTATTATTAATTAGTTAAGCGTGGTCCTTAAAAAGGGAATAAAAGTACCAATGTAAGAAGTACGGAGTTCTTAATTTTATTTAGCCTATGGTAAAATGGAAATTTTGTTTTATCCCTGTTTGCACTAACCTTTCTTGTACCAACAAGGTTACTTGAGAGATCATTGTATGTGGATAAGTATTAGTACTAAGGCAAGTAAAAGGTTAATTTATGTGATTCTGGAATATGTGATACGTCAGAGTTGTTTGTACTTACAGGATAGACGTGAACACCTAGCTACAGTCATTTGATGTTGAAATTCCCATTACTAGCAGGTGTAAATGTTGAGATTAGTGTGTTGACAAAAAAAAAGACAATAGCTGCATGCTTTATTCTTGTTTTGTTTTCTTCGTAGAAAATCAGCTGATCCTGACATGGGTTTTCAAGTGGACTGGCCACTGTTGAAATGTGTAGCTCTTCTCTTCCAGTGCCTGACTCTGTTCTCAATATCCTTGATAAACATCTGCTTAGCCTTCTTTCTTGCCATGGCTATGATTCCAGTGTCTGTGGTGGTGCAGCCAGTAAAAAATAGGTAGGAGTCTCCCTACTTCTACACTCTGCCACTAAAAAAAACAATATTTTTCTTTTCTTTTTTCTTTATGATAGAGAATAAAATCAGGACAACAAAAAGCTTATTGTGTCAGAAGACAAAGAAGCTTAGGCTGGCAGCTGACATCAAAAGTACCCTTTTAATGTATCATGTGGAGATTTCATGCTGGCAACAAAAGAAAAGAAAAAGAAAGAAACCAAAATAAAATAATTATAAATAAATTAAATTCACTCACATCACAAATCTACATGTACTGATGGTGAAAGCCATTTTGCTAAGCAGAAATATTTCGCAAAAATGGCTACATTTGGAATAATAATAGGAATTTTTGATTATGCCAATATTTTTTCTTTATTATTATTAGTTTGTACATATTCTGGTGTAGCTATCTTTTTAAAAAAAACTGGAATCATTTAACAATCAATATTTACAAAACATTTTCAGCGTTGCATTTGTCTTTTTGGCTTAGTCTGCTTACCACAAACAAGCAGGAAGACAGCATGACTTACACGAAGCCCCCAATACATTTTACTTATGACAAGGAATCAAATAATTTATTATTTCTGTTGTATCTATTGCCATGGTATGTATAAGGAGAGATGAAGCACTGAAAATACAATTTGCTGATAGGTGATACACCTCCAGCATGATTTCTTGTGGATGAAGGCTGACAACCTGATCAGTGTTCACCTACTGTATGAACCTTGTTGAGAATTACATTTTTTTTTATTTTGTTGTTTGGATGTTTCAGATGGCTTTACTTTGGCCAGTCAGTGCTCTTGTTATTGGTATCACCACCTGTCCTCATATATCTGGCTGTCATGATTACTGTGCTGGATGAACAGTGGCACAAGACAAGTTGGGACCTGTTTGCAGCCTCGTGGAATGCACTGAAGGAGGGAATTCTGCTCAGCATTCTTAATAACAATCTCCTATCCAGCTGGACTTATTCAGTGTTTTGTTTTGCCATCTTTCCCAACTGGATCATGCTATGGGGGATTTCTCGATGCGAGTAAAATGATTGTGTAATTGTCAATCATTTCACATAATTTTGTTTTGTTTTTTGCTAACTGGATTCTCATCTGTTCACTGGTTGAAAATTACTGCTGCATTTAGTGTTTATGGCCATTCCAAGCTTTGTGGGTAAACTAGGATCACTGAAAGTAAATCTGCTCATGAA
The DNA here is from genome assembly GCA_018389105.1 of Nautilus pompilius. Lineage (NCBI taxonomy): Eukaryota > Metazoa > Mollusca > Cephalopoda > Nautilida > Nautilidae > Nautilus > Nautilus pompilius. Next base: position 384,084 of record JACATO010000921.1, on the reverse strand, counting down.
TTCTAGTCAGTCAGACACGACAGTCTATTTATAATGTCTGTGGCTTTATTCATTACAATATTAATTCTCAAATATGTAGAAAAATAAGGCAAAACATTTTCATTACTATAGAATTTCGCAAGTTTGGAAACCAAATAATCAAAAGAACAACAAAATCCACACTGTTAATATCTTCATATCACTTCTATTTATAATTTAGTTTCACTGCTAAAACACAGATTATTATATGCATATAAGAAAAAAAGTAAAATATCCTTATATGAATACTTCAGACACTGCCATCTTATATTTCTGGGTTTCTTTTCTAAGTGACAATACAAGAATAGACTTGTGCATCTATAAATCCCATCATCCTACACAATAATGACAACCAAATGCTATACTACAACTGTAACATGTAACATGCACAGAATTTTGTTATCTTATTGATAGAAGAGTTACAGTGCCAACCTTACATGTTTGAGAAGTATTGAAAATTTAAATTTCCTGAAATTTCCTTGAACTTGATAATATAGTTAATAGAAAATCTGATTTTAGTTACAGAGTAAATGAAGTTTCTTTATCAAGGGATTTCTGTGTTCCTTTAATATTTTGTCAAGTAAAACCTTTTCTTTTTGTAGTAACACAGAAAAAGGAAAAAAATTCTACACTGAAGCTGCAGATAATCTTCGAGATTTTGAATTAGGATCAGTATGTTTTGTGTAAGTGTGATGTAACAGAAGAAACATTTCAATCCTTACATAACATATAGGTTAACATAAACTGTACCTTGTATAACCTGTTGTTATTTCCAGTACTGACAGATGGGAACTTATTTGAAAAGAAAGAAGAACAAAGTAAGATTGGAGAAAAAGAAGGAAAAGGCAAATAAGAAAAGTGATGGTTATAGTAATAATAGTTGAAATGTCAGTGGTTCTGTTGGAAATTTATTCTTATTTGAGTTTTCTTTATGTCATTCACCTGACTGCTTGCTGTTTACTTGCAGTACTGGTCATGAATTCAGTTTACTCAAAATTTTAGTAGTTTTTTGTTGAAACAATGTATTTTTCCATTTCTATAGCTTAATATGAAACATGGAAGTTCATTTGTATATGAGATAAATGATAACAGAAATTGGAAAACAAAAAATCTACAAAAATAAAACAAAAAAAATGGTTAAAATTGTTATCATAAACTGATTGTTGCAAATAAAAAAAGATAGAATATTTCTCCATAAATGAAGAAAATCATAGTTGCAGGATATCCAATGTTATGGTTCATGTCTAGCTAGTTATGTTGAATTGAGATGTATGAAAGCAGAAAGTTGGTGTTTTGTGAACTACCAACTAAAATATATGATAGTTTTTTATTCCATTTAAATTTTGCATTCCCAAATTGCAAAAAATATTTCAAGGAAATGTTTTAAAATTTCTTATGTTTTATTTGCTTCCTAACCATTTTACACCTTCAAGGTAAGTGCTAAAAGGATTTGTCATGTGTGAGGTCAATTACCTGATGCTGCAGATGATCAAAAACATCTTGGTAGCATTAAAGATGCTAAAATGTTTGCGGATAATCCTGTTCAAATGATAAGTGTCAGATTGGGTAGTTTTGCCACTTTATATATTTAATCCAAAGTTTTCTTATAACTAAATAAAAAAAGAATTGACCTTGAATAAAGATATATCATTGTTTATATTCAGCCTTATTATATTAGTACGGCAAGGAGATCAGATGTAAGCTTAGAACAGGTTTGTACTAAGAAAATTTAGAACAATTTGGTATCTTAAATGTGGCTCTTGTGTGTATTCAAACACCAGGGATTTGATTTGAAAAAATATGTGGATGGATCTTTTAAAGTAAATAAATATTATATATGTACCTCTCAGCTTTAGAAGGTATTATTGTTTCTTCTCCAGTACAGTTCCATTTTCTTTGGAGGAAATGCTAAGGAATTTTTCTTTCTACTTAATTAGAGCAGCTGGGTATAGCACAGTAGTGGTGCTCTATGCTGGTATATCATGATGGAATGTGTGGTTTCTTTCTGTTCCTTTTCCCCTTTGCTTGAATTTATTCTATGTATTCAAATTTCTCACCCTATAGCTTTTAATGTTTTTAGTAATGTAGGTTCTTTGTAGTTTTGTTACTTACATTTTCATCCCAGTTATTTTTTTCTGTTGCAGATACTCTGGTAAAGTAGATTCTCTAGTGTTGTCAGTCAAAACAACATTCTAGCTTTGTCTTCAGTTACGGATGCTCTGGTACGATAAGCTTTCTATTTGTTGTCACTCATTATAGTGGCCTGAGTGGTTAAAGAAGTGAAATATAATATCGGGAATGTCATGTGTATAAATTCTCGGTCTCTGGTAAGAACGCAATGAGTGTGCATTATTTGAGTCGGTGAATAAGAGAAAAAAAGAAAGAACGTGGAAGACGTTCTAGTTTTGCTAGCTAGGGTGAATTTATTATATTAATTCAGCTACAACACACTTCCTCAAAATGGAACATGTCTACATGTCACTTAAACACTAATTCAACAATTATATTTTGACCATAATAATAATGCTGGAGACTCAAAGGCAGCAGGCTATATCTTAATGTCTTTCAGTATGATAGTCTCCAGTTGATGAATGCACTTAGTGTTAGTGTCGATTATGATCAAAATGCAGCTTATTCTAATCACAGAATGAAGTTTCATTGACCTTTTAATACACGACAATAAGCCAACAGTTAGTGCACGCTCAAACCGCAGTAAGTAATACTTCGTAAGTTACCTGTCTGCGTGTTGTATTGCTGACACGAAATTGTACTGGTGAGGCAACTGGTCTTGGAAAAACTGATTCTGATTGGTAAGAAAACTGGAGGCATTTCACTCTGTTGAGAATATTCCTGTTGGTTGATGCTGCCTGACCAACTCTGCCATCTGTCAGGCAAGTTTTGAAAAGACACTGGTTGATTTTCTCTTCCACTCAATGAAGTGTCTATCACCAACATTAATGATGTCACAGTGAACAGACGACATGATTTGTTTTGTGTACACTGCTTCTCTTGCACATTTGATTGAAGTTGGGGTGCAACAAATACAGATGTATATCTAGGCTATCTCTACAACAACATCTCTGCTTATGTCAAACCTTATTGTAATGGGATCAGTTTGTATCTAAATAAAAAACAAAGGAACTCTGTATACTTCCTCTATTTTTAGAACCTCTCCTGACTGATTGGCTCTTTTAGGCAGTCCATTGATGCTGGATGATGCAGCATGGTTCAGATGTGGCTCTTATTTTTGTGGCAGAAGAAGTGTTAACTCTTGTGAAACACTTAATTTATGCACCTTTTACAGGCTGCCCATAACTTTTGAGATATTCAGTAGTTCCTGACACCAGGGAATTCTGTCCACTTAGAATAAGCATCCATGATTACAAGAGATCTCCTATAAATGGCCCTACATAATTGATATGCAATGTTTGCAATATGATTATCACAAATAAATTATAAATAATACAAAGGCATTATGTTTTGTCATCTGACTGAAATTGTAGTGTTTTGTTCAAACAAGAAAAATTAATATTTAAAATTAGTAGAAAATATTTTTCCTTATTTTGTACTGAAAAATGTTTTAAATGTTTTGATTTAATATATAGTATTCTTAAAAAGATATCTGTTTCATCATTTTATAAAAAGAGGTTAGGGTATCTAGAATCTGACCTGGGTACAGCTTTTATAACTCTGATAAAGTAACATTTTTGACTGAGCAAACAAAAATATCTAGCATGATGATAAAAATAGTAAATACAACCAATTACATCTTGTTAGCCACAAACCCCAATAAAAAATTCTTGTTTTGAAAATATTTTTGTTACTACTATTACTGATTTTTTTCAAAACTACTACTACTGATGGAAGAATTTTTTTGCTATTATGTTTTTTATTTCTATGTGATACTTTTTGTCATCATACAGTTTACTGCATTTCATTTGTTTTACAAATATTCTCAAGATGTTTAAGTCATTTAATCAATCTGTCTACGTAGGTAATGATATTAACAGACATTAAATGAGGTGAAGAAAATAAAACTATTTTTTCGAGGAGTTGTACACAATTTATCAACTGGTGGTTTACATTTTCAACCTGATTTTCATTTCATTTAACCAAAATTTTTAAATCCAACCACATGGTATTTATTCATATTTTGTTAATCCTCAGGTTAAGCCAGACGTATTTAAAACATTTCGAAGTTATGATGCGATGGTTTCCTTTTCCTCTTAGTGAATACAAAAGGTTTGTAAATTTTTTTACTAATTTTAATATATATGCATATTTTCATAAAATATAAATAAAAATGTTATTGTTTAATTAACGATGACTCTGGATACACACGTAAAGACAACAATCAGTGAAGAAAATCTCAATGAATCTACGACATTGATTGCATATACAATATATAGTATGGCTGTGTAGTGGAGCATGTAAAAAAACTTATTTGTTTCACAATTTTTAGTAAAAGTTTAGAATTGTAAGAGTTTATTTTAAATAATTTTTTATTTAAAAAATTCTTTATTCATTTACACTAATTTTTTAAAAATCATATCTGAATCTTATTTAACTGCTTAAGTATTTTTATTTTTATTCTCTATCATTTATGTTTATAACAAGATTTATCGAAAATTTTTAAATATACGTTTTTCAGGATATGACCAGATTATTCACAAAAAAGTTATTTTCTGAGGATTCGCGAAAAATGTCGTACATGTTAATAGTCAGTTATCTTAAAGTTTTTGACAATTAAATATTGATCATATAAAATCTAGATAAAATCACTGTAAACAATGTTTTACTCATCATAATCTGTTTTCAGTTTTATTAAAAATTCTGCAAATTATTTACATAATTTATTACTTAAGAATGTTTGAGATGTCATCTGTTTTACAGCTGTACAAAAGAAATGGCTATATCAAATAGAGCACAGAAACTTTCTTTTTATGCAAAAGATATTTATGATGGAACCAACCTGACGAATTCTACCTTTTGTTTTATGAAAAAATTTAAATACAAATAATGGACAAAATGAATTGAATTAATTTTGCTAGATTTTGATAAATCAATTTTCAATAAAAAACTGCTTGGTGACAAATGAAGAACAATTCTGTAGCCAAATATGAGTAATGAAGTAACTCAATGTTTAAGCATTTCTGTATGAAGTCAGTTTAGTTTGGTGAGTTTAATAACTGTATAACGTAAATTTAGTAGTTTTAATTTCTGGTTTATCTTATAGTAATTATTCCTGATTGAAATCTTGATCCAATCTCAAAGCCTATTGATTTACACGTGTTATTAATTTTCTTAATCTAATTGTGACAATGACAAATATATAGTAGTGTTTTGATGAAAGATTTTCTTTAATAATTCTATTGATTATTTATGGAGTGTCCACAAAATATTATAATGAGTTATACAAGTTAATTTTAATTAGTTATAACATGTAGAAAAAGCCTCATACTGCTTCTTCAAACATTTGCATTTTAAAAGGTGGAGAGTTGGTTCATCAGGTTTAACAATACTGTTTGATTAATGAATATTAATCTTTTACGATGTATTTAGTTAAGAAGCGGTCTAACCTACGTAACCCATATTAACAAAAAAACTTTTATAAAGGAGTGACAAATCTCAAAGGACTGTCATGCTGTTACACAAAATTTAAATATTTAAATGTCAACATTAAAATGCATTTTAAAATGATAATATGTTTATGGTACTGTGTAATCTTTCTTTAAAAGAAAATTATAAATAAAATCATTAAGGAAATAAATAGGAAATATGCTTAATTGAAAATAAATAACATATTACACAGAGCATTGTATTATTGTTGTCATCTGAATGAAAGTGAAAATTTTTGTTTGAACATGAAAAATTGAATATTTGTAAAAGAGTGCAAAAATTGCTTTATAAAAAAGTGTTTTTATTGTATTGATTTAATGTATGATATTTTGAATAACAAAAAACTTGCTTTATTAATTTTGAAAAAGACACGAGACTAGCTATAATCCTGAAATGGCCACAGGTCTTGCTGATGTCGATAAAATAAGGTTTTGGCTAAACCAAATAAAGAGATCTAGTTTAGTGGTAATAGTAAATTCAGCCAATGTCATACACTTAACCTGTCTACGTTTCGGTTAATTTCATAAAAATATATTATTAAATTTGACTATTTTATAATATTTAATTACTAACACTTTAACACAACATGATCAAACTGTTGCCATAAACTTCTACATTTTTAAAAATATATATTCATGAATACTAATTTAACTGTTTACACCTAATTCTCTGTCTATATTTCAAAATTAAATATTGCTTTGATTAATTTAGTTATGCTACTGGATTAAAACTACATATTGATTTTCTTTATTAAAACATTAAAAAACACCTGTTTGTTTATGAATACAGTGATGTATTTTAAAATCTTTATTTAATTTAGATTGTTTTTAGATTTCATTACTTCTAAAATCTAATTCAGTATTGTCTACACTGTACACAAATTGGCCTTTCACTTCGATAACCAATAGTTTTGTTTTTCTAGGATTAACAATTAGAAAATATTTTTTCAATCATAATCATTACTTAAAACACTACCTGTAACTAACTTCTCTGTCTGCTCTTGAGCACCTTTAAATAATTCACACTTTCCATAATTTATAATATCATTTTTTAAATTTTTTAAATGATCAATTGGAGTGTTAACTTTCAATTCGTTTTATTTTTCTATTCAGTTTGTGGAATATTTCAAAGAATTATGCATGTAAATACGGAAAAACAATAGTTAATCGTAATATTTATTTCGCAAGTTCTTATCATTACCGACGTTTTTCCTTTGATACATCTTTACCAATCAATGAAAGAATGTTTTTAGATATATTCTTTTTATTATTTTTAACTAATACACACTGACATTGTGCAGGTCACTAGATTTTAAAGTGGAACCTCGGTTCATGAACTTAATTCGTTTCTGAATTCTGTTCGTAAACCGATTTGGTCATAGATAGTCAATTTTTTACATAAGGTTGTATTGAAATAGAATTAATCTATTCCCGACCACTCCGAAACCTATGTAATTTATGTTTTTTTCAGGTTTTTATAGTAAAAAATATGAAACAAAATATAAAAAAGCCTTAAATATATGAAAAAAAATACTAAATTTAATACTAAATATGAAAAAAAAAACAGCACAGAAGACAGAGAACACTTAATTTTTACATGGCATATTGCTCAAGTATCTTTCTTAGGGAGACTTGCTGCTGTGAAGGAATGGAAGAGAGGAGTTACTGTTTGGAAGATGAGCCCTCTTTCATAATAACACTGGATAACTCTCCTTCAGGGGTTTTCTCTCGTTTTGCTCTCTTGGCCTCTGGTTCATCCTTGGAACCCGTTTTAATAAAAAATCTATCCACTGATATTTGTTTCTTTCTGTGCTGTAGAATCGTCCTAAAATATGACATCCACATTGCCGTTCATGATGTTTAGTGCTCTGTTCGCCACTGTTTTGTTTGAATGAAACTTTTCGGCAAAGGCTTGCACTTCACCCCACTTAGCGCAAATGTCTCTTATAATTTCGCTGGTAGCTTCCTCCCTTTCTCCCTCTTCCTTGGATGACTGTTCCTCCACCAAAGCCTTCCGCTGCTCACTCTGAAGGCCGATGAGTTCGTCGGTCGTGAGTTCGTCCCTCATGTCCGAAAAGTCGACGTACATGCCCATGCTCTTGCCCATGGACATGACATCCTCCACTACTGCTATGTCCTCAGTCTCAAAGCCCTCAAAATCCCTTTCAGGGACACAATCTGGCCACAGTTTCTTCCAAGCTGCTCTCAAGATCCGGTAAGTGATGTCGTTCCAGGCTTTATCAATGAGGTTTATGCAGTGGAGGATATTGAAGTGATCTTTCCAAAAATTCTCTCAGGGTCAGATCGGTGTCGTTCATAACCTGAAAGCACTGTGCGAAGAGCGCCTTCGTGTACAGTTTCTTAAAATTTGCCATCACTTGATTGTCCATGGGCTGCAGGAGAGGAGTTGTGTTGGGGGGCAGGGACTTGACCTTGATAAAGTCGAACTCGACATCCAACTCATCCTCCAAGCCTGGTGGGTGTGCCGGGGCAATGTCCATGACCAGGAGGCACTTAAGGGGCAGATTCTTCTGCAGGTATTGTTCCACGCTTGGTGTGAACACCCCTTACAGCCATTCCATGAAGAGGAGCCTTGTTACCCAAGCCTTTGTGTTTGCTCTCCACAATACAGGCAGTTTACTCTTCATAACATTGTTCTTTTTGAATATGCGTGGGTTTTCAGAGTGATAGATGAGCAGTGGCTTCACTTTAAAATCCCCACTTGCATTCGTGTACAACAAAAGGGTGAGCCTGTCCTTCATTGGCTTGTGCCCTGGTAATGCCTTCTGGGTGATGTACGTTCTCTTCGGCATCTTCCAAAACAAGCCTGTTTCATCACAGTTAAAAACTTGATTTGGAAGATAGCCTTCGGCATCCACAAATTTGCCAAACTCTCTTGCGAACGTGTCTGCAGCTTCCTTGTCTGAATTTGCAGCCTCACCATGCCTTATTGCACTGTGAATGCCACTTCTCTTTTGGAATTTCTCAAACCACCTGCTACTTGCTTTGAAATCTTCACTTTCAGCACTTGTACTGGGGGTTTTCTGCAGCAAATCACTGTGTAACTGTTTCGCCTTTTCACAAGTTTTGGCTCACTCACGCCATTACCGGCCAGCTGATTTTCATTAATCCACACTAATAAAAGTTTTTCAAATTCCTGTAACACTTGAGACCTTTGCTTAGTTAGCACACTTACTCCTTTTGCCACATTAGCTGCTTTGATGGCCTCTTTATTTTTCAAAATTGTTGAGATTGTCGACTTGGCCATTTTGTATTCAGACTCGAGATCCAACACAAACACCACATTCATGCGTCTCAATAATTTCTTTCTTTCACTTCTATGGTTATTTTCTTCAACACCACTATTGCTCTTCATTTTCTTAGGGGCCATGCTGGAATTATTATTATTACTGTAAATTATAGAAATAATGCGAAAATACCACAACATTGGTTACAATTGTTGCGCATACGTCTGCTCGGGACCGAGGACTAGGCAAGAGTGATGCGCTCACGCGAGATGTAATGCTGGGTGATGGCGATATTCTATTGGCAAATGAATGTTACACCATGGACCAATGAAATTGCTGGAAAGAACAGTCCCTAAGTTGTGGCTAATTTTTATTTTGGTGTAATTCATTCACATACACTCACATGTTAAGGAATAGGAAAGTCCATCATTAAGTAAACAGACTATAAGTGTAATTTTCTGTTTAATCTTATCAAAAAATAAACTATTTGGCAGAATTTAAAGAAGTTCTTTCCAAAATGCTTAAAACTCAATTATGCAACTAACTTATCAATTATATGATAAAAGGCGGAAAGGACATTTTTTTCTTAAAGATAAATGGCTGAAAAACTCCATTAACACCAATTTATGTGCAAACATTACTGAATTTTTACAAAAAATAGTATTTCAGCGTCTCTAAGAATAGTCCATTTTGATTGGTCCATGGTGCATTTGTCAATGGTTCACTACCCTGGGCGACACGCTCGTACCTTTGTTTAGCTGATAGCGGCGGCTTGGGACCCTGGGACTCTGGTCGTACCCTGAGACGGAGTTCATGAACAGAGGCAAAATTTTGATGAAATTTTTGGTCGTAACTCGATTTGTTTGTACTCAGAAGCGTTCGTGAACTGAGGTTCCACTGTATTTAGTTTTGTTAATGTTCAGTTAAGATGTTTCAATTTGCAACTGATAGGGGCTGGAAAAGCTTTTATATTTATCAATAACGGAATGAAAACTTAATAGTCTAGTTTTCACCAGATTCTAGTGAAGTCTTCTCAAATAAGTTCTTAAGAGGTTTAAGCCAGATTGCATTTCTTGAAAGTGTCCAAATAGGTAATGATACTCGCAACTTGTGAATCGAGATGAAGAAAATAAAGTAAATCATATCGTGGAGATCAAGATAACTTAAAAATAATATTATAACCCAACAGAATCAAATTTAGAATATAATAATTGCTTGAATATATTTTTATTACCACCCTCTGATATATTTAATAGAAAGGTAAACAGTTTATTAATTTTTTGTTGATCAGGTGGATAAAATTAAAATATTTGGAGAATGAAGAAAGGTGAACAATTCAGGAAGAGGTAGATTCATTTATAATTCATAAATGACTATTTAATTTAGTTTTTAACATTTATAATATTAGATGCTGCTGATGAGGGCCAAAAGCCCAAAACAGCTGTACAGCCCTCCTTTGGATGCTGACATTTACTTTGACTCTCAACCTGGAGAGAGATAGGCTCCACCAGGTTGTAAAATACCCTAGACACACACCTCGAGGTGCCTTAATGACCTATGGGTTCTGGGACAAGTGAAGTGAATTGAATATTAGTCACTAACATCGATTTCATAAGTCTACATAATAATGTTACTTATTTGATAAACATAGAAATCATGTTTTTTCATCGTTACATGTGAAAACTGTTAAATTTTGCAATGAAAACAAAAGTTATTATTCTGTTTTTTAAATGGAAGAACTTTTCAAACTAGTTAGATATGGTATGGTGCAAAAATAAATATCCATTGTTCAGTAATTATTTTTGTCAAAAATATTTGTCAAAACATCAAACCAGAAAGTTCGTTTTTCGAATAAATTATTATGTATCAAACAGTAATGTCTATTGACTTCATTGTTGTTAATATTAATTTTCTAAATATAAAATAAAACGTCTAACTTAGCAAGTAAAATAAATTTTAACCTTTGGTTTTGTCTTATAAATTATACCAGATTATATATGTAATAGAGAATTTTGTAAACAATATCTTTCTGAATTTTATGTAGCTTCTACTATATTTTTTCATCCTTGTAATTTACTCTTACTTTCTTAACATTATATTGATGCATTATTAAACATTGGCCAGATAAACAATATTTTTATATTAAAAAATAGAATTAATATAAAAATAAAACTTTAATAATTATTATTTTTTTAAAATGTTAATACTTACTGTAGAAGTTTTAATATTATATATTTAATGTATAGAAATATTTTTGATATTGAAAAGTAAATAATAGGATATCACTTAAAAAGTTTTTAAATAGAAATAAAATAGACATTTAATAAATCTATTTAAATGTGATTTTAATTAAAAAATCTTAATCACAAGTCAAGTCATTTATACAGAGTGATTTTGCAAATGTTCACAAATTCTCCAGCTTAAATTGATTCTGTTTTAGATTTCATTGACGTACTGTAGTAGTTAAAGAACCTCACCATCTTGGAAGGAAATGAACGAGATATCAACTTTCATTTACTACCTGTGTATTAAAGTTCTTTTTTTTTGTTGTTGTTGTTTTGTGTATTAAAGTTCTTATCAGAAAACAGTTGTAAAGAAGAATTTCGTAGCCAATATAATTCTGCAATAGTTAGCTCCTTAGGAAACTACTAAGTCATATAAACTGAATTTTGTAAAATTATATAGGAGAACTATCAACAATAATCTGTTTGAAATATCTGAAATCAAAATTAAAAAAATACTCGTTAATACTATGTTCATAATGAGATTTACAAAAAGTTTTATATTAGACATTATTAAATTAAAAAAAATAGATATTCTGTAAATTAATAAGGACAATGTAACTAGATGTAAAAATCAATGTCAGCAATAATTAAAATGGTCTTGTTTTAAATCATCTTTCCTTCTTGTTTAGACCAAACATCTGAAAACAATCTCGACAAGGTAAGAATCTTTTCACTCTGACATTGTGCAGGTTAGTAATTTTTTGAATTTTACTTAAAAATATTAGCCATTTCTATTATAACTTATCTGAACAATACTGACTGTAAATTCAATTATGTCAATATAATCTTTAAAAAGAAACCAACTGGAAAATTGTTATGTATCCAACAAAAATCAAGAGGAATTAAGAAAACCCTTCTCATTATTCTATAACAACTGATCCAGGTAACACGACAGACTCATTGCATACAGTACTACAAAGCGAATCACAAATGTGATAATATTTTATGCAGTACGTAAATAGTGTCAAAGCCAAGTCTTTCACTTGGAACATATATTGCGCACAGTTCTACAAAACTAATACTACTACAAAAGTCAGTTACAAATGCATACAAAATTATCAGGTGGCCTGTTGAGCAGAATTTTAAAAAAAGTCTCATTTAAAATAGCCAGTATGTTTCCAAAAGAGTAGTTATATATAAAATGTCTTCTACGATAACTGACAATCATCATCAAGATTTAGCTGGTAAAAGTCAGCACATTCTTGTCCCAATAATGAATGCCAGTTACCGAAAATTGTATAGATGCTATATTTAATTTTAGTTTCAGTCAGGTAGCTCATTCTAAATAAGCAGAAAGCTGAAATTCAGAAAAAATGCTTTGTTTTTTTTTTGTTTACTCTAAAATTAGTAAACATCCTTGCAGCAAGATGCCGTCAAGACTCCCATATTCACACCTCGCGTGACAGTTGATAAATCTCTGAACCATGCAGACCACCTGAGTTAGAAATCTCAGGGAGAGACTTGCGCTAACAGTGAATGTTTGGAAGAAGACGTGTATATTTAATCTTTGTCTCTTTGTTTCAGATAGCCATTAATTAATAGCTGGTTACACACATTTTAAATCTTAATATCTGTTGAATATCATGATGCAGTATAATGTATGTTTATCAAATTATTAAAAAATTCTAAAGTTGAAAACAACACTTGTTCATGAATTGGTAAAATCTTTACTTTCTTATGTTAAGTGATTATTCATTAAAGTGGAATAAAGATCAACCTTTCACGAGACAACTTCAACCATATTGTTTTGTTAAAAATAAATAACTTTTACTTTATAAATGTTTAATTATGCATATTTAAATAAATAGATTATATAGTCTTGTACAATAGAACATATTTTGAAAAGTCTGAGTAAGTTGACTTCAAACTACAGTCACATGATAAAAATAGTTGTGATTGTCTGCTTTTAGCTTTCGTTAATATTTGTTTTTACTTAGTTTATTCATAGCCCAACATTTTAAATTTAAGTTCAATTTTCTTATTTTTGCTTTGAATAATACCTTATTTTAATATATAAATCAAACATAAACAGTAAATGCTTAAATGATTACATTATATCCTTTACTGCACAGAATAATGACATTAAAGGAAATGTATAATTTCAAACAAAATAGAAACCAATAGACAGTTTGCTATAGAACTACATTAATCATTGTACAGAATGCTTAAATAATGCTGATAAGTCAGAAAAAATGATATATAGGGTTACAATCCATTATATTTCACATAAAGGGCCCTGTCAGTTTTCAGTAATTATAGATTCTTGTTAGCTCTAAACAAATGGTTAAAGTGCTATCTCATTTTGAACAACAAAACGTGCTAAAGATCTCTTTAATGTGAAAAACAGAATGCTAGGATTATTTTACAGTTAAATGTATGGATTTCTAACAAAATAAGATCTAATAGCTCTGTTTAAAACCTATTAAAATAAGTGGAGTTTACACCACAGTTATAAAATGAAACGGCTATTAGCCTGTCAAATAATGCTTTTAAATGTTAGTACCAATATTTGTAATTTTGTCTTTTCATTTTAAGATTGACATTGTATAATTTGTTTTCCACAGGTTGTTATTTATAAAATTTAAATGGTTCATATTATTTGTGGATATACAAAAACAAAATTCTTACCCACTCTGGACAAAGATGAGATCACCAGTAACTGCGTAATCTTTTTACGGAAATTTTCCATTATAACACCGTAGACTATTTAATCTCAATGAGTAAAGCTGTATATGCTAAAAGCGATATAATATGTCATGTAGAAGACAGGACAATGCCTTCCCTTGAAATTGATACAATGGATGTTTCAATGAAATCAAGAGATTTTAATTTACAAAAGTAAAGTTAAATTATACAACATTATAGTCTTTAAACTTTAAAACAGAGTCTGAAACACATCACAACATTCCAATTATAATATCAAGTCTCAAAGGATAAAGAAAATCACCAGTACCATTATTTTCTCTCTTCCCTCGTATGTGTGTGTTCATATACAGAAATAATTTTTGTTTTTCTTTCATTCCACATCTGTGAAACCTTTCATTTTCCTTTCCATTAATCTTTGAGCAAAATTCTCACACATTAAAAAATGAATAATAAATGACATTTATTTTAAACTAACAATTGCTTTTTTATTTTGTATCTGAATTCAATAACAGTGTGAATATAAACAACAATCACTGATCTGCCTTACTGATGTATGTACGTGCATGCTGAAGTATTAACTTTTTATTAATTAAAGTAGTTTACATTATTACAATGAATTTGTAGTACATTTCAAGAAAAAGAGTATTTCTCTGATAATCAATCTACTTAAGATAATTGATTAAAGAAAGATATAATAAATCTGATCCATTGCCAGTTTATAGCAGTTTTGAATCATTAAAAATTTGTATTTTGTTGATTACTTTATTTTAGATTTTCCTTGGCTATTCATAAGAATGAATTATTAAAATCTTTGTGGTAGCTTAATAAATTTGTATATGACGATCTCGACACATTTCTTTCGGAGCTGCTTTCCATAGCAGTTAATATAAGTTTGTATCTATACTGGCCTATTTATTTCTGTCTGGATGTATTTGACAGGTTTCTTTCTTACTACCTTTTATATTATTTTGGCAGATAATCTTTGAGCGAGTTTTTTGTAAACGTTTCATGTTTCATGTCTTATGTGCTTCACTGGCAACAGAGGTTGCAGATGCCTGTCTTAGTTACGAGAATAGAAATCATGTCTTTACGCAGTGAGTGAGTTTCATGGCCACATCTTAGTGTAGAAGTCCAGGAGTGGAAGTATCTAGTACTTTTCAGTTAACAGATGTGGGAGCTGGCTGGTGCAAAAGAGACCTGATTAAGAGTACACCTAACGGAGCTGGTCTCGAGTAGGATTTGAGATCTGGCCCTTAGTAAACTACCTGTGGACCACCGTGTTTTACCCTTCTGCCTGTCTGTCTGTGTGTGTGTTAGTTAGTTATATAGATAAACTGAATTAGAATTAACACTAAATAACATTCAACTGTAGAAAAGACTTCTGTTGTGTAAGGAACAAATTTTGAACAGACTTCGACCACAGTTAAAGGTCTAATGTCCACATTGTGGACATGAACTTATTTGACCATTCTGTTTTAATGGAAGGAGATATTATTTAAAAAATTGTTATCAATTTTATAATTTTTAATCTACCAATATTCCATAGGGATTTTTTAAAATATAAATCTGTTTCTCTTTTCAATGAAATCTGGATTCATTAACTTAGCGCGTAAGTATAGCATTCATTCATTTTCTTATTCCAACCATTCATGTAACATTAAATTGTTTAAAAAAAATATTTACTGTATTTGTCATTTAGGTAACCAACGCATATATCCTACATGTATTCAAAATTATTATTTGACTAAATTTTATCCACTTTTCTCTATTTTATTGATCTTGAGTAAGAATAACCCTATGAGAACTTTTCTAGTTAAGCTGCAGCATCAATCCTTCATATTTCTACCTCATTCATTTTAAATGTCTTCAAGAAATATTTTCTTTTATTATTTAATTCAATTTTTATTCATGAAATATCTACGACATTTAATTAAGCTCACATCAAGTGCATGTGTTTAAACTAATACATTACATCTTGTAAACGAAAGGATCATACAAACCTTTAGAAACGTTTATGAACTGAATGTTTTGAAATTATGGAAATAATAAATATATTCTGAGATGCTTTTAATACACAAACACATGTTTTCATATATTTAACTGAAATTAAATAAGCTTAATTTAAAATAATGAAGATTATACTTATATTAAATTGACGACAAATCTCTATTTGGACGAATATCAGAAAAACTGTGGATCCTATTGTCAAGTTATATGCTCAACATACTATAGTTTAACTTACAGGATATGTGCCTATGTCATCCTTTCATATTATATTTTTATTACAATCTGCACAGGTCATATTACCTTGATATTTCTTTTTCAAATTTCAATACTCACTTATATTGTAATACGTATTTTTATACTTTTCTCAAACTCAGTAAAAGAGATATTTTACTTATTTAAGTTTGTTGATACATTTTTTGAAAATATTCATGTGACATATAAAGAGAAATATTGCTATGTGAGAGCAATAATTTACAATTAAAGATAAAATATCTATAAGGCTTGTCTGCATTAACATTAATAACCTATTTAAAAATAGTTAATAACATTTTAATGGTTAAATATTTGCCGCAAGCCCTAACTTATCGTTTAAGAAAAGACTTCATTTTGATGTTTCGTATCTAGGTTTTGTTTATTAAAAAAATTAACATGATTATCCTTAAAATTTTCATAATAAATCATTAATAAAGCTTTTTTTATGTAATTAGCTTGATGCCATTCACATATTACGCTTTGTACATTATCGTCTTAATGATGAGGCATTCGTGTTTTTCTTCTGAACAGTAGGAATTAAATACAGAGGGTTGGTTCGTACAGCCAGAGTAGTTTCTCTTTGACAAATGTTTCAACAATAAGTACATTCATTCATTTACCTGCCGTTTATGTAGCTAAAATCAGTTTCAAGAAGATAAACAAAAACAAAACATTTTTACAAAGAAATTGCCAGGGCGTATAATCATAGAATATATGTACGAGGTCTGTCAAAAAAGTATCCGACTTTATTTTTTCCCGTCGGAAGTAATGACGTTAGGGAGGCAAAAGTATGCATAGTGGAGCCGCATGCCTTCCTGCACATGCGTGGTTTTTGGTAGGCTTGCTGGATGCATCAGTCACTGTCAGGCAGCCAGCATGTAAGGTGCTGTACTACTTGTCGCATTTTCATTTCGCCCGTGATGATGGAATGTGTGGAGCAACGAATGATCTTGCATCAAGTTTTGCCAAAAGCTTGGAGATACCCAAGTGGAAACAATTCGCAAAATTCAACAGGCTTTTGGTGACAATGCCATGGGTGTTACCTAAATAAAAGAATGGTACAACAGGTTCAAAGATGGCCACACCAGTGGAGAGTGACCAGCGTTCTGGGAGGCAGTCAACAAGCCGCAATGCAGCTGTTATCAGGAAAGTGCGGACCTTGATAATGGAAGATTGCCGTTTGACGTGCGGGAAATTGGTGACGAGGTTGGATCAGTAAAGATTCTGCACATGCAATTTTAAAGGAGAATTTGGACTTGTGCAGAGTGACAGCAAAATTTGTGCTCAAGCTGCTTTCTCAGGAACAACAACAATGTCTTGAGGTTGCGCAGGACCTGCTGGATACTGCCAACGGGGATCCTGAGTTCCAGAATACTGTGATAACTGGAGATGAGTTGTGGGTGTATGGGTACGACCTGGAAGCCGAAGCTCAGTCATCACAGTGGAAGCACCCAACGTTGCCAAGGCCCAAAAAAGCACATCAGGTCCGGAGCAAAATCAAGTGATGCTAACTGTTTTCTACAACTACCGAGGTGTTGTGCATCACAAATACGCACCAGAAGGACAAACAGTTACAAGGGAGTGCTATCAGGAAGTCCTCCGATGTCTTCATGATGCAGTTTGGCGCAAGAGACCGGATCTGTGGGCCTCGCAAAACTGGCAGCTGCATCATGACAATGCCCTGGCTCATTCCTTGCAGCTGATCCAAGGTTCCTTGGCAAAGAAAGGCATTTCGCTCATTTGCCAGGCTCCCTATTCTCCAGACACGGCTCCTGATCTTTGGTTGTTCCCAGAAATAAAGATGCCACTGAAAGGCTCTCACTTTGAGAGCTGAGAGGACATCATGCGGAATGCAACGGCAGAGCTGAGAGCCATTTTGGAAGAAGCATTCCAGACGTGCTTCGAACAGTGGAAGGATCCCTGGGCTAAGTGTGTGGAGGCACAAGGGGCCTGCTTAGAAGGGGATTAGCAATTGAACCCCACCAAATACGTAATTTTTTTTCCCCAGCCTAAGGTCGGATACTTTTTTGACAGACCTCATATTTAAAATCTGAATTATATTACATATCCCTTATTATATGCTTTTAAATTTTATTTTTAATTAAAATCATTTTATGTTTTCATTATCAGTATAGCTGAATTATGCATATTATTATATTAATATTATCAAAATGATCTAAGGACAGTTCATAACATTGTTCAGAAATGAAAATATTGCTAATTATTAATTGAAGCTCAGCATTTTCAACACTTAATAATGAACAATTCTCGTTATTTATTCATATTATATATAGTTTAATTATAAAATGCAAAAATAAAATCTGCTTTAGTACACTTTGAAAAAGCCTGGGCTATCAAGAAATAGACAAGGTCACTTCTGACTTTGATAAAACAACTTTTTTTTACTAAAGTAACATAAAATCTAGAATACTGATAAAAGTATATTTAACTAATTTCTACACAGATATTGTTCTAAAACTTGGAATTTTAAAACAATTAAAATGTTTATTGCAATGTAAAGGACTATCAGTATGTAAAATTAGTTATTTAAAATCAACGATTAGATTTATACCGGTATCATCACAGTTACTTTCGTAGGAAAATATAAAAAAATTTAATTTTAAAATTATTTAATTTTCCTTAATATTTGGCTTGCTTTTCAACCAAGAGAATTTGATTTGTTTTTATTTTCACACTCCAACATGAATGGTAACCTTTAATCACTCCCATTAATTACTAAAGAAAACGTTTTAATTTTATACTCTGTTCTTTATGTTTTGGTTGCATTAACATATTTGACGATTTTATACTAAATAAGATCTAAGCTACCCGTTGATCAGTTTCTTTGATTAACATATGTGTTTTACAACATATATATTCATGATTAATAATTCCCCTGATTACAGTAAATTCACTGCTCACATTTGAAAGATAAATATGGGTTTGATCAATCTAGTTACGTAACCGCATTAAGAGTGGGCATTAATCTTCTGAAATTATCTGCTAAAAGCCTGAAAATATTTGTTTATTAACACAGAGGAATTTATCTCTGAACAATTATTTCATTTTATTGACTTCAAATAAATATGCACATAATAAAGCATAATATTTATGCAAATTTGGCAGATTTAGGTTATTTTGTCAAGCAAGAAAAGAAAATATAAAAATAATTTTAAAAATTGGCGCTAGATCTACGTTAGGTCTTATTTACTTTATCCTGTTTCTGAACCACATTGAAATACTTAATCGTGGTATTTGTTTTGGACGTTGCTAATGTCATTGATATTCATGTCGAATCTACGTTCCTTAACATTAAAGAATGACCTTTTTTTCATTCATGCTTCCAAATATATTTCTAGCTAATTCATGTTTCACCATTTGAGTCACTATATTCTAATTTGCTTCGTTTGTTTTTTCTGAGAATGTACAATTTGTAATTATGAATGGCTGGAAACTCTTTATATGTATATTAACAACCTCATGAGAACACTTCATTTTCTCTTGAGAAAACATGATAGATAAAATTGATTTTACTCGTTACGATTAAAGTCTCGTCACATTTTTCTAGGGACCACAGTGATTTTAAACATGGAGAGTACTATTATTTACAATACTTGCTTTCTCAGCAGTGAAACCAGATTTAGATTTCAAAATGGAAGTTATTTGTGATCGCTTACAAATTTTTTCAGTAATCAGAAACTTTCTTTTATTTCTATACATAACTTTGTGAAATTAAAAGTAAACTTTTTTTTTCTGAATAAATCAGTGCTGAAAACAAGGATGGATTAACAGGAAAGATATAACGCAGTATGAAATAAAAAGTAAGCCACTTTCATAAGATATCATTTTAAAATTTACTGAGACATATACCTACGCAAATAGCAGCTATAAAAATTAAAAGCAATGCCAAATAGAGAAAGAAACGTGCTTTGAAACCATGCAACAGATATTAACAACGAAGTGTTGTTTCATGAAAAATAATCTTTTGATGTCTATGCATACTAATCCTTACATCTGTGACTTCAGAGGTTAAGCCGGATGTAGATTATACATAACGGAGTAATGATGTGAAGACACACACTTTTCCGTGACCACAATACTTTTGTGAATATTAATATCTCTTCAACATTTGTGTGTACATATTTGCTATAAAATTAGAATTACCATTTAATTTAACTGAAGTAGTGATGATATGTCTCGACAAACGCAGAATGGCAGAAGATACTGGAGATCAAATCAAACACAAAGTACGTTATTGATTAAGTCAGAATAATTGGCATGTATTTTGTCACACAAGAGACATAGCTGTATTTCTTATCTTGATCATTTTTTTCAATTTAAGCACACATTTGCAAAAATTTGTTTGTAGTTGTATAATTTTAGTAAGCAAAATGTGTCCTTGTTTTCTTGGACAACTAGGTATTTAGTAAGATAAAAAATAAATTTCAAAGCTGATATTTGATGAAGTTGCGTATTACGTGAAAAACTGCCTTTCTATCTTAGAGATAGTTTTAAATTTGGAACTACAGTGTAAATAAAGAAATCACGAAAAGTATCTTAACAGAATCCTAAGAAGAACCAGATTACTGTATCATTTTACTCAACTAAATCCTTTTTTCACACAAACTTTGTGTTGAAATAGGGATCAGGAGAGGAACGAGTGGTAGTAATATAAATGTGTAATTATAAAACTTTGCTCTGCATTAGAAGCAAAAATAATTAATCTGATAAAGAAATATTGAGGTTGGAAAGCCATCTTGTAGTTCAACTCAGGATCAGCAACATTCATTATTGTTTGATATGAAAACACTGATTTTAAAGATGCACTGGCTGAGTGCTGCAGACATTTTGAGATCCATGTCAAAAAGAAGAATGGAAATTGGAAACTTCATTGTCGGTAAAATAACACTTTTTGTTCTGCACCAAATCAGAGATTCAGCAAAATAGTTTCATGGAGTATTCACAAATGACTTTTGTTACAATGAAATTTATTAGCAGGAACACCACCTTACCCAGTACATTCTGTTCTGTCTGACCGAACTGTAAGGATTGAAGATGTTTTCCTTCTAATGAGCCAGCTTATCTATAATATCCGTCTACCCCGATTTAATGGAGTAAATCGCAGTAGTAACTGGACGATAATTATGACCCTGTGATGACTATTTACTTGATGTGTAAGAAAGATGGCCATTTCATTTGCTCTTTTCTCTATTGAAAACAATAAAGAAACTGGATGAAATAAAAAAGTTAATGATAATTTAAAGTTGAATGTTTTTGGAGAAAGATTTACTAATTTATTAATTTTTTGAACTATATCTCCAAATATCTGATTAAAAATATAAATATTTTGCTATGTTTAGAGCTATTAACGTTTGTTAGATTCATCCATACTTCAGTGGTCTTAGGAAGAAATTGATTAAATATTATTTTTAATGTCTAAAATTCTACCGACTTTAATTTCTTTAAAATAAAAGTTGAAACAATATTTAACTTGTGAAACAGTACTCTAAATTTCTTCTGATCTCCGTTTTTATTTTTGTCTGCACTTTTACTCAAAATCAGAAATGTAATCATCTTAAAAACTGATCAATCAATCAACTGAAATTAATTATCTGCAGGGTTTTCTCCGATTGCAGTAACTAGTGAGATATGTATCAATTGAAAAAATAGCCAACCTTGTAAAAATCAGCTTATATTGATATTTCTGTGCTTTTAGATTTTCATTTATCAGTCCATATCTGTTTGCAGTAACCCTTAACTGTCTCTTCCATCACTTTAACAAATTCATCAGAGTTTGTGGAAATAGCAGATTTAATTTATGAAAGCAGTGGCTAACCCCGTTGGTATATTTCTTTTCAGAACACTCATTTCTGTGTGAGATATAAAATGTCGCACAACTTTGCTGATCAAAATAGATCTAATCTTTCATGTACCAACACGTTTTACTTTTATTACATCACCTGCGATGCATTTCTTTCCAGCCTACAAGCAGCATTATCTGTGTTGCAATGGCTATATATTTAGTCACGATATTCATTCTGCATCAAAAACTAGAGATGGAGAAATACAGATTTGTCATTACAGAGAGTAAGATCCTATTTGTAACAAGCATCTATGACTCAACCTTTGTTTAGTAATATAGATTCTTAGACTAGTGGGGTGTAAATTCTCCTAAGGAGTAGGATACAGAGAGATTAGTAAATTCACGAATGTTTAATGTTCTTAAGTGTTTCTTTAAAGTATAGCTTTGCTGTTTAGCCATTGTTTCCCTTTATTTGTTTAAATGAATGACAACAACTGATAAATTAATTAAACTTAACAGTTTAAAATAGTTATTTCTAGTTGAGTAACACCAATTTTTAAATTCTATAATTTACTTTATGTAATCCACTTTTCCGTTAAACAGATTATGAAATAAAAACAAACAATTGGAATATTTTCGTTGAAACCACAAATATTCAAAAACAATATTTTCTCTAAATTGTCATTTGCGGATTATATGGATATTTTACTGAACTCTGATCCCACTAATCTACATATTTTAAATTATGCATAAAGTGTATAGCTTAACTATTAAAATAATGTATGTGAGATATTTATTTTTTACATTTTAATCAGATTATTATTGAATAAAAGTGAACATTTAAAATTAATTCATTTTCTACAGGTAAAATAAATTATTTATATTGTTTATATTGCCAGATGAAATAGAGATTAAGACCTTGATGGATTATTTCATTTTGAAAAGATAGCATATTAGCTATTTCACCGCTAATGTTTCAGAAATATGAATTTTTTGTGGAAAATGTGGTTATGAAGTTTCATTCTTAGTAAAGCTGTCTATAAAACTATTTAAATGTGATATGCATATAAAAATACTGATGACGTTTCACATAAACACTTGAGACTTTATTTTGGTTGTTTTTTGGTTGTGATATCTATTTATACACATTTAAAATAGAATTTTCTTTCGGGTAAACTCTTGTGTTAGTACAACAGCAGTACTAACAATTTTAAATTGAACAGTGTAATAAGATCGTCTCTTATATTAACAGTAACTAAATGTTTTGTCTAATGTTTGCGTCACTTATGAAAAGAAAGATAAAAATCGATAACCAGTCATCTACAACTCAGTAGTTATATTATTTTAAAGCCAATTCAGAATTGTAGGTATTTCTATCTTGTTATTATAAAGAATTCATTTTACGTTCATCCTGTATTCTATTTTTATGAATTCAATAAAAGTGGAAATCCTTCAGCTGGTTAGCGAATGGTTGTAACTAACCTAACGTAAAATAGAAACCATGAATATTATTTAGTAACAAAAATGTGTTCTGCAATAAAAGTTTATGGTTTATCAGTTTTACTTATTTATAAATGCTTTATTATCAACAGATTTTTTCTGTCTAGTACTCTGAGACAAACAACAGAAAACAAATACCTGAACTTTGAAAGTTTATTCTACATGCAAGTTGAAATAGAGAAGTGAAGGAATTAATAGAATATTTACCACTGACCTTTTTTATAGCAAAGGTCACAAAGTTAAAAAAGGAATTGTTGATTTAAATTAGCAAAGATGTTTTATATCTATACAGCAATAATTAAATTACATTACGGCAATATTGTTTAGATATCAATGTAGAAAGCTCCAAATCGAAAATCCGGGAATGTGTCCATGTTCTCTGTATTTACTCTGAAAAGACATAAAAGCGAATGATATAAAATTGTTTATTTCACTATACTTTTTTCAATTTTATACTGAAAGTGAAAGTAAAGATAGATAACAAAAAAATGTTAGAAAAAGTGGATGGTATAATACCATATTAAGCACATTACGCCTGGACAAAAGCAGAACCTAGAACCAGAAATAGAAAAGGACCCACGTTACAGCAGTCTGATCATGTGGAGGGATTGGTTTGTTTAATTTTACTATGAGAAGTGTAACTTCATATTTTAAAAATATTTTACAGTTGACGTTATTTTGTCTGACACAGCATTGCGAAATAGGTCAACATAACCTGTGCTAGATGTGTTTCTCAACTATTCTTAAATGAAGACAAATAAAACAAGTTTTATTAAATAAGACTGACACATTCAACAAATGGAAAAGTTATGGAATCGATTTTACTTCAATTTATTATCAAAAGAAAAACAAAAAAGCTGATATGCACTAAACAAGCAAATGCTATAAATAAACAGTCAAAATCAACTAATTTGTCTGGAAATCTTTGGTTGTCTATAAGACTTAATCCTCAACCGTATTTGTGTTTCCAAATTTTGAAGCTTTAATTACTCAATGTTTCGCATTTTCTTCAACTAAATATAAATTCAGACCTTTGTATTCCACCTGTTTACTTTTTATTTATAGAATAATCATTTTGTTTGTTCACTGTTGAATATGAACAAAGTTTTGTTATTTGTAGCAATTTCCTTGTTAACCTTTTTAAAGCCTAGATTTAACTTAATTAGAAAAAAAGTTAATTTTATTTAAATTTATATAATGAAAATAAAAACAAGCTTTAAAAATAATATTTTGGATCTTGGATTAAGACTGAGGACACTTGATGTAAAAGTTTTGTCAACGAATTAAAACATTAAAGAAATCAAACTAAAAAGTGAGAAAATTTGATTACTTTACAAACTAAATAAAATTTTGTTTCATATACAGCGAGAAAGTCAAATTTAATGCAATAGGCACATAACAAAGTAACAAAGAAATGAAAAAAGGAAAGAAAGTTCAGGCAATAAAACCAATAATAAAACATTTAAGGAAATACAAAAATATGAATACGTCTGCAGAATTTAGAAGAACAATGCAGTTTTTTTTACAAAAGAAAGTATTGCAGATGGACAGATGATCAAATCAAACATGGAGGAAATATAATTAAATTAAACACATGGTAAAATATTATTATAATGGTATGAAACTGACGATATTTCTTAATATATATATATATATAGGTATTACTATATAATTACTCATTTTTATTGTTTAATTTGTTAAATTCTAATTATATTTGAATCTTGAAGGTGAATGTGTTCTTTGGTTTGTACATTAGAATTATTTGAGAACATGAAATACATTGAAAATATTAGTAATATAAATGTGCAGCACTAATTTTTAAATCATGTCAAACCTTGATACAAATTGATTCCTTGTCCTAAAATCTATTAAGCCTTCCCACTTTTTTCGTAAATGCTTCATGAAAATATAGTAAATATGAATCTGCACAGTCATTTAATTTTAGAGAGCAATGATGGAACAAGGTCTACAAAATTGGTAACATCCCAGTTCTACGTCCCATGTCCTATACCCATTGTGTATGATTTCAAAATGTCTACTATTCACAATATGTCTATCCTCTAGTTATTATGTCTATTCTGCAGACAAAAACTATTACACTATTAAAAAAATGTCTAAAGTAAATAAAAATAATTTATTTATAGACTACTCGTACAGGCAACTATTCAGTTCATCTTTTACTGAAAATTTCTTTCCTAATGAGTCATGATTGGTTCTCTCTCGTAGATTCTTCCAATATTAATATCTATTGTAAAAATTAATAATATCCATCATATATCCAGTAATTTACATACATTTATAAATTAGTGTAATCTGGTCAATTACCATTTACAAATAACATTTAATGAGATTTTATAAAATTATAGAATAAAACTAATTATGTTGTATACAAATATTAGTACATAATGAGTATAAATATGTCAAAGTACAGATTAAACAAATACATCAAGTAGGAAAAACAAATTTATATACTCATGCACTGCGTTATGGGATGGAAATGAGAGAAAATAGAGGGAAAAGTCTTAAAATAAATGTATAAGGAATTTTAGTACATAAAAAAAATATTAATGTGATCATAGAACATTTATTTTAAAATGAAAACAATTGTCTAAATATACGACAATGTTAATATCGTTATCAATCGATGCAAAATTTTCCGAAAAAATATGTTGGCAGCATTTGAAATAAAGGACTAATTAATATTTAGTAACACTATGAATAATTTTCAGTATATACGTTTATCTTATATGATAAATTATCTCAAAAGATATTTTTCCAGATACATTTCAAATCCCACTTTTTAAGATTAACCTGATCAAATGCTGAAAATCTAATAATGAATTGTAATCAACTTTAATGTACAGGTGATTGGATAGAGGTTGATACTTACTCACTGCATAATTAATCCAGATAAATACAGTGTAAATTGTTATTAAATAAAAATTATACAACTACAAACAAATTTTTGCAAATGTGTGCTTAAATTGAAAAAAATGATCAAGATAAGAAATACAGCTATGTCTCTTGTGTGACAAAATACATGCCAATTATTCTGACTTAATCAATAACGTACTTTGTGTTTGATTTGATCTCCAGTATCTTCTGCCATTCTGCGTTTGTCGAGACATATCATCACTACTTCAGTTAAATTAAATGGTAATTTTAATTTTTATAGCAAATATGTACACACAAATGTTGAAGAGATATTAATATTCACAAAAGTATTGTGGTCACGGAAAAGTGTATGTCTTCACATCATTACTCCGTTATGTATAATCTACATCCGGCTTAACCTCTGAAGTCACAGATGTAAGGATTAGTATGCATAGACATCAAAAGATTATTTTTCATGAAACAACACTTCGTTGTTAATATCTGTTGCATGGTTTCAAAGCACGTTTCTTTCTCTATTTGGCATTGCTTTTAATTTTTATAGCTGCTATTTGCGTAGGTATATGTCTCAGTAAATTTTAAAATGATATCTTATGAAAGTGGCTTACTTTTTATTTCATACTGCGTTATATCTTTCCTGTTAATCCATCCTTGTTTTCAGCACTGATTTATTCAGAAAAAAAAAGTTTATTTTTAATTTCACAAAGTTATGTATAGAAATAAAAGAAAGTTTCTGATTACTGAAAAAATTTGTAAGCGATCACAAATAACTTCCATTTTGAAATCTAAATCTGGTTTCACTGCTGAGAAAGCAAGTATTGTAAATAATAGTACTCTCCATGTTTAAAATCACTGTGGTCCCTAGAAAAATGTGACGAGACTTTAATCGTAACGAGTAAAATCAATTTTATCTATCATGTTTTCTCAAGAGAAAATGAAGTGTTCTCATGAGGTTGTTAATATACATATAAAGAGTTTCCAGCCATTCATAATTACAAATTGTACATTCTCAGAAAAAACAAACGAAGCAAATTAGAATATAGTGACTCAAATGGTGAAACATGAATTAGCTAGAAATATATTTGGAAGCATGAATGAAAAAAAGGTCATTCTTTAATGTTAAGGAACGTAGATTCGACATGAATATCAATGACATTAGCAACGTCCAAAACAAATACCACGATTAAGTATTTCAATGTTGTTTATCGTGTATCTCGAGGAAACGATATTTTTATATGATTAAGCTCATCCTGAGCAGCTGATGGTAAATAATTTGTAAACAATATCGATGTACCCATGAATAGAAAGAATACATAAATAGAATGTTAAATACTTGCAAACTGTGAAATTAGGTACAGATATGGTAAGAAAAAATTATTGCAATGTTTATAGGTAAAGAATTTCCTTAAAACCTTAACTGATAGATAATGATGAAATGTAAAAAGTTGTCTTGCAGTTACCTTTTTTTGATATATAATAATTATTTTTAGTGTTATTCAATGTCGTATTTTTGGTAACGTCTTACAACTGTTATTATCCTTCCGTGTATTGCCTAGCCATTGTCACTTGAAGAAATCTAAATTTATTTTGTTTTCTTTAGAAATATGTACACATAATATTTATCTTCTTCTCATTTTTTTACAAACGTTTTGTGTTTCCTGCCAGGATGTGAGTGAGTAAACTTTCACATCATTATTTAGCGAAATGAATTTACAGGAGCAGGATAACAACTTGAAATTCTAGTTGCATTATGAACGAAAACAATTTGGATGGTGAACCAGGAAAAGAGAAATTGTATTCATTTAAAACATAACATTATTTATGTTCTTCAACTTGTAGGTACTTTGATTAAATGACACAATAAGTAATCATTTTGAGAATGTTGGAAAGAAACCTTCAGTTACAATCGATAGTATTTACTTTTTTTGCGTTTGTTTTATCAGCAGATAAAAGATTACGTTTCTAATGAGCTTTTTAAGAAAATTCGTTACCAGCCATTTTTTTACTTACAAATATAGCTATGTTAATTTATAGATACTCTTGTGTCGTTTAAAAATTAATCAACAACTTTTATAACTTTATACTATAAATAAAATAATAAATAAAAAAACAGTTCTGAGTATTTAATAATAACAATGTTTTTCCACAAATTTTGAATCATCTAGCTTTCACTTTGGATGAAACCTTTGTACTTACAAATAGGTGAGAATGAAAATATGACATCATTTGTATAATTTTACTTTATTAGTGTTTAAAACACTTATGCAGTTATGTGTTGTAGATAAATGATCATTTGACCACATATAATACATGAAATTAAACATACTATAATAATAATAATAATAAAATATTCATGTGAATATGAGATACATGAATGTTTCCACATTTTAGTTAATGAATTTTTTTCAAAGGAGTAGTAGTTTCTGTAGCATCATATCAACTAGCAATTGGCTGTGAGTACCGTCTGCTGGAAAAGTAAACATGTTCCCTTCTACTACATAACACAATCTATTAACTTTAATAAGCACACCTGGAATATGCAGGATTGTATTTTCTGGATGCTTCATAAATAAAACAAAAATGTTATATTTTATTTTGAGAAAATATTTTTGAATCCACTGATTATAGATTCAAAAAATTACAGTAAATAATTTATGTCATAAATATGGAGAGTGAAAAAAAAACAAATTGTTATGTACTTACCAACTGTGAAATTGAAACCACATAATATAATAACAATAATTACAGATTAAATGTTTAAAAAATTTTTATAAACTAAGTTATACAATTAATTACAAACATTATATTAATGTTTAAAAAATCTTGAAATAATGAAATACATTCATGTTTCCCATGTGATATAATATATGGCCATGATTGTGTGTCTCAATTATTGGCGTAGTTTGTTGATGATTTGCCTCACTCTGTTTGTTGCTGTTATGTTTTCTCAGAGCGATTACTTTTAATTAAATACAAGAAAACTTTAATTTTAATTTATGATTACACATTATCTGTAAAATTTTGAGAGAACCATATTCACAACAGATTCTTTTCCACTGCCAGGAAGAAACACAACGCCAGGAATTAAAATTCGAATCAGGTTTTATCACTGAATTGACACTGATCTTAGGTGCAACATGTGCTTAGTTTTAAATCCCTTTGTCATTTGATGAAACAACAGACATTTTAGTAAGATAAATCACACAGAAATTATTCTTATCTTTTTACATGTCATTTATTTTCTTTATATGGTTTAGCAATTGATGTTATTATTTACATGATCATTTTGATAAACTTTAATGCTACATTATTATTTTGAGAACATTTGAGAGAAAACTTCAGTTGAAACCAGGTGGCATGAGGCCTGAAATTCTGTTTCTCGTATAAGAGTAATAAATGAATAAATATAAACTGTTTCCATATATTTAAATTAAATTTATTTAATCAGTTGAACATTTAAAAACTGAAATGAAATAATATGAATCTCCACCAAGTTAAAATAAATAAATTGAATATATGTAAAAGCAAAATGCAAAAACTTTTTTTTACTTGAATATAGCGAAGTTTTAACATAAATATTAGGATTAATAACAAAATTAAAAATAAATAGAACGATTGAAATTTTTTATTGTTGTACATAACTATGTTGATTGAATTCATAGGTATACCATGTAGAGCCATAAACAAATGTTCAACATCAGACTATAAATTTTCTCTTTTTGATTCATAAATATGAATTAAGTATTTTAAATACGATAATTATCTAGTGTTAACATATATATCTGCATAATCCTTTGATGTTTTTCATATAATTAATGGCAAATTGACCAAAATTATAAAATGCAAAACACTAAAATTAAACAAATAGTACATGGCTTCTGAATAAAAACACAAAAAATTAAGAAAAGAATGATTGAATTTCAAGTATACAATGGCAAAAATCTAGAAAGCAATCATTGGAACATTGTCAACTTACGAAGATGATTTAAGAGAGAATACATTTGCTACTTTTGTGAAAATGAATAGCAAAGGTCATAGTTGTGAATGAAAAGCAATGAAATTTAAATTATGCATGATCTACAGAATATACTTAATTAGACAAATATTCATTTAAATGTTAATTGAAATTAAACTAAAATGTAGATTATCCTTATATTTATAAAAGCTGGATTATGTTCTAAGTTTTTCTAAACGAAGTTATATTCTTTTATAGCAGTAATTTCACTTCATTAATCAAAGGAATATTTATCAAATTATAGACAATGATTTGATTGTAATCTAGTAAATTACTATTCATTTATATGTATAAGAACCTAAGCTGTTCTTGGAATCAGTCTGATGATATCGAAAACAAGTATTAGTAATTATTTAGCCCAATCTTAAAGTATGTTAATGATATTTTAAACAATCCAAACGAAGGGTGGTGAACACAACATAAAATTGACATACTGATAACATATGCGTGATTTGAATATTCAGTTTGTAATGTCTACCAAAAATAGTAATCCGTATGTTGGGAGTACAAGAATAAAAGCAAATAAATCAGTTTTTTGTTTTATAATTAACCAAATATTCATCCACTATAATAAGTTGTTTTATTTAACTTTTAATATTTAGCTATTAAAGTAAACACAAGAAAATCTATCTTAATCTTTGATTTTAAATGATTGATCTTACCACTAGTGCTGCTTTACTTTCCATGAAAGTATTCAACATTGTTAGTAATTTAAAATATTTAATTGATCCATCCCTTCTTTAATGTTAGTTTCAGAACAATATGACCACATCTAATTGGAAATAACTGCTATTATCACTATTTTAGATATTTTAAATTAGTTCAGTCAAAACATTATGATATCAAACTCATTCAGCTTGTAACCATTTCTGTTAATTGCAAGCCTCTTTTTGCATAATGTAATGAAACAAGTATTTACTACAAAAAACTATATATTAAAAGCACTTTTCCTTTAATAAAGAATGGATAATATTTAGCACTAATTTAAAATTTTCTATTTTTTATGTTGGCAATAGCTTTGGCTGCAGTTACATTAGTACAGAAATACAATTACTTGTGGAAATTTTACTTCATTTGTGATTGAAACATTTATTTTCTAGTTCCTTTGCTTTATCTGTAATTTTAAATTGAAATTAAATTACCTAGACCATAAATATAAATAATTTTATAAAGAAATCTAATGCTTTCTACAATTGTTATAAAATAATTTGTATAGGAAACTTCCTTTTCTTCAAAATTGTATACAAGAAAAACAGATCCTTAACTGCAATTGCGAGATAAAGGAATGATGTCAAACAATGATCATTTTGTTTCTGTAGTTTATACGGAGATAATACAACATAAATTTAAAGCCTTTTCTGCAGTTAGGACAGATAAGAGATTTAAAGATTATGGATACTATGTGAGCCAAATATAGGAATTTAAAAGTTGGAAGTGTGATAATTAAGTCTGAAAATTCAAATTTTTCAGGTTAGCAAATTGTTCAAATATATATTGAATAAAGTGCATTGATTTTATTAACTCTTTAACATTTTTGTTACTAAAGTTAATATAAGCGAGTTTGATGTAAGCTTTGATTGTAAATGTCAATAATGATGTGTCTAAGTCTAAGAAATTGACTAACATATATATGTTAATTTAATATTGAAAATTTATAGGTATTTTCTTGAGTTTCAGTTGAGTACCTTGTTGTCTGAATATACATTAACACAGACGTTTGATGTTATTCTAATGAAAAAGTTGTTTTATCAAAGTCACCAAGATGGCAGTCATCTGAAGTTTTGAAAAAAATTTACCCAACAATATTTTTCAATACCCAATAAAAAAAAATAAATGTAAAAATATTAAGCATACAATACTGAAACGTAGTAGCACTAATTTTCCCAATAATAAATTTTTTATGAAAAAAAAAAATTTTTAGCTAGTAGATATATTACAAACAAAAAAATTAAAGATATGCCTTGTGTAAGATGGTATTGTACTAATTACTGATGTGTAAACAGAAAGGTGTTTCTATTGGGTCATTATACAACAGGTAAACAATCATATATTGCAAAAGGTACTAGGAAATTACACACAAAATGCATGATTCTTCCCACTACATGAAATAATGAATTACATTTAAGAAAAACTGGCATAAGTAAGATTATATTTACAGAGATGTTTATAGTTATAAAGTAAAGGAAAAAATTTCAGATCATATTTTGCAAAATCCTTGACCATATCCCAAAGAATGTATAGTAATAAATATGCAGATAGTATCAATGTATACATAATTTAAAAAAATAGAAAAATTATCAAATGTTAGATACTAACACACACTGTAAATTAATAAAAAATAGAGAAAAATATCATAATATACATGCTCAGAAATTTTGATAAAGCAAATATAAGAATAATAATGACCTGCTAAGAAGTTATCATAAATATTTTGGTAGTTAATATCAGTGTACACATATTTAGGAAAAGTAAAGAATGAATAAATCATAAATAAATCATCCTTTTGTAATGGTAAAAATGGTATAGTAAATTTTTTGTAGATAATATAATTAAACAGAAAAAATAATTGCATAATAGCCACTTACTTCCTGTGTGAGTCGATCCAAAAAATTAAGAAAAATATAATCATAGTAATAATTTGAAGAATGTTGGTGAACGCAAATTATAAGCATAATAACGATACTGTTAAAAACGATGTAGTAAATAATTTGTAGATAAAATCAATGAACATAAACAGAAAAAAATAGGAAAATCAAAAGATTATATACACTTACCGGCTGTATGAATGGATCCAAAAATTTAGAAAATCATAGCTTACATTACTTTTGAAAAATGTTGATATATAAATTTACAGTATTAATAACAACGCTGCTAAAATGTATGGTAAATAATTGATAATATCTATATACAAATAAATCTAAAAAAATAGATAAATAATATATCCATAGTAACTCTATAAATAGACAGATAATGAAAAAATATATAGCATAAATATTGAGTAATGTTGATAAATTATATTTATATGATTAGTAACCACATTGGTAAAACAATATAGTAAATAATTTATAGATAAAATCAATGAACACATAAAATAGAAAGAAATAGAAGAATTCATAGATTATATATACTTATTAACTGTGTAAAGAAAAAAAAATAATAAAAATATAGCTCATTAATGTTGAAAAAATTAGTAAATAAAATTTACATTATTAATAGCGACACTGCTATAAAGTAAAGTAATTATTTTGTATATAATATCAACTTACAAATAATTTAAAAAATAGATAATATATCCTTAATAGATGTGTAAATAGAACAAAATAAAAAAAATATATTGTATAAATGTTGAATAATATAGATAAATAAAATGTATAGGTTTAATAAAGGCACTGGTAAATCTGTATTGTAAATAATTTGTAGATAATACCAAATCACACCAAATAGATAAAATAAAAAATAAATAGATTATAGATACTTACATCCTTTGTAAATAGATAACAAATTTACAAAAATATACAGTATAAATATGGAAAAATGTTGATAATTGAGATACATAGATTAAGAATGGCATTGACAAGAAATATATCATAAATTATTTATAGCTAATACCAATGTACATAGAAATGGAAAAAAATATAGCCAATTGCTATCTGTGTGAATCTGATTAAAAATTGGAAAACTATGTCATAGTTTAAATGTTTAAAATTGGAGGTAAATGCAATTTACAGTATTAATAACGACACTGTTAAACGATATAGTAAATAATTTGTAGATAATATCGATATACAAATGGGAAAAATTGAGGGATAATATATACTTACTATCTGTGTAAATGAATCCGAAAATTAAGAAAATATACCTTAGATTAATGTTGAAAATTGTTGGTAGATGAAATTTACAGTATTAATAACAACACTGTTAAAAGATATAGTAGATAATTTGTTGATAATATCGATATACAAATGTGAAAAATTTATGGATAATATATACTTACTATCTCCTATGTAAATGAATCCGAAAATTAAGAAAATATACCTTAGATTAATGTTGAAAATTGTTGGTAGATGAAATTTACAGTATTAATAACAACACTGTTAAAAGATATAGTAGATAATTTGTTGATAATATCGATATACAAATGTGAAAAATTTATGGATAATATATACTTACTATCTCCTATGTAAATGAATCCGAAAATTAAGAAAATATACCTTAGATTAACGTTGAAAATTGTTGGCAAATGAAATTTACAGTGTTAATAACAACACTGTTAAAAGATATAGTAAATAATTTGTAAATAATATCGATATACAAATGTGAAAAATTTATGGATAATATATACTTACTACCTCCTATGTAAATGAATCCGAAAATTAAGAAAATATACCTTAGATTAACGTTGAAAATTGTTGGCAAATGAAATTTACAGTATTAATAACAACAATGTTAAAAGATATAGTAAATAATTTGTAGATAATATCGATATACAAATGTGAAAAATTGATGGATAATATATACTTACTATCTGTGTAAATGAATCCGAAAATTAAGAAAATATACCTTAGATTAACGTTGAAAATTGTTGGCAAATGAAATTTACAGTATTAATAACAACACTGTTAAAAGATATAGTAAATAATTTGTAGATAATATTGATATACAAATGTGAAAAATTTATGGATAATATATACTTACTATCTCCTATGTAAATGAATCCGAAAATTAAGAAAATATACCTTAGATTAACGTTGAAAATTGTTGGCAAATGAAATTTACAGTATTAATAACAACACTGTTAAAAGATATAGTAAATAATTTGTAGATAATATCGATATACAAATGTGAAAAATTTATGGATAATATATACTTACTACCTCCTATGTAAATGAATCCGAAAATTAAGAAAATATACCTTAGATTAACGTTGAAAATTGTTGGTAAATGAAATTTACAGTATTAATAACACTTAAAATATATAGTAAATAATTTGTAGATAATACCAAATCACACCAAATAGATAAAATAAAAAATAAATAGATTATAGATACATCCTTTGTAAATAGATAACAAATTTACAAAAATATACAGTATCTGTGTGAATCTGATTAAAAATTGGAAAACTATGCCATAGTTTAAATGTTGAAAATTGGAGGTAAATGCAATTTACAGTATTAATACCAACACTTTTAAAAGATATAATAAATAATTTGTAGATAATATCAATATACAAATAATATATGCTTAATGGATAGCAGTGTAAGTAGAGAAAAATTAAAAACATATTGTATAAATGTTGAATAATGTAAATAAATAAAATGTATAGGTTTAATAAAGGCACTAGTAAATCTGCATTGTAAATAATTTGTATATAGTACCAAATTATATCAAATAGATAAAATTAAAAATAAATAGATTATAAATATTAGGTTGTTATAAAAGTTTTGTCATTTTTTTCCTCAAAAATGAGACTACATATCCTTGCTGAATGTGAAATTTATTAATCAAAGTAAGTTCCATTACAAACAGAACAATTCTACCAATGAGTTACAAGCGCTTTTATACAATTTTGAAAAAATATCTGGATTTCTGGAGTTGATAAACTTTTGGAAGGCAGTTATTATGGCTGCTTGCTTGGAGAAGGATTTCATATGTAGGAAGCTTTTGAGGTCTTTGAAAAAGTGGTAGTCTGTGAGAGAAAGGTCTGGTGAATACTGGATGAGGGAGAACTTTGTACCCAAACATGTTCAGTTTCTGAAAAGTCACTTTTGCAATATGAGGACGAGCATTGTCATGGAGCAGGACTGGACCTCTTTGATTCACCAATGCCAGTTGTGGTGAGATGATTCTGATGAATGTTTAATTCACAACAGTATCTTTCAGCTGTAATTGGTTTGCCAAATTTTGTTTTTTATGAAAAGCAAAGAGCAGATCTCTAGTTGACGATTTTATTGTTATTCATTAAACTCATGATGCACCCACTTGTCAAACCTTTTCATCTTGGGGATTGCATCAAGATGCCGGAAAACAGTTGCATTGCTTATGTCAAGCTCTCCAGCAATTTCTTGCACTATTTTCTTGGATTGGCTTCAACTGAGACTTTTAGATGGTCGTCGTTACAGCTGGAAGGACATCCGATATGTTCCTTATCTTTGAGGTTCACATCACCTGATTAAAACTTTGCAAACCATCATTGTACTGTGCACTCATTTGCTATCCTTGTTCCATGCTTGCTTAATGCTACGAGTTGCCTTGTTCGTTTTGTGGCCTAGTTTGAACTCATGAAGCAAAATGGCACAAAATCCTTTCTAGCCATGCTTCACTCAGAACACTGAAACAAATATCCATTTAATGATTTTTAAAAAAGTAGATTTTGCATAACGTATGCCAAAGCACTTGCTACAAAACGATATATAACTTATCTACATACACCTTTACTAATATAAAAACTGACAAAACGTTTGTAACGACCTAATACTTAAATGCTTTGTAAATAATTAACAAATTTACAAAAATGTACAATATAAATATGGAAAAATGTTGGTTATGGAAATTCATAGACTAATAATGAAATTGCCAAGAAATTTATCGTAAATTATTTGTAGTTGCTACCAATGTACACAGAAATGGAAAAATAATATAATTCTTTTTAGCTAATTACTATCTGTTTGAATCTGATAAAAGAATTGAGAAAAATATATTATAGTTTACATGTTTAAAATCTAAGGTATATGTAATTTACAGTATTAATACTGACACTGTTAAAAATTATAGTAAATAATTTGATAATATCAATGCACATCAATTAGAAAATATATTTAAAAATGGCATGATTACATATATTTACTGTGTAAAAAGATCCAAAAATTGAGAAAAATATATCATAGAAAATGTGTGAACATATGTTGGTGAAAGAAATATATGCAATTAATAAATAAATCACTGCTAAGAAAGTTATTTGTAGAAAATACCAATTTTAACATAAATAGAAAAATAGTTACATTAAAGGCATTTACCTCCTGTATGTATTTATTAAAAAATTGACAAAAATATAGCCTTGTGTAAATTTTGAGTACTGTTCGTAACTGAAATTGATAGTACTAATAACAACTGCTTTGAAACAGAATAGTAAATAATTTGTAGATAATATTAATTAATGTACATGCAAATGAGAAAAGTAGCTGTATAAATACATTGCAAATTGAGAAAAATATATAGTGTAAATGTTGAAAAATGTTGATAAATGAAATTGATAGGATTATTAAGGACACTGGTAAAAGCGGAATAGTAAATTGTAGATAATATCAATATACATAATATTAAAACTAATAGAAAAATTATTAAATGTTAGATTCTAACATACTTTGTAAATGGATCGATAAATTTAGAAAAATATATCAAAGTATAAATGCTGAAGATGTTTGATAAATAAAATTT
Organism: Nautilus pompilius; assembly: GCA_018389105.1. Taxonomy (NCBI): domain Eukaryota; kingdom Metazoa; phylum Mollusca; class Cephalopoda; order Nautilida; family Nautilidae; genus Nautilus; species Nautilus pompilius. Next base: position 346,366 of record JACATO010000921.1, on the reverse strand, counting down.
AAAATATTAGTAATGAGTCTGCTAATTAAAGTTATAAGTAAATTATAGAAAATTTCAATGTACACAAATATAAAAACTGTAAAAATGTAAGTATTATAGATACTTGTGAAATGGATCCAAATTTGAGAATGATATATCAGAGTATAAATGTTGAATCATTTTGGGAAATTAAATTAATACGATTAATAAGGATACTATAAAAACTTGTTAGATTTCATCATCATGTATGTCATGAGTAAAATATGTGCACTATCTTGCTTTTCAATTAGAGATGTAGTTTGTATTTCATATTTGTCCCCACGTTTCTGCTATACAATAATTGTTTTCAGCAATGATTAATTTATAAAAAAATTTTTACTTTCATTTCATGAAGTTATATACTGAAAAAAGAGCTCTGTTCTTCAAAGTTTCTTGATTACTGAAGAAAATAGTTTTTAGCCATCACAAATTTACTTCTGTATCTGAATTCTAATCTGGTTTTATTGCAGAAGTAACAAGTGTATCATGTAATACAATTATCCATGTTTAAAATCAATATGTTCTTCCCAGAAAAATGTGACTAGACTTTAATTGTAACAAGTAAAATCAATTTTATCTATAATGTTTTCTCTAGAGAAAATGCTCATGAGGTTGTTAATATACATATAAAGAGTTTCCAGCCATTCATAATTACAAATTGTACATTCTCAGAAAAAACAAACGAAGCAAATTAGAATATAGTGACTCAAATGGTGAAACATGAATTAGCTAGAAATATATTTGGAAGCATGAATGAAAAAAAGGTCATTCTTTAATGTTAAGGAACGTAGATTCGACAGGAATATCAATGACATTAGCAATGTCCAAAACAAATACCACGATTAAGTATTTCAATGTGGTTCAGAAACAGGATAAAGTAAATAAGACCTAACGTAGATCTAGCGCCAATTTTTAAAATTATTTTTATATTTTCTTTTCTTGCTTGACAAAATAACCTAAATCTGCCAAATTTGCATAAATATTATGCTTTATTATGTGCATATTTATTTGAAGTCAATAAAATGAAATAATTGTTCAGAGATAAATTCCTCTGTGTTAATAAACAAGCATTTTCAGGCTTTTAGCAGATTATAATTTGAGAAGATTAATGCCCACTCTTAATGCGGTTATGTAATTCAATTGATCAAACCCATATTTATCTTTCAAATGTGAGCAGTCAATTTACTGTAATCAGGAAAATTATTAATTAAGAATATGTATGTTATGCAAAACAATAAAATAAAAGCGATCAAATATTAACAGTTATATTTATAATAAACTCATCAAATGTTAATGTTGTTATAAGAAAAAAATCAACAGAACAATATAAAATTGAAAATTTTCTTGAGTAATAAGTGAGAGGTGATTTAATGATTGCAAATTTTGGTTTACAAGTCAGCCATATATTTAGGAAAATAAAATAATTTTATAATTAAGTTTTCAATTATTTTCTACATTAGTAAACATAAGCATACCCTATATAAATCAAATCTTTGATGTCACATGATCAATTTTACACACTAGTAAGACTTTCCATTGCAGTAAAGTAAACGGTCATTTAATTAGTTGAAAATTTTGAATTCTAGTGTTCAGTTTGAGAAATATATCTGCACACCAATTATTTAAATAGTTTTATCAGTATTCTAGATTTTATAATTTACTTTAATAAAACAGTTGTTTTATCAAAGTGAGAAAATCTGTAGCTATGTGACCTTGTCTCTTTACTGAGAGTTCAGACTTTTGGAGAAAACATATGAAAGTAGCTACTATATCTGCGTATTATGATTGAAATTTACATATAAAAATTAATTTATTATTAATTATTTAAATTAACAATATTTTTCAGTATTGACTAATAATTTGAACTGCCGTCAAAACAAATTGATAACATAATACATGTATAAATTAAGTGTATTGGTAAATTAATTATAAATTGATTTTATTTAAAAATAGATCATAAAATTATTAAATATAATTCATTTTTAGATAAATATATTGCTGATCTGATATTCTTTATTGTAACAGAATAATTGTTCTTGCTGATCATACGTCTGATTTTAAAGAGCAATTTATTTTAAAAATGTTCATTTCTTCTGTATACTTTCTTTATTGAAACTTATTTTAGCTGCGTAAACAGCAGGTAAACGAATGATGGATTTCATTGATGAAGAATTTAGTTAAACAAAGATAATCTGCTGTGTGGCTGTATGAACCAACCCTCTGAATTTAATTGCTGCTGTTCAAAGTAAAAGAATGAACAGCTGTCCATTAAGACGATAATGTATGAAACGTAATATGTGAATGGCATCAATCTATCTACATTGTAAAATTTAATAATTATTTATTATGAAATTTGAAAGATGCAAATGTTAATAAAAGTAACAACCGGAACCTGAACAAAACAGAATATTGAATTCATTTCTGAAATGTTAAGTTGGAGCCTATGGAATAACGGATATTTCCCTTTAATACATAATGTATCAAATATTTATCTGTGAATTATCTTGCTTTTAAATAGGTTAATATTGTTAGTACAAACATTTCTTTTAGAACATTCTTCTTTAGTTATAAACGACTGATTTGATATAACAGTAGAGCTTTTCAAATCACGTAAAAATGTTTAAAAAATTGCATCAAGAAACTTATATAAATAAATATATCTCCACAGACTTTGCAAAAGGAAGAAATTATATATTTGAATATAAATGCGGGTGGAATTTTGAACAAGAATTATTATGGTTATTATTCCTGTGAAAATCATATTGAAAACAAATAAAGGAATGTTGAAATAAGCTCATTTCCTTTAAGTCACACACCACTAGATTCATAAGATAATTTGACAATACGGTCTGATGATTTTGTTCAGAATAACAATTTGTTTGCACTTCACTCTCTTAATTATGATTTCATTATTTAAAATTTAACATGTTTAATTTATGCACTTGCACTTGTAATAAAATTGTATCAGAATATATTGCTTATTTCCATAATTTCAAATCATTCAATCAATAAACTTTTGTAATCGTCCGTAGGATCTTTTCGTTTGCAGGACGTAATGTATTACCATAAAAAACTATGTGATAAGAGTCTAATTAGATGTCTTGCAAACTTCATGAATACAAAGTGAAAGAAACAAAGAAAATATTTCATTGATAAATTTGGGTCTAATGCTGCAGGTTGAGCAGAAAAGATTTCTTATTGTTATTCTTACTGAAGTTCAATAAAGTAGAGAAAACTGAATGAATCTTTAGTCAGCTAATATTGTTGAATATTTATGTAGGTTATATACATTGATAACCTATAAAAAACTGATGGTAAATATTTTTTTGAGACAATTTGGTGTAAACATGAATGGTTGGAATAGGAAAATTAATGAATTATATACTTACGCGCTAAGTGAATGAATGCCCATTTGAAGAAAAAAAAAAAACAGATTTATATTTCAAAAACAACTGATAGAATATAGGTTAAAGGAAAACTAAAATGTTAATATATGGATTGAATAATAAGTTTTTATTAAATTCTTAATTTCAATATGATCAATTTCGGTGATGTCCATGATGTTGACATGAAACTAGCACTTCCTTCAGAAGGTCAGATGAAACTTTGGAAAATAGCTGGAAATGGAATTTGTCATGGCCCCTTGCAACTACTCATTAAAATCACCATATCATATGACGATACTTTTAAATTGCTATAGTAAACAATTTATAGATTGTGTTGGCTAAACCGAACTAATCGTCAAAGCAAGACTTAATAAAGTCCAGCTACTTGTTGTCGCAGGCGTGAAATTCCTATCTTACACAGTCCTTGTATACGATATCAACTATGCAATAAAAATATGTTGCAGAGTTTATTTCTCTCAACTAATTTGTTGTGTAGGAAAATGAGTGGAGTTTTATTGTTATTTCTCTTATTTTGTTTGCATTCAAAACAGTTGTTTGATTTTGGCTCCTTTTAATACTTATACTAGCAAAATATTTTAACATCCTATATGGTTCAGGTAACTTATAATTGAAATGGATAATTTTTATTTAGTAGAAAACAATAAATATTGAATCTTAATCAACATAATTGATCTGCACAATCAGGTAGTGAAAATATTCTTACCTTGTTGCGACTGTTTTCAGATGTTTGGTCTAAAAAAGGAGGAGAGATGCTTTGAGACAGGACAATCTTAATTGCTGCTGTTATTTATTTTAACATCTGACTACATTGTACCTATTAATTTACATAAATAAATATCAAAATTTCTTGATTTATACTATAAATGTATATTTGTTTAATTTAAATGATAATTTAGTTCGTTATACGCAAGAAAATGCAGGGAAAGTCAAACAGATGTCAGTCAGAAGTAAAGATCTTACAATAATTAGCACCAGATGAGTAAACAACTTTGTCTTACAGAAATCACCTGTGGAAAATACGGTTAAACGGCTGCTGCTTTTCAGAAAATAAAATCTAAACATCAATCTGTTCCTGATCACAGTCCAAATACTGCATCTAGTTTATCCAATCATTTCTTTTAGTAAATTCAATTATAGAATATGAAACAAATCGAGTGAAATTTCAGGATGAATTTGTTTATTATTTACTCCGAATAATAGATTAACATAGACACAAATTTGCAATAAATGATGATAAAATTAAACAGGAAAAAAATCTCAAATTAACTGATTTGTATTTAAAATATTTATAGTTTTTAATAAAAAGACTGTTCAGGCCATTAAATCTGAAGGATAAGTAAATAAATTTCTTAATCCCCTACAATATACCAAAGTTTCCAACACTTAAACATCACCTAAATAGAGCGCTGATTAAATGTTCAAACATGTTTATTTCATTATAGATTTCAATAAATAAGGTTTATTATTAAAAACGTTTTCTTTAACCAGAGTACAGTAAATAAATAAATATTCTAACCTGATATTTAAGGACATTTGTTTAATATGGAAAAACCTGACAGAAGTTACACGGAGAGTATTGATTTTAAATTGTCAATTTTCAAAATAACTTTGTAAACTTGAAATGAAGTCATTACCTTTGTCAAATATGTCTCTTTCAAACCGATCTGCAAATGTAGAAAACATGGAAACTGCTGTTTACACTTTTATGTTGGTAGAACATTTCCAAACGTCGATAAATTTTTACATGAAAAAGTAGAAGACAGTTGGAGAAACCATCGATCATGGTTTCTAACGGATACAACGAGAGTTGATCCGGTCGGTCTAAGATGTGCATCTGAATATCTGTTAGAACTTTAACATCGTAGCTGTACCGCATTAATAATAATAATAATATTAATAGAAAAGTCTGAGTTGAAACGTAACCATTTCAAAAAATTAATTCCAGTAAATTAAATGAATGTTAAGCAACATTTGGAGATGTTATTTGGTTCTGCTATAAACTAATAGATTTTCTTTTTCATGAATTATATTCTGTATTTCCATACAAACCTTTAGCTTGATTATTAAACATTCGTTTACAACTTTTTGTATGACAAAATTTCAAACACCAATTCTTGACATCGTTGAATTTACAGGTGTCTGGATATTTTATCATACCTTGATCAGATTGTTTTATTTCAAAACCAGTTTGCTTTTTGACACTTACCTTGATGGTTTTCGTCTTGTAAAACCAAACAAAATGAAATTTATTGACAACATTACAGTTGTTGTTAACATATGATGGAAACACTTTTGATTAGGTGAAAAACAATCTTAAATAATAAAGACACATGTTTAGATACATATATAGTCTATAAGATTTCTACAACAAATGTACAATTTAAAATTTCTCCCATTGCCATGTGTTTGTATTCACTCTTATTTCTAATATCTTCCAACTGGTTTAGCTATTATAAAATTACAATAAGAGATGAATGTTTTTTTTCTTCATCATTTAATACACAGATTTGGGTGTTTTGGCGATTTAGTTACTAACATACGTACTCATCTGTATATTTGACAGAAGAATTATAAATAAAATAGCAAAAATATCATATATGCAATAAATTAATAATTTTATGGACAGAACCAAAGTGAAGTCTATTTAAAATGATTTCATTCTTTGGTTAATTTAGAATTTTCTTATTCAATATCTGAAGTTATTGCTGTGAATCACAGATGACAAATCTGCATATACATTTATGGACTTGAGAATAGAAAAAGAAATTTTATTTTCACGATAGTAACTTTTACATTTCATTTAAATATAAAATGTTACAGTTAAGTAAACAATAATGGATCATTTGAAAGATAACTACATTAAATGTACAACTTTTAGTTAATTACTAAATAAATACAATTTGTGCAAATTGTTTGAGGTATTCTTGCAAGTGTTCCTTTAAAACCACTCGTTGATTCTGATATACTACACTTTAAACTTGATTAAATGAAACAAATGTATCAAAGGTGTCCGTATTGATATTGATACTCCGCTCGTTAATTGTATTTAATCTAGGTATTTAAAAGAATTTTTGTTGACGTCTTCTTGGAAATCTCTTAAAGTCACACCGAAGTTGGCTGTCTTCTTAGAAAAATAGAGCATAAAACAGGTAAGAAAAACTTTCAAAACATATTTGAGAGATACATTTATTAGTTTTAATAAAATAGTCTTTTTATATCTATTAAAATATAGATTATTTTAAAGTTTTATTTGGAATATAATATTTATATATGACATTTATTAGAATAGTTAATACGAAAAGTAAATAGTTTGAAGACAATTACCTTTCAAATCATTATGTCCACCTTTGAAGAATAAGAAAAGTAAAGAATTGAGTGTGCAAAGAAACAGGAGCTATTATAAAAAAATATCAATGTGGGTAATAAATGAAGAATGCAGCGAACCTATGTTGACATTGGACAGGTAAGGAGACAGGAGACGATCAATGTATTTCCTATTTAGGGTACCCAGCACTGCACAAGAAAAAATTAATTTAGGCTAATCTGCGGCATCTTAAACGTTTTCCAGCTTCTGAGGGTTGTACTCCTAAAATATTGGGTCTGCAGCTACTGCTAATTGGATGAGAAAGAGTGAAAAAAACGCGCAGAAACACATGAACATATGTATTAAATAGAAAAACGAAATAAAATTTTTTAAAGATTGGGCTAAACTGCTAAAATAAAGAAATAGGTATCATAAAGTGGGTGCTTCAGTGGACCATGGATTAACCACCCAACTTCATGAACTGTCAGAAGATTACCGAAGCTGAACTTGGTTAGGTTAGGTTTCCGGTTTAAGCCGGGCATCTAAATTTTAGGAAAGAAGAAGAGAAAAACATTTATAAAAAATACTTTTTAAAATATTTAAAATAACAAGTGAATGACTTTTTAAGGTTAAATTCTGAAGAAAAAGTTGTCTCATTATTTATGTAATCATTTAAGTATTTTGTGAATTCTGGATAGTATATATAATAGATGTAGAATCAAAATAATTTTTCTGTTTTACTATGATTATTTCAAGAAAAAATCAATTATCTGCTTATTTTCTTAAAAAAATTATGCACAGTTAATTGAAACTTTGATAAGAAACGCGCAGATAGATAATAACCTAATATAAGGAGATAACGTTGGCTGAGCAGAAGAAAACACATTTCGAATTAATTTCCCCGAAAATTCAAGAGAGCTTCATTACATGCTGTTTAATATGAAAGATCAAAATTGTTACGTGTAGAAAATGACTTTAAAATAGCATATTTCTTAGCGTTTTCCTCTCGGATTCACACCAGCTGAGTAAGCCATGTAGACATTTCTGACAAAAATAAAAGAGGAACGCCTTTTACCTGAACAAATGCTGATTGAAAAACAGAGCAGCAAAGCTGAAATTATTAGTGAAACCTTCATTCTATCTTTCTGATGGTTGTAAGAGCAAGGAAGAGGTAGAAACTCAAGAATTTATATCTTTATGTAAACCCCGATTCACTCAATTATCTAAGAAGTAGGCGCCAGCTGTATTGCATTTCTTTGATGGACGAGATAGTAAATTGCAGCATTCTTTATCTGACATCATTTAATCTGATGTAACCTACTCATTACTACCTATCTTTTGTAAATCTTTACAGGAAATATTTCTTAAACCATATTGTTCCTATATTGATTAATCCTTAGAAAAACATTTTATTCAATAATGAAAAATAATTTATTAAAACATTTTAATAAAAATTAAAGGAAATACCTGTGTTTGAATATATCAATATTAAGGGTAAGCACCATTCGCAAATGTCTGAACTAAATGTAAACGAAACATCTTCAAATAATAAATTAAACCTTGTTTTAAATTTGTTCCTTGAGTTATTATTTAAAAAGTGAACTGCCTAAAAACAACCGAATTATGTAATAAATACTTTAAATCAGAGACAGAAACAGTCCTCTATTAGTAGTTAAGCAGTTTGTTAAATCATATCTACGATGCACTTGTTGATCACGAATTGAACGGATCTGGACGATATCGATTCCAGATTAGATCAGTTTGTTTTACACGAATGATTAGACTGATTATCGTTGATGATACATTAAACTGGAAGTTTGCAGATGTAGAAAAGAAAAATATTTTTTTACAAATATATGCGAAACTTTGTACGAAAGAAAAATAAAGTACATTAAGGAAATTATTTATTGCGATATATATTATTCATTAAATATTTTAACAGGAGCTATCTTTGTCAAATCACTTTCAAAAATAAATTATTCATATTCTATCCTTTTTCTTCTTCACGGACAAGAAACGTCTTAAATTATTTACATTATTAATAAAAAATCACAGAAAAATTAAAACAAATGTTTCAATCTTTTTTAAAATAGTCGGTCTAGATTACAGCAAAGAGAAAACGTTACACATTTATGTTTATAGAATAATTTCACTTAAATGTTTCTCAATGTAAAAGTATTTAAACGAAAATCATTTGTAGTTTCTTATGCAAAATACGAATGATAAAAGTCCATCACTAGAAAATTATCCTGAGCATTTCACAAATAAGCAAAATAATATTAATGGTTGCAATTATTTTGTAGCTAATAAAGAAGAGCTGATTCTGAAATTTTGTTTTATTACTGAGTATATAAGAAATATTTAAAATTCTTTATTGATGGTCTGGAAAATTCTTTCTTTACATTTCTGCTCTCAAAGATTGTTCACATTTATTTAAATATTTTTATAAAACTCTTGTTATTTGAAAGATTTAATATTATTTGCTGCTATTTAAAGTTGAAAATATTTTTACGAAGAAAAAGGAGTCTTGAACAAAGTTTGTGTATTAATTAACATTATCGTAAATCTTTTTGTCATGGAAGTTAAAAAAAAAACATATAGGCACAAACATAATTTATATCCAATTTTGAAATTAAATATAACAGATTTCAGCAGCTTTCTTATAAATATTCATAAACTATCATATTTCAAAAATTTACCAAGAAACTCAATGAATATGTAGTTTTTGACAGAATGTTTGCCATAATTAATCAAAACATCTTAAAGATGTTGAAATATGTACTCCAAATGCTACTAATTGATAAGTACAATGTTGAGCATAGTTACTACTTTTGTAAAAGCACTTTATTTGTGCACATATTAATAGTCCTGACAAGAAAGTTTACATATGCTATAAATTATTGAAGTATCCTGAAGGGTCGAATGATAATGCATTCAAATTCCAAAACTATCTCTTGGCTAATCTGAACTATACTTGAAGTGTATTTGAAAATTTGGCTGAAGTAATTATTACTGAACTATTGGTTTGTCATTTCTTCCAAATATTATTTAATGACATAATTTTAATTAATATTTTATATTTATTTTATGAAACTTTTCTATGTTTTACGTAGTTTTTTTGCCTTTTTAGTTAATTTTAAAGTACCAGTCTTAGATGTGTTAACTATCTTAATATTTAATGTTTTCTTTTTAAATTGTGATAATCATAAGTACCTAAGTTTAAAGTGTTTCTTCGAGAATTTTTCTTCATTATTTTTAGTTTTGAGAAAGAAGATATTTTTTTAAAAATAAATATATCTTTTAAATAGGCAAACTACAATTTTCAAGTTTGTTCTGCCAATTTCAGAAGTTTGTTTGACAAAGTCTAGATGACTTCAATTTGGAGCCATTAAATTAAAAGTTGTGCTGCTTACAAAATTCTCCATAACAGCTGTGTCCTGAAAGGACTTTTATTACACAGATACTTAGCGACAGCTGATATGTAGGTGATTACTTGTCGATAAATTTTATGGCACTTTAACTTCGCCATCATATTGTAAATCATAATCTTTTTTGAAAGATGAGAAACATCTGGTGAACATCCAAAAATTTAATCTGATTCTTTCAATCGTATTCTTTTTAAGAATTTACAATAAATTTGCATTAAGTAAATTTTAAAGGTATTATATATTTTTCTTTTAAATTACTTTCCAAATCACAACAAAAGTATGAATTATTTTGGTATATTTCTTACAAAATATTCAACTTTTTTCAGTAACCTATTACTTCTTGGAATTATTTGAGTTTCAAATATTAAAATAATACATTTTTTCTTAGCATTTCTTATAGATATTGAAATCCCAAATTTTTGAGAATTACTGTCATGTTGCAAAATTAAGTGTAATAAAAAACGTAAAACCTTTTGGTGTATCCAGTAAATTCAGTGTAATACCGCTTACATATTCCTTTATTGTAAACGTTATCTGCTAAATTCTATAAAGGGTAAGCCATAAATCCTAAGCTTGAATGTCATTTATTACCTGCTAGGTGACACATTTTCTCACTTCACCTAGAAATTAAAAATCGAAAACAGTGTAGTTGATAAGTACTGAAATAGTAAAAAATGAAATATTTGGTAAATTTCTGATGAAATATTTTTCTAAAAGTAAATTATATAGAAATGGATTTTTGTTTTGTAGCATAAAAATTAATCTGGGCTTGGAAAAGTTTCTTTTAGAATAGGAATGAACTGATAGTCTTTCTAGTGAAAGGAAAAAAATTAACATTTTTTCACATTTGAAGATAATTGGTAATTAATATTATACTTGATAGAAGTTATGTCACAGAAATTATTTTCTAAAAATTGAATCTGCTTCTTCCTTAATTGTTTACCTTCCTTTTTTGATTAAAAACAAGAAGAAATATTGCTGAAGATGGGAAGTAAGAATATTCACGTTATTTTCATTTTCTATATTTGGTTTTTTCAGATCGATATAATTTATAAAGGTAGAACAGATGTCTATGCATAGATTTCGCAAAATTAATTTATGCATCACAGAAAAGGTTGCACAGCTAACACTTTTGTTGTTCTAAACAGAAGTTTAATTGAAACTGTACATCATTTACTATTATTTGCCTACCTAAGATAAAGATAAAAGAATTGTGAAGATAAATTTAAATGCATATAAATATGAAAAATGTTTTGGATTTGATCACAAAATACTTCTTATCGAAGGCACATATTTACCTTTTTATGCTAATGAGAGCAAAATAATTGTAATGTTTTAGATTACTAAACTGCTAAATATTGCTCTATGGCTGAGTATTAAGAAAATATTCTTCTGAAATAAGCAGAGAAACTAAACCTTCACATATTATGTCATATTTATTAATGCTCTATATTAAATTTTGTACTTCTATTCTATGGCAAATCGTTAAGCGATGAATTAATGTCAATAGAATCCATTCCATAGACCATTGGAGTCGATAAAACAGCAATGTCCTTAATGCATAGAAATAGTTTTAAAAATTATATATGGTTTGTGAAATTACATTTCTTATTAACTTCTATTGCGCTTAATTTACAGAATATAATTACATAGAAATGTAAGAGGGTAGTGTAACAGAATTGATCTGTTTTATTCCAGATACTCATAACCTTTTCCTACTTTATTTAATTTTCTTAAAGAAAAGTAGTGATACTTGTATAGTCAACTGGATCAAAAAATGTACGCTTTTTTGTGATAAAATAGTGCTGGCTAAAATCTGAAGAACTCAGTCATTTTAATAAAAATGACATCTAGGAAGCGTATTAAATATGTAATTTTCACAGAATTTTTTAGTTATTATTCTAAACATTTTAAAGGTGAATACACATACATTTTCCTTGCTAAAGAATGATAGATGCAATGGTAAAAATAATGATCCATACTAAAGAAATTAAAAGAAAATTAGTTCTTGACAATCCAAGGGGTAGAGTTGATTGTTATGAAAAGTGAGTTTACAAATAATATAAATTAACAAAATAATAAAAAAAACGTAAATGTTCATTCTTATTATACTGAATACTAAAATGTTCATTTATATCATATATTTAAATATACACTGAATCTGATCTCAACTCGATGACCATTCACAAATTTGGTCGGTATATTTTTAAAATATTTATTAATATGGGAACCAAATATTTCTATTTCTATTTATAACTTTCATGTAAATGGTAACTACTTACTTTGTCTTTTGTTCATTTTAAAGAGTTAATTACATTTTTATTTATCTAATTTAGTAATTCATATTGTTCTGTTACATGTTATTATTTAAAAAACGTGAGACTAATGCATTTTTGAACATGCCATGGAATATTATTTTCAGTTATAATTTTAAAATACGATCTGTTGCTGATAATTCTTCCATATAAATATAGAAAATTAAGTTTGTTTGGTTGCTGAAAATAGGAACTACAAATATATTGACCGACTGTTTCTGTGAAACAAATTTAAGTCAAGCAATGTAAATGACAGATGTTGTCTGGAAACGTTTCTTTTCTGGTATTTCCATTTTCAGAAAATAAAAATAATTTTATTACAATATTTATTTTAATTTTTCAAATTGCAAATATAACAAAAATTTGGAAGAAACTTATAAAATTTACTTTAATGAACTAAGTTAAAAAAAGGAATCAATAAATCCAAATAATATTGTGTAGGAAATTCTCTTTCACTAACTTTGCTCTAAAGACCTCAAATATACAGGCATTCGTGGAAAGGTGACATATTGTTTATTTCCTGCTAGGTCAGATATTCTGATTGCATAGATAGACTCTCAAAATAGAAAATATTACATAGTCGACAAAATTTTTCATCAATACGTAATGATATATTTCAAATTTGAAACTTTAAACTAAAATTACTAGGCTGCATTTTCTGATAAGAATTGTTGAATTGTTATATGTACATTCAGCATTCGGTTTGCGCCAAAAGATATCATTCTGTGCTTTGAGAATAATTGTTTGAATAGAGAGATTGATAACTGTTGCTAATGCAAAAGGTTAATGTCATTTTGAACATTAAAATAAAATTGAATATGTTAATTGTATTTAGCACACAACCTAATATGCGACAATACTAATTTATTCTGTAATTTATATAAACTTTTTTAACTCACTTTTTACGAATATTTCATATTTATTATTTCCCAAAATCTTCCAATGAAATGACCCAGAAATCTTTAAACATAATAATTAAGATATCGCTGAAGATGATAAGGGTAATAAGTAGTCATTTCTTATATTCTGGATTTGATTTGGTCAGGTCAAGATAATATACAGTATAACTATTAAACAAGTTAGAATTTTGTAGATTTTTGAGTTCAGCTACTCCCTATAGTTTTGAATGAGGTTCAAATGATGAAAAGCATAAGTTAAGTATCATGTGATCAGGAAACACCCAAATGTCGTCTTGAGTTTTCGTAAAGGAATGGAATGAAGTGATTTTGTAATCGACTTTGTAATTGTCCGTTTCAGATGTTACCTGGTTTAAGATTTAGGTAGTATATTTACAAATATTATTCATAGCATAGCTGAGATAGAAAGGTGATATAGATTGGCTTTGATAAGTTGTTAAGTGTTTCAGCATGTTCTCGAAGTATACACCTATGACTATGGATTTAAGCTCATAGGTCATATTTAATTTCTGTTTGTGCATCATTTGAATAGTTTTTCAAATTTAACACTTCAGAAAACTATATTAATACTTTCAGTTCCTTTTATAGAGAAGTGATAATTTCTTTCTTTGTCTTTTCTTCAGAATACTTATCTTTCCTCTCTTCATTTTATTATTATTATTATTATTATTATTATTATTATTATTATTATTATTATTATTATATTATTATTATTATTATTATTATTATTATAGAGTGGTCTGGTAAGAGAGAAATGAAAATGAAGTCACCTTATATATTTGAAGATTAATATTTTCATATTTTTCTATTAGTTTTAATCAAATTTCTCATTGTTGGTTGATTCTTTTTTCCACAGTAAGCTTAATGTAGATTATTTGGACTCTAATTCTCTAATCTGAGCATGAAAGTTTCCAAAAATGCTATCTAGACAATCAGTCATTTTGAAAGAAAAGTATACACTATTAAAAATGGTAATATTATTCACAAGGAAGTTGGCTGTATTGATTAATGGTTTGTGAGAAAAAATACATACTAGCTATATTGTCTTTGAATATTAAAAAGATTTCATTTTCCGAAATATTTCATACATTTAATGTTTATTTTGGTTTGTGACCTTAAGCAATTTTGAAATTATTTCATGGTATTTTAAGGAATCACATTGAAAATAATATATTTAACTTGAATACTAGTCTTAGATATTTCGAACTCTATAAACAAGGTAATTTTTCTATATATTTATAAATAAAATCATTTGACTGGCTCCATGTATTAATGTTAAGAACAAGAAAATAATAAAGATAATATACTGCTAAATTCTTCTTCACCTGTGTTTCTAAATAAAATATGTAACAGAAAGACAATCGACGTGTATCTTATTTTTATTCCTTTTTAATTTCCTAACTGGAAAAATGGTAGAAAACAATCTTCCTAAACACTCTATCAATATGAGCGAGTCTTTTTAATAATCTGGATCAATCGAAGAACTACGCCAGTCTTTTGAAAACACCATTTATTTATATCTACCTGTCCATAATTTTCTTAGACTGTTTTTTTCATTTATCTCTTCCTAAAACATTTTGCTGTTTCCTTGCAGAAAGCTTAACTGCCAATTCTAACACTTTGGTGATGTGATCAACTGGGTCTGAGGAAATAGCGAAATTAAATTATAAACAGTGGCCAATTTCGTCAGGATATCTAACCACTGTTTGTTTCACTTTCTAATAAAACTTCTAGATTCGTGTTTCTATTTAGCAGAAAATTATGTTGTGTTCAGAGATTAATAACGTGTCTTAACAGGTTAAAAAGTACGTTATTTCATTAATAACAGAAATAGTAAGATAGGTTTTATTGCTAATTGTGATGAACAGCTTTTTTATATATTATACGTGATATTATGCATTGCAAAAGAATTTTCTGTTCAAAACACTATCAGCAGAGAAAAAATTAAAATGCTCCAATAAAGAATAAATTACATATATTTAATTCATTTTCCTTTTTTTAACAAGGTATTTTCTTTTGTGTAGATGTATTATTAAACTCTGATTCGAATATTCTATATATTATTATTTACTGCATAAAGCATATTAGTTCCCAAGTCATGTCAGGTAAAAAGGAACATATTTGTTTTGCATGTTCTACGCGAATTATTGTTAAAGAAAATAAACATTTTAATATTTACATCACCTGGTGAAAGAGGAAGTAGAACCAAGACGAATAAACTTTCGAAGGATAATTTTTTTGAATATAAACCTTTTACATCTAATGTTCTACAATAATATGATTCTGTGAAAGAATTGAGGAGTTTTTCATTGTTGTTCGGCAATGTCGACCGATGTCGAAAGAAAAACGATTGAGATCGATAACATCGTGTAAGACTATATATATAAGTTATGAATTTATAAAATATTAGTTATGATATATGGAAGGATGTAATAGATTCTTCAACATTTTGATTGTTTTTAATGTAACTATCACTCTGTAGAGGTGAGTTTACGTATCTTAAAAAAACACTTTATATATATTATTATATTTGCAAGAGATTTTGAAGCATATAGTAGTTTCAATAACTTTAGAAATAACCGAGAAATATGATCGTCCCGTGTTTTGGTAGTCCCTTGTTTCTTGCATGGTTTTCGTAACTCACCTACACAACAACAAGTCATCTACAGATTCCTCGGTGAATTAAATTGTATTTTACTGTTGTCTCAAGTAATTGCTTGTACGTTTAAATTACTCTTTGCATTATGTCTATAATATGAATGAATCACTTTAATTTGCGTCCATGAACAATATATTTTACGTCTTACACCTTTAATTAAAATAATTAGTGCTACAATAAAAGGTTAATGTTTACTCGAAACTTGTAGACATCAGGAATGATGACTTGAAATAAACGCAACACAATTGCCACTTAATAAATGGTCTATATTTTTTGCATTGATTAAAACTGTTTTTAGGAAAATCTTTCCAATAAAAAAATTTGTTTTTATCTGAAATCAATATCGTACAGTGAAACAAAAACATGGATTGTACATTGAACAATATTTTTCTTGGGAATTAAATTATGAAAAGTCAGATTCTTAAATTGATCATTAATATACCGATTATATGTTTATCATATACATTGCCTCTCATTTCAAGTTTATAAGTAAAGTCAAAACCTGCACCAAATGGGAAAGAAATATGAAAAAATCTTTCATTTTAACCCTGTTTAATAAGGTTTAGATGAGGAAACATCGATGTAGGAGAAATTGTAAATAAAGACGGTCTGGATTTGTTTGGACCTACACATTATATTGTTTGTTACATATCTTTATTTTGTAAAAATATATAAATATAATACTAATTTTATTTGACTCATCTATTCATTATTAATATTCACCTAAGCAAAATATTGCTCACCATATTAAATATCTTTATTTTGTAAAAATGCATAAATATATTACTAATTATGTTTGACTCATCCATTTATTACTAATATACTTCAACAAAATTTCAGGAAATAATCTTCTCCATTTATAAGAACTTTACTGAAACAATTTAAGTATGAAATTTAATAAATATATCGAAATGTGTATGCTTTGTAGTATTAAATAATTAGAATATCGTCTAGAATGTACTTCAAGTAAAGAAAACCAGATTTTACTCAAATTAAATTGAAAACTATTTACTCAAAATTCCCCAACATAAATAAATTCATTTAAACATATTGATTCTGAAAATGTTTACCAACTTTTGCAAAGTTCATTAAGAAGATTATTCTTGAATGGTGATTACTCAAAAAACGACATGATCTTAATAGCCGTATTATAAGTAGTCTTTACAAGGAAGGGCTAGATAAGAAAATGTTGTTTTTTCTATCTACTACTCGGAAACAAAAAAACAGGAAACAAATATTAGATTTTTGAAAGTTTATTTTTACATGCAAGTCGAAATGCAAACGTGGAAGAATTGGTAGAATATTTACCGCTGACCTAATGTATAGTAAAGCTCACAAAGTTTAAAAAGGAATTGTTGCTTTTAATTAACAAATAAAATTTATATTTATGCAGAGACGATTAAGTTACATCAAGGCGGTACTGTTTACATATCAATGCAGAATGTTCCAAATGGAAAATCTGGGACGTGTCCAAAGTCATTTGAAATTGTGAAATTCGGTATATATTCTGAAAAGACACCAAAATGTCAAAATGTATAAAAATTTCGATCTTATTTAGCTTTTCAAATTCGAAACTTAAAGTAAAGGTATGAGTACAAAGAAAAAGGTTAGATAAAGTAGATGGTATAATACAATAATAAGTCTGTTAATTCCTCGGGAAAAGCAAAACCTAGAACCAGAAATAGAAAAGCAGCCACTTTACAGCTGTATAATCATATAGCAAAATTGAATCGGTTGCATAAATTTACAATGAGAAGTGTAAAGTCGTTTTGTTTGTGACACTATATCACGATAGCAGCTCAACATGTCTGGTGAAAGAAGTGTTCCGTACCGATTCTAAATTGAAGTCAAATAAATCAAATTTTATGAAATGAAGCTGACAAAAGCAACAAATGAAAATGTAAAGGAAGTGGTTTAACTTAAAGATATGATCAGAAGAAAAACAAAAAGCAGATATGCACTAAGAGAGAAAGAAATACTATAAACAGTCAAAATTAACAGGTTTCTCTGGACAATATTTGGTTGTATCTACGACTTTACTTAATCCACAACCATATTTGTGTTTCTTGCTCTTTTTTCCAAATTTTGAAGCTCTAGTTATGCAATGTATCGTGTTTACTTCAACTGAATGTAAATCCAACCCTTTGTGTTTCACCTGTTTACTGTTTTTTACATAATTATTATTATGTTTGTTCACTGGTGAATATGAAAAAGGTTTTTTGTCATTTGTAGCAATTTTCTTGTTATCCTTTCTAAAGCCTACATTTAGCCTAATTAGAAGCTAAGTTTAATTTTATTTAAATTTATATAATGAAATTAATAGCATGAATTTTTAACAAAAATAATATTGTGATTCTTGGATTAGGGCTGTGAGGACACCCAGGGTAAATGTTTCATCAATGACTGAAAATATTAAAGAAATCAATCTAAGAACTGAAAAAGTTAAGAAAAAATTTGATTACTGTACAAACTAAATAAAATTTTGTTTCAGATACAGCTATAAAGTCAAATTTATGTAACACAGTAGGCACATAACAAAGTTAACAAAGAAGTTCAAAGTGAAAATATGAAAAGAGAAAAGAAAGTTCAGGCAGTTTAGCCTATAATAAAATGTTTAAGAAAATACAAAGATAGGAATATGTCTGCTGAATTTAGAACAATGCGTTCACATCTTACAAAAGAAAGTTTTGCAGATAGACAGATGATGAAATCAAAATGACAAACATTGAGGAAATATAGTTAACTTAAACGTATGGTAAACTATTATTATCATGGTATGATACCGATAATATTTCCTAATATATATATAGGTATTTACTATATAATTAGTCATTTTATTGTTTATTTCATTAAATTTTACCTATTTTGTAAATCCTGAATGTGAATGCATAGTTTATTTTGTACATTAGAATTTTTTGAGAACATGAAGTGCATTGAAAATATTAGTTAATATAAATGTGCAGTGCGGTAATTTTTAGAATGTATGTCTAACCTTAATACGAACCTTCCCATATCTCTTGTAAATGCTTAATGAAAATATAGTTATTATGCATCCGCACTGCATTTAATTTTAGAGGAGAACAATGGATAAACAAGGTCTACAAAATTGGCAACATCCCAATTCGTCTACATCACATTGTCTATTCAAATCGTTTATACTGTCAGAATGAATACTATTCCTGATATGTTTACTCTGTGGTTATTATGCCTGTTCTGCAGAAAAAAACAGTACTGAGCTTAAAAAATTTCAAAAATAAATAAATAAATATTATTTATTTATTGATCATTGGTATAGGCAACTGGTCTATCCATTGTTTATTTACAATCTTTACACAAGTGATAATTGGTTCTCTCTCACAGAATCTTCCAATATCTGCATTTCTCATCAAAATTTATAACTTCTTTCTTTTATCCATTATTTTATATACGTTCATGAATTAGTGCAATCAGTTCAGTTACCATTTATGAAAACTAACTTCAAAATTTAAATATTTATATTCTAATAAAAACTATCACACTGTAAACAATTATTACTACAAATTGATAATAAATATTTCAGCGTACAGATTAATTAAATGCGTCAAGCAGGAAAAACAATAAATTTATATACTCACATACTGACTTAGTTGATAGAAATAAGAAAAATTCGAGAAAACCGTTTTAAAATAGAGGGATAAACATTCTAGTATATAGAAAATATATAATTATTAGCGTGATGACAGATTATTTTGAGATTAAAAAAACAACTGTGTAGATGACAATATACGATGTCATATAGCATGGATGTCAGTGGTATTTTAAATGAAACACTTTATAATATTTAGATAATCCAAAAATAATTTTCAGTATATAATTTCGAAAGATATTTCACATAAGTATTACAAAAACGCTGATATCCTACTTTCTAAAATTGTTGTCAACTTCTGGGATCATTTTATAACTAAAACAATGTTCTTTGTTTGCTGTTTTGCTGGGATATAAAATCGCATTTATGTCGATAAAACAAATCTGTCATTTTCTCTTCATGCAATTGATATTCATATCTAAATTGTCTATATAACCTGATGTCTTTCCTTTAATACATTGATTATTTATTAGTATGAACAATTTGTCTACCTTATTTTTTAAAATCAAGCCTGTATTTTATTGATTTCTTATCAACGAGTTATTGATTTTTTTAGAAAGTCTATAGAATTATTTGTAATCATACCAAATATTACTTATTTCAGAAATATCGGATACAAAAACTATTTCATTTATAAACAAATGTCGAAGTAAGTAACTACTTTGATTCATTTATCATATGTAGCATACTTTATGGTCCCTATTTATCAGCTGCTGTATAACATTAGCTAAATGTTTAAATTCTCTATTTAATTTATTAACTATTCATTTTTCATATATTTTCACAGATAATTAATCTAAACATTTAAAATATCTTCGCAAATATAAAAACACTTTTTACTATTGACCTGAGCAAATGCTGAAACTCTAAAAGTAAATGTTAATCAACTTTTCTGTACACATGATTGGATAGAGTGAGGAAAGAAAAATGATTTTACTTACTCACTGCATAATTTGATCCAATATAATAATAATAATACAATACAGTATAATGGTTGTAGAATTTTGTTAAATAAAGATTATGGAACTAGAAACAAATATTTGCAAATGTGTCCATAAATTGAAGATATCTTGAAGATAAACATACAGTTATGTCACTTGTGATAAAATACATGACAGTTATTCTAACTTAATCAATGAGATATTTTCTATTTGATTTGATCGCTAGTATCTGTTGCGTCTGTATTTGTTGAGATCTGTCTTCATTACTTCTGTTAAATTAAATGGTAATTCTAATTTTATTGCAAATATGTATTCATAAAATTTAAGGAAATATTAATATTCACAAAAGTATTGTGGTAATGGAATTGACTTTCTTCGCATCATTAATCCGTTACGTATGATCTACACCCAGTTTAACATCTGAAATCTGAAGTCACAGATGTAAGGATTGGTACGGCGGCCCAGATATGAATAAATTCTTTTTCATTTAGCCGCACTTCTTTGTATATCATTGGTATTGGGACAAAGTACGTTTTCCTTCACTACTTGACACTGCTTTTAGTTTGTACAGCTGTTGTAGGGACACTTATATTTTAGAAAATTTAAAAGCAATATTCTACGAAATTGGTTAATAAAAATCCAATAAAAATCACTAAAATTAAAGGTTTTATGTTTACCTACAATACTGCGATCTCTATCTGTTCAAACAGTGTTTATTATAAAATATTTTATTTAAATATGCTGTATACATGACAAGTTCTTTTCGTGTCTTTTCGGGTAAGATAATGTTTGATTAGAATAAAGTCACCGTATCCTGAACATCTGATAATAAATAATTTTGTACAATATCTATGTACTGATGAATAAAACAATACATTAATAAAATGTTAAATACTTGCAAACTGTGATATTAGGTACACATGCGATCAGAAAACATCATTGCAGTGTTTATAGGCAAGAATTTTGGTGAATATAAATTAATCAAACAAAAGCAGTTTGTTACATTGATTAACTTATGGTAAATGATATCATTGAAAAAACCTTTTCATGTATATCATGTCCTATTATATATTTATTATTCTATGTGCTATTCAATGTTATATCTTGTAACATTTTCCAAACTCTGTTATTGCCATTATCTTTGTCACTGTCGTCCTCTTCATTTGAAGAAATCTAAAATTTTTGTTTTATTTTTTAGAAATATGTGAACAAAACAGATGAGAAGATGAATATAAAAATGTTTTTTTTTGTGTTGACTGTCAGGATGATAAACCCTGACGAGCTTATCTAAGGGAATGTGAGAGTTTATAGGAACATGGAATCTATTTGAAATTCTAGTTGTCGCACTATAATAAATAACAATATCTACAGTTAATCAGCAAAGGAGAAATTGTATTCATTTGAAACAATGTGGTTATCTCCTTCAACTTGCAAGCATTATTCACCTATATAATTTGATTAAATGACATAATAAGTAATCGTTATGGAAATGTTTGAAAACCTGGACTTGTATTCAGTAAAATCGATTTTTGTTTATGCTTGATCAGTTGATAGAAGATATTATTTTTTAATGAGCTTTTTCAGAAAATTCATTACTAGGCATTTTTTTACTTCTGAAAATAGATGTCTATGTCATTTGGTAGCTACCCTTGTGTCTTTGCAAATGCTAATCAACAACTTTTATAACGTTATAATATACATGAAATAATAAATAAATACTGTTCTTTGTATTTAACAATAAATATTTTTCCAAAATATCTGAATTATCTAGCTTTCATGTTTGATGAAACCTTTCTAATTGAACATGTGAGAATGAAAATACGTCTTTTGTATAATTATAACTTATTTGTGTAAAACAAACTTATTATGCAGTTATAAAAGGGTTGTAGCTGAAATTATTATGTAAGCACAGATCATACTTGATCTTCAATTTACTATACTAATTCATAAATCGTTAAATATACTGTTTTTAATTATATATATATATATGTTTCAATATATTAGTTAAAGAAATTTTCTAACAAAAAGTAGCTTCCATAGAATCATATTAACCCGCAGTTCGCTTAGAGTACCAATTTCTGAAAAACTAAGCATGATCCTTTCTTCTACATTAATATATATTAACTTTAAGAAACACTGCTGGAATATGCAGATTTGTATTTCCTGGTCGCCTCGTAAATAAAACATGATTATAGTAATTTCAGAAAATAATTCTAGAATCCGCTGACATAGATTGAAGAAATTAAGTAATTATTTAATTTAGAAATAATAAGAGTGATAAAGTGAATAATTGTATTATTTTACTAACAGTGAAACTGAAAGAGGTAAAGTAAAAAAACAAACTATTATTAAAGATGAAATGTTTTAAATATTTTCATAAATTGAGGATATATATTTAATTACAAACATTACATTACTTTTCCAAAAATGCTGAAAGAATCAAATAGGTTCTTGTTTCCGATGTGATCTTATGTGTGGCCATTATTATCTCAATTATTGGCTTAGTTTCTTAATAATTTGCCTCACTATTTTTGTTGCCGTTATGTTTTCTCAGAGCGATCGGTTTTAGTTAAATACAAGCAAACTTTTATTTTCATTAAAAAAAAATATGATATAACTAAAAGTTTGAAAGAGCCATATTCAAAAGAAATTATTTCACACTTCCAGGAAAATTAAGGCATTAAAGATCGCATCAGGAATTAAAATTCTAACCAGGTTTCATCACCAAATCGACACCGATCTTAGATGTAACGTGTGGCTAGCTTAAAATCCCATTGTCGGTTGATGAAGCAACAATCTTCTTGGAAATTTAAAGAGCAGATAAATTCTATCCATCTACTTTCCATTTATTTTCTTTATTGGTTTAGATATTGATGTTATTATTTACATGGACACTTTGATAAATTTAATGTTATGTCATTGTTTTGAGAAAATTTGTAAGAAAACTTCAGTTGAAACCAGGTCTGAAATTCTGCTTCTCTCTGAGTGAATAATGATATCAGTTCTTATAATAAATAAACATAAAGTGTTTCCATCTATTTTAAATAAATGTATCTAACCGTTGAACGTTTATGAATTGAAATAAAATAATATGAAACTCCGCAATTGTAAAATAAATTGAATACATCTAGAAGATAAATGCAGTGTCTGTTTTACTTGAATATAATGCACTTTAGAGCTAATTATTAGGATTAATAACAGTAGTGAAATAAATATAATGATTCAGATTTCTTATTGCTGTACATAACTAAGTTGATTGGATTCATAGGTATACAATGTAGAGCCATAATCAAACATTCAACATCAAACTATAGTTTTTCTCTGCATTCATAAAGTAGAATTATGTATTTTAAATACGGATAGTAATCTAGCGTTAACCTGTTTGTCAGTATATTCCTTTGATGTTTGTCTCATAATTAATTGCAAATTGACCAAAATTATAAATAGAAAAACTCTAAAATCAAACTAGTAAATACATGATTTCCGAATGAGAATGAAATTAAGAAAAGAATTACTGAATTTAAAGTATATAGTAGCAGATATTTAGAGATTAATCATTGGCACATTGTCAACTTATGAAGATGATTTAAGAGAGATTATATTTGTTACTTCCGAATGGTCAGTTGTGAAAGAGAAGAGGTGAAATTTATATTATGTATTAGATTGTTACAAATGTTTGTTAATTTTGGGTTCCTTTTTTGCCAACCTGAGAATGTCTATGTAGATTAGTACATATCATTTTGTAGCATCTTTGATATACATTATGTAAATCCTCCCCTTTTAGAAATCATAAATGGATATTTGTTTCAGATTCTGAGTGAAGTATGAACAGAAAGAATTTTAGTGTCATTTTGCTTCAGAAATCCAAACCAGGACACAAAGCAAGAGAGGCAACTCGTAACATTAAGTAGGCATGGTGCAAGTACAGAACAAATGAGCTCACAATACAACGATGGTCTGCAAAGTTTTGATCAGGAGATGTGAGTTTATAAGATACGGAACGTATCGGACGTCCTTCCAGCTGTGACAACGATTGTCTGAAAACCTCAGCCTCAGCTGATCAAAGAAAAATGGTGCGAGAAATTAGTGGAGTGCATGACGTAAGCACTGCACCTATTTCTCTGCAAGGTGAGAAAGCTTGATAAGTAGGCGCCTCTTGAGTTGAACGAACAACAACAAAATCGTCGATTGTTGATGTGCTCTTTGTTTGTCATAAGACAGTAAAACCATCACAGCTGAAAGGTACTGTTATGAATTAAACATTGTTCCTCAGATATTCTCCAAACGATAGCCGGCATTGGTTAACCAAAGTCACCCAGTCCTGCATGCTTGTCCTCATGTTGCAAAAGTGACTCTTCAGAAACTGAACACATTAGGGTATGAAGTCCCATCTCATCCAGCCTATTCACCAGATCTTTTCCTGACAGATTACCACCTTTACAAATGCCAAAATCTTCCTCCTCATGAAAATCCTTCTTTAACCAAGCAGCAATTGAATCTGTATTCCAACAGTTTATCGTCTCCAAAAGTACTGATTTCTCAAAATGGTATAAATTTGTTTGTAATTCGTTGGCAGATGTGTATTGTTTGTAAAGGATCTTTCTTTGATTAATAAACATCATGTTCACCAAAGATATGTAGTCTCTTTGTTGCGTTAAACAAACTGACAAAATGTTGGTATCGACCTAATTTTACCTATTGTCTATATTTAATGTGAAAATATTGTTTTAAATGTTATTTGATATTATATTAAAATGTTGATAATCCTTTTTTATTGTTTTTTATTTTTCTAAAACATGTCTGTATGTTCTTGTATAGCAGTAACTTCACTTCGTTAATCAAAGAAATATTTATCATCAACTTACACATAAGGTTTTGATTGTAATAAAGTAAATTACTATTCGCTTATATGTATATGAAACGTAATCTGTTTGTGGAATCAGTTTGACGATATCGTAAACAACTATTAGTAATTATGTAGCACAATTTCAATGTAAGTTAACGCCGTTTTATACAAAAAAAAGAAATCTAAGAACACTACATGAAATTGACGCTTCTTCTGTACTGGTAACTGATAAGTGATTTTTGTACTTGGTTTGTAATGTTAATCAATAACAGATCTATATGTTCTGAGTACAAGATTTAAATCATAATAATTGTTTTTTGGGGGGGGTACATACCTAACCAAATATTTATTGAATGATTTAACTTTATTTTACTTTTAATATTTAATTATTAAACTCAATTTGTAGATAATATCAGTAAATAATTAAACAGAAAAGATATAAAATTGACAGATAACATATTCATATTGACTGTGTTAATAGATCTGTAAAATTAAGAAAAAAGTACCTAATTTTTATGTTGGAAAATAATATCAGTAAATAACCTTTACAGAATTTAAAACAAAGCTAAAATATATGGTAAATAATTTTTAGATAGTACTGATATCCACATAAAACTTTGAAAGTAGATAAATGAGATATAACTAGCCACTGTGTAATTAGGTAAAATTGAGAAAGAAGCATAAATGTTGAATTCTGTAATGTTATTAAAAGAAATTTATACGTTTAAAATGGCATTGTTCAAAATGGTATAGTATGTAGTTTGTTGATAATATCAATGTACACATAATTATGATTAATAATAAATAATTACATAATAGCTACTTACTCCCTGGGTGATTCGTTCCAAAAAATTAAGAAAAATATATCATAGTATAATGCTGAAATATGTTGTTAAATTAAATAAATAAGATTAACAATGATACTGATACGAGGATATCGTAAATTATTTTAGATGATAATATTGTACACATAAATAGGAAAATAACTATATCATAGATACTTCTTTCCTTTGTTAATCCACTAAACTTAAAAAAATATGTCAAGATATAATTTTTGAATAACCTTGATCAATAATGTTTTTAGGATACTAAGCTACTGGTTGAAATGGCAAAGTAAATAATTTGTAGATATTATGAATGTATACAAAATTAACACAAATAGAAAATTAGCAAATGTTAGATATTTGCATGGATCCACGATTTTAAAAAGTATATCATACAATAAATGCTGGAAAATATTGCAAAACTCAACTATATGAAGAATAAGGACAATGGCAAAAACGATATACTAAATATATTTACATAAAATGAATGATCATATTAATAGAAAAAAAAAGAATGTTTGCTAGATTTTATATACTCACTATCTATCTAAATGTTTCCGCAAAATTAAGAAAAATTTTCCTCATTTTAATGTAAAAGATAAATGTTGGAAAAAAAATTAGAATATCATGGAAGAGTTCAATATTTTTTGTCAGTTATTTCAGAAAGTGAAAATTGTATATATCCTAGACTCATTACATGTAAACTAAAATGTTTCAAGCATTTATAATTTTAATTTTGATAATTACGGCCTACAGTTAAAAAATATAGAAAAAACATCTCAAAATATTAGAATATTCCATTTTGAGTTTTAGTAAATCACTATTTATGCAGTATAAATACCATGAATCTCCCAGTCTGGTTCAGTACACATAACCACAATCATTGGGAAGACTGCTGACTTGACAGTTGTCCAGAAAACACTCATTGACACCCTAAGCCACAGAAGGTCATTGTTGAAAGGGCTGGCATTCGCAGAGTGCTGTATCAAAGCATATTCACGGAAAGTTGACTGGAAGGGAAAAGTGTGGTAGGAAAAGGTGCACAAGCAAGAGGGATGACCGCAGCCTTGAGAGGATTGTCAAGCAAAGCCGATTCAAGAACTTGGGAAAGCTTCACAAGGAGTGGACTGAAGCTGGAGTCAGTGCATAAAGAGCCACCACGCACAGACATATCCAGGAAATTGGCTACAAGTGTCGCATTCCTAGTGTCAAGCCACTCTTGAACCAGAGACAATGTCAGAAGCGTCTTACCTGGGCTAAGGAGAAAAAGAATTGGTGCGTTGCTCAGTGGTCCAAAGTTCTCTTTTCAGATTAAAGTAAATTTTGCATTTCATTTGGAAATCAAGGTTCCACAGTCTGAAGGAAGAGTGGAGAGGCATAGAATCCAAGTTAATCCAAGTTGCTTGAAGTCCAGTGCAAAGTTTCCACAATCAGTGATGATTTGGGGTGCCATGTCATCTGCTGGTATTGGTCCACTGTTTTATCAAGTCCAAAGTCAACGCAGCCATCTACCAGGAGATTTTAAAGCACTTCATGTTTCCGTCTACTGACAAGCTTTATGGAGATGCTGATTTCCTTTTCCAACAGGACTTGGCACCTGCCCACAGTGCCAATATTACTAATAACTGGTTTGCTGACCATGATATTACCATGCTTGATTGGCCAGCCAAGTCGACTGACCTGAACCTCATAGAGAATCTATGGGGTATTGTCAAGAGGAAGTTGAGAGACACCAGACCCAACAATACAGACAAGCTGAAGGCCGCTGTCAAAGAAACCTGGGCTTCCATAACACCTCAGCAGTGGCCCAGGCTGATCGCCTCCATGCCATGCCGCATTGATGCAGTGAGTCATGCAAAAGGAGCCCCAACCAAATATTGAGTGCATAAATGAAGATACTTTCCAGAAGTTTAACATTTCTATATCATAAATCCTTTTTTTTCTTTTTATTGATCTTATGAAATATTCTAATATTTTATGATAGTGTATTTTTGATTTTCATGAGCTGTAAGCTGTAATCATCAAAATTAAAACAAAAAAAAAGGCTTGAAATATTTCACTTTATGTGTAATGAATCTAGAATATATGAAAGTTTCACTGTTTGAATTAATTTATGGGAAAAAATGAACTCTTCTTTGATATTCTAATTTTTGAGATGCACCTGTATAAAAGTTATATTATTAAAAATGTTGCAGCTAAAGAATATAATAATTTGTGGATTTTAAAGGTATACAAATAAATTTTAAAATAGAAAAATGATAAATAATACTTAGTTTGTAGCTGTTTATACAGATAAAATTTGAACAAAAGTGTAAATTTTGTTTTATTTTAATAAATGAATAATATAGAATTTTTAAGGCAATGGTAAAGTCAGTATAGTCAATGAATTGTAGATAATATTAATGTACACATAAATAAAATAAATAAAAATATAATTACACAGTGAATACTTTCTTTGTGATTCAATCCAAAATGTAAGGAAAATATATCATTGAATAATTGTTGAAAAATGTTGGTAATTTAAATAAGTTAATTTAATAATGATAATGCTAAGAGTTTATCGTAAATTATTTTAGATACTATGAAGTACCCTTCAAGAGAAAAAATAATTATATCATGATGCTTCATCCCTTTGTAAATACATATAAATTTTAAAAGTGTATGAAGATATACTTATTGAATAAGGCTGATTATTAATACATATAGGAAAAATTTTGAACTGCTAAAATTGGAATAGTAAATAATTTGCAGATATTATTAATGAAAACAAAATTCACACAAATTGAAAATTAGTTTACTTTAGATACTTACAATCTATCCATATTGATTAAAGAATTTAGAAAAATGTATCGAAGAATAAATGTTGAAAAATGTTGTTCAATCCAATTAATATTAAAAATAATGATCTTTTAAAAAAGGTATAGCAAACAATATGTAAGTATTATCAGTATAAACAAATTTTTAATTAATAGAAAGTGGGAGAAAGAATAAATCTTAGTATACTGTATTTTAAATTTTAGACACTGTTAATAACTGAAAAACGTATGATTGATAATGATACTGCTAAAAGGATAGAGTTCATAATTTGTAGATCATATCAGTAAATAAATAAATGGGAAAAAATGATAGCTAACATGTTCATATTGACCGTGTAAATGGAACCGTAAAATTAAGAAAACTATTACTTATTTTAATGTTGAAAAATGTTGTTCAATCCAATTAATATTAAAAATAATGATCTTTTAAAAAAGGTATAGCAAACAATATGTAAGTATTATCAGTATAAACAAATTTTTAATTAATAGAAAGTGGGAGAAAGAATAAATCTTAGTATACTGTATTTTAAATTTTAGACACTGTTAATAACTGAAAAACGTATGATTGATAATGATACTGCTAAAAGGATAGAGTTCATAATTTGTAGATCATATCAGTAAATAAATAAATGGGAAAAAATGATAGCTAACATGTTCATATTGACCGTGTAAATGGAACCGTAAAATTAAGAAAACTATTACTTATTTTAATGTTGAAAAATGTTGGTATCTATGAAAGTTATATTAATAATAATGAAACAGCTAAAATATATAACAAATAATTTGTAGACGTAAAGGTATAAAAATAAATGAAAAAATACTAAAATTGATAAATAATATATAGTTTGTAGTTGATTGTATTTTGTGAATTTGAAAAATAGCAGAATTATGATTAATTTTAATAAATGAAAAATATAGAATTAATAATGTACTGGTAAAATTGGTTTAGTAAATAATTGTAGATATTATTAATGTCCCCATAAATAAAATAAATAGAAAATAAGTAGATAGTAGATACTTACAACCTGTATGATTCAATCCAAAATTTAAGAAAAAATATCATTGAATAAATATTTTAATATGTTGGTAATTGAAATAAATAAGTTTAATAACGACAATGCTAAGTAAGAGGTTATCATAAATTAATTTAGTTACATTTATTGTACACATCAAAAGAAAAAAGTAATTATATCATGGATTCTTCATACCTATGTAAACGCAAAAATATTTCAAAAATATATCGAGATATAATTATTGAATAATGGTTAAAAATAAAATTTTAAATAAAAAAATTTTACAATGGTAATTTCAGAATAGTATATAATTTGATAATATTATCAGCGAACACAAAATTAAAACAAAATAGAAAATCTTTATATATTATACTTACAGGCTGTTTAAATGCATCCAAGAATTTATAAAAATTCATCATAGCATAAATGTTGGTAAATATATTTGATTAGAATAATATCCATACTGTTTTAAATTTTATAGTAAATAATTTTAGATGCAATCAAACAACATTTTATAGTAAATTATTTGTAGATAATATTAATGTAAACAATATTGAGATAAATAGACAAATTTATATATTTGAGGTACTTACATACTGTGTAAATCGATTGAAGATATTATCAAAATATATGATAGTATAAATGTTGATATATGTTGATAAATACAATTGATGAGAATGATAACCATACTGTTTTAAATTTTATAGTAAATAGATTTAGATAAAATCTTTGACCATTTATTTAGATGAAAGTGAAAATTGATGGATTATATATATATATATATATGTTTAGTGGCTAGGTAAATGGAACTGAAAAATTTAAGAAAATATAGCTTTTTTATGTTTAAAAATGTTCCTTAATAAAATTTATGGTATTAATATCGACACATCTAAAATATAGAGCAATTTGTAGATGCTGAAGGTATAAAAATAAATGAAAAAATAGAAATATTGATAAATAATATTTAGTTTGTAACTGTTTATACTGATAAAATTCGAAAAAAGCATAAATTTGGTTTAATTTTAATAAATGAAAATTATAGAATTAGTAAAGCGCTGGTAAAATTGGTATAGTAAATAATTTGTAGATAGTATTAATGTACACATAAATAAAATAAATAGAAAAATAATTACATAGTGGATACTTACTACCTGTGTGATTCGATCCAAAATTTAAGAAAAATATATCATTGAATAAATATTTGAATATGTTGGTAATTGAAATAAATAAGTTTAATAACAACAATGCTAAGTAAGAGGTTATCATAAATTATTTTAGTTACAATTATTGTACATATCTAAAGAAAAAAGTAATTATATCATGGATTCTTCAAAAATATTTCAAAAATATATCGAGATATAATTATTGAATAATGGTGAAAAATAAAATTTAAAATAAAAAAATTTTACAATGATGTTTTCGGAATAGTAAATAATTTGATAATATTACCAGTGAACACAAAATTAAAACAAAATAGAAAATCATTATATATTATACTTACAGGCTGTTTAAATGCATCCAAGAATTTAGAAAAATACATCAAAGCATAAATGTTGATAATACAATTGATGAGAATGATAACCATACTGTTTTAAATTTTATAGTAAATAAATTTAGATAAAATCTTTGACCATTTATTTAGATAAAAGTGAAAATTGATGGAGTATATGTTTAGTGGCTGGGTAAATGGAACTGAAAAATTTAAGAAAAATATAGCTATTTTAATGTTGAAAAATGTTCCTTAATAAAATTTATGGTATTAATATAGACATATCTAAAATATAGAGTAATTTGTAGACGTTGAAGGTATAAAAATAAATGAAAAAATGGAAATATTGATAAATAATATTTAGTTTGTAACTGCTTATACTGATAAAATTCGAAAAAAGCCTAAATTGTGTTTAATTTTAATAAATGAAAAATATAGAATTAATAAGGTACTGGTAAAATCGGTTTAGTAAATAATTGTCGATGTTATTAATTTCCCCATAAATGAAGTAAATAAAAAATAATTACATTGTAGATACTTACTCCCTGTGTGATTCGATTCAAAATTTAAGAAAATATATCATTGAATAAATATTTGAATATGTTGGTAATTGAAATAAATAAGTTTAATAACGACAATGCTAAGTAAGAGGTTATCATAAATTAATTTAGTTACATTTATTGTACACATCAAAAGAAAAAAAATAATTATATCATGGATTCTTCATACCTATGTAAACGCAAAAATATTTAAAAAATATATCGAGATATAATTATTGAATAATGGTGAAAAATAAAATTTAAAATAAAAAAATTTTTACAATGGTAATTTCGGAATAATAAATAATTTGATAATATTATCAGCGAACACAAAATTAAAACAAAATAGAAAATCTTTATATATTATACTTACAGGCTGTTTAAATGCATCCAAGAATTTATAAAAATTCATCATAGCATAAATGTTGGTAAATATATTTGATTAGAATAATAACCGTACTGTTTTAAATTTTAAAGTAAGTAATTTTAGATGCAATCAAACAACATTTTATAGTAAATTATTTGTAGATAATATTAATGTACACAATATTGAGATAAATAGACAAATTTGTATATTTGAGGTACTTACATACTGTGTAAATCGATCGAAGATATTATCAAAATATATGATAGTATAAATGTTGATATATGTTGATAAATACAATTGATGAGAATGATAACCATACTGTTTTAAATTTTATAGTAAATAGATTTAGATAAAATCTTTGACCATTTATTTAGATAAAAGTGAAAATTGATGGATTATATATATATATATGTTTAGTGGCTGGGTAAATGGAACTGAAAAATTTAAGAAAATATAGCTTTTTATGTTTAAAAATGTTCCTTAATAAAATTTATGGTATTAATATCGACACATCTAAAATATAGAGTAAACAATTTGTAGATAATATTGATATACAAATCAATTTCTAAAAGAAGAGTAAAAGATGAATGAGATATAGTTAGCAGCTGTGGAATTAGGTAAAACTGAAACATAAAGGCATAAATGTTGAATACTGTAATGTTTTTAAATGAAATTTATACACTTAAAAAGGCACTGATCAAAACGGCATAGTAGGTAATTTGTTGATAATATCATTGTACATATAATTAAGATTAATAAATAAATAATTACATAATAGTTACTTACTTCCTGTGTGATTTGTTCAAAAAAATAAAGAAAAATATATCAAGGTATAAATGCTTAAAAATGTTAAATACAATTAATAAGAATAATAACGAGACTTTGAAAAAAGTATATTAAAGAATTTGTAAATATCAATTTACACAAATTTTTTAAATAAGAGAAATTGAGAAAATTGTGAACCTTAATGGATGTGTAAATAGACAATAAATTGAGAAAAATTAATATTGTAGATTAAATTTTGAGACATTAGTAACTGAAATGTATACGATTTTTAGAAACACTGCTGAAAAGGTAGAGTAAATGATGTAGATATCATAAAATATATAAATAGAATAATAGAAATATTGAGAAATAACATTGGTATTGACTGTGTAAAAATGTATTCGTAAAATAAAGAGAAACCACTTATTTTAATGTTGAAAAATGTTCTTAATAAAATTTAGATTAATAATAACAACACAGCTAAAAGTATATAGTAAATAATTTTAGATAAAATGAACGTCAATTCTTTAGATAACGGATATGATTGATAGATTATATATATGTTTAGTGGCTGTGTAAATAGATCAAAAAATATAAGAAAAATATAGCAAATTCTTCATTTTAAAAATATTGATATATACAGGGTGTCCGTAAAGTTACTATACAGTCTTACCAGTTTACGATCACGTCCCAATTGAACCAGCCTGGAATAACTGTCTGGGCAGGAATATCGTCTGATGGAATTGTGGGTCCACAGTTCTTCGACGGAACTGTTACAGGAGAAAGGTACCTGGACAAACTGAGAAATGTCATCGTACCGGCATTGAAACAACGACCAGTAACTTGTAAGACTGTATAGTAACTTTACGGACACCCTGTATATATATAATAATAATAATAACGATGCAATAATGTATATATAATTTGTAGATAATATTGATATACAAATAAATTTCTAAAAGTAGAAAAATAGATAAATGAGATATAGTTAACAGCTGAGGAAATAGGTAAAATTGAGAGAAAGTATAAATTTTGAATACTTCAATGTTGTTAAATGAAATTTATACACTTAAAAAGGCACTGATCAAAATTGTATAGTAGATAATTTGTTGATAATATCAATGTACACATAATTAAGATTAATATAAAAATAATCATATAATAGCTACTTACTCCCTGGGTGATTTGTTCAAAAAAATAAAGAAAAATATATCAAGGTGTAAATGTTTAAAAATGTTAAATACAATTAATAAGAATAATGACGAGGCCTTCAAAAAAGTATATTAAAGAATCTGTAGATATCAATTTACACAAATTTTTAAATAAGAGATATTTAGAAAACTATGAACCTTAATGGATTTGTAAATAGAAAACAAATTGATAAAAATAAATACTGTAGTTGAAATTTTGAAACATCTTAGTAACTGAAAAATATGACTTTTAGAAACACAGCTGAAAAGGTAGAGTAAATAATTCGTAGAGGTCAGTAAATATACAAATAGAAAAATATAAATATCGATGGATAACGTTCATATTGAATGTAAATGGATCCTTAAAATTAAGAAAATATCGCTTATTTTAATGTTCCAAAAATTTCATAATCAGATTTAGATTAATAATAACAACACAACTAAATTATATAGTATATAATTTTAGATAAAATCATTGATCAAAACGGTATAGTAGGTAATTTGTTGATAAAAGCAATGTACACATATTTAAAATTAATAGAAAAATAATTACAAAATAGCCACTTACTTCCTGTGTGATATGTTCCAAAAAATAATGAAAAATATATCAAAGTATAAATGTTGAAAAATGTTAAATGCAATTAATCAGAATAATAATGAGACTTTTAAAAACGTATATTAATGAATTTGTAAACATCAATTTACACAAATTTGCAAATAATAGAAAATGACAAAACTATGAACCTTATTGTCTGTAAATAGATAACAAATTGAGAAAAATAAATACTGAAGTTTCAATTTTGAAACATGTTGGTAATTAAAATATAAAAATTTTTAGCAACATCACTGAAAATGTAGAGTAAATAATTTGTAGATTATATTAATGTACATAAATTTGAAACAAATTGAAAAAAATTGCATATCTAAGGTACTTACATACTGTGTTAGTGGATCGAAGAATTTAGGAAAATATATCATAGTAAAAATGTTGATTAATTTTGGTAAATACAAGTTATGAAAATAATAACCATAATGGTATAAATTTTATAGTAATAATTTTAGATAAAATCAAACAACATTTTATAGTAAATTATTTATAGATAATATTAATGCACATAATATTGAAACAAATAGACAAATTTGTATAATTGAGGTACTTACATACTGTGTAAATGGATCCAAGAAATTATCAAAATATATAATACTGAAAATGTTGATAAATGTTGGTACAACAATATGAGAATAATACCAACATTGGTACTTATTCTATAGTAAATAATTTTAGATAAATTTAACAAACATTTATTTAGATAACAGTGAAAATTTATAGATTATATATATGTTTATTGGCTTTTAAATGGATCTGTAAATTTTAAAAAAATATAGCTTATCTGTAATGTAGAAAGACAAATGTTAATAAAATATACGGTTTTAATAGCTTAAATATATAGTAATTAATTTGTAGATAATATTCTTATAGAAATAAATTTTTAAAAGTATAAAAATAGAAACAAGATATAGTTATCAGTTGTGGAATTATGAAAAATTCAAAAAAGCATAAATATTGAATAATGTAATGTTATTAAAGAAAATTATATGCTCAAAAAGGCATTGGTAAAAATGGTCTTGTAGGTAATTTGTTGATAATATCAATGTACACATAATTATGATTATTCAAAAAATAAATAAATACTAGCTACTTACTATCTGTGATTCATTCCAAAAAATAAGAAAAATATATCATAGTATAATGTTGAAAATGTTTTCAAATTAAATAGATAAGATTAACGATGATACTGCTAAGTATTTATCATAAATTATTTTAGATAATATCATTTACACATAAATAAGAAAATAAAGAATAACTCTATCATAGATACTTCTTGCCTTTGTAAATCCACTAAATTTAAAAAAAAATTATGTCATGATATAATTTTTGAATCACGTTGATCAATAAGGCTTATAGGATACAAAGCTACTGGTTAAAACAGTAGAGTAAATAATTTGTACATACTATGAAAGTATGAAAAATTAACACATATAAAATTAATAAAACTTAGATATTTATATGCTGTGTAAATGGATCCAAGATTTTAGAAAATATACCTTATTATAAATTTTGCAAAATGTTGTTAAATGAAACTTATATGAAGAATAAGGTCTATGAAAAAATGATACAGTAAAAAAATTTAAATAAAATGAATGAAAATATAAATTTAAAAAATTGATAGATAATATTTATTTACTTTCGATGTAAATGGATTCGAAATATTAAGCAAATATTGCTTATTTTAATGTTGGAAATTGTTGGTATATATAAAAGTTATAATAATAATAATGACACAGCTAAAATATATAATAACTAATTTGCAGACATTAAAGTTATACAAATAAATTTCAAAAAAAAATACAAACATTGATGATTTATATTTAGTTTGTAGCTGTGTACACAGATAATATTTGAAAAAAGCATACATTTTGTTTAATTTTAATAAATGAAAAATATATAATTAATGAGGCACTGGTAAAATCATTTTAGTAAATAATTTGTACATAATATTAACGTACCTATAAATAAAATAAATAGAACATAATTACATAGTGGATACTTACTCCCTGTGTGATTCGATCCAAAATTTAAGAAAAAAATATTGAATGAATGTTGAAAACTGTTGGTAATTGAAATAAGTTTAATGTCAATGCTAAGAGGTTATCATAAATTATTTTAGATACTATGATTGTACACATCAAAAGAAAAAAAATTTATATCACTGATGCTTCATTCCTTTGTAAATGTATAAAAATTTCAAAAATATATAAAGATATAATTATTGAATAACGGTGAAAAATAAAATTTAGAATGAAAAATTCTACATTGGTAAAATTGGAATACTAAATAATTTGTAGATATTATCAAGGAACACAAAGTTAACAAAAATAGAACTTTACTAAATGTTAGATTCTTCTCACAAGCTGTGATATGGATCCAAGAATTTAACATAATAATATATCAAAGTATAAAAATTTTGAAAAATGTTGTTAAATCCAATTGATAAGAAAAATAACATTACTTAAAAAAAAAGTATAGAAAACAATTTGTAATAGAAAATGATTGAAACTATGAACTTTATGGGTTATGTAAATAGATAACAAATTCAGGAAATTATATATTTTAGTTTAAATTTTGAAACTTGTTCGTAACTGAAAAGTATTAGATTTTTTGCAACACTGCTGAAAAGGTATACCAAATAATTTGTAGATAATCTCAGTAAATATATAAATAGAAAAATAGAAAAATTGAAAGGTAACATTGATATTGTGTAAATGGTTCTGTAAAATTAAGAAAAATGTCACTTATTTTAATGTTGAAAAATGTACTTAATGAAATTTAGATTAATAATAACAACACCGATACACTTATATAGTATATAACTTGTAGATAATATCAATACATGAATAAATTTTTTAAATTGAAAAGTATAAGAAATTATTTAGTTATTAGCTGTGTAAATAGATAAAAATTGTTAAAAATTGCAAAAATGTTGAATAATGTTAATAAATGAAATTAATTGGATAGATAATGTTCTGGCTAAAATGGATGGTAAATTATTTGTAAAAATATCAATGTTCACAACATTGAAACAAATAGAAAAATACTAAATATTAGATACTTACATACTGTATAAATGAATGCAATAATTTAGAAAAATATATCAAAATATAAATTCCTGAAATGTTGGCAAGTGCAATTTATGGGAATTAGTAAGCACACATTTAAAATTGTATAATAATTATTTTTTAAATAAATTCAATTAACAATTAAATAGAAAGAATAGAAGAATTGATAGATTTTCTATATTTACTGGTTGTGTAACTTAATCCAAAAATTAAGAAATATATAGTTTTTTTGATGTTAAAAAATGTTGATGAATAAAATTTACAGGATAACGACTCAACTAAAAATATATACTAAATAATTTGTAGATAATATCAATATACAAATAAAGTTTTAAAATGGAAAAGTATATAAAAATACATAGATAGTAGCTGCATAAGTAGATAGATATTGAGAAAATATCATAATTTTTGAATAATGTTAATAAATTAAATTTACCGGATAAACAATGGGCTGCTTAAAGCTATATAGGAAATTATTTATAGATAATAGTGTACACAAAATTAAATGTAATAGAAAACTAGTAACTTTATGGCAAATGGATCAAAGAATTTAGCAAAATATATCAGAGTTTAAATGTTGA
The DNA here is from genome assembly GCA_018389105.1 of Nautilus pompilius. Classification (NCBI taxonomy): domain Eukaryota; kingdom Metazoa; phylum Mollusca; class Cephalopoda; order Nautilida; family Nautilidae; genus Nautilus; species Nautilus pompilius. The sequence goes on along the minus strand of JACATO010000921.1, from coordinate 307,644 downwards.
TAATTGTTGGTGAGAATAATATCCACACTGGTATAAATTTTATAGTAAATAATTTTAGATAAAATCAATGAACATTAAATTAGATAGCAGAGAAAATTGATAAATTTTATATATATATATTCAATGACTGTGTAAATAGATCTGAAATATTTCTAAAATATAGCTTATTTTAATGTTGAATAATGTTGGTGAATAAAATTTATGGTATTATTATCGACACATCTAAAATATATATTAAATAATTTGTAGATAATATCAATACAAATATATTTCTATAGGTAGAAAAGTACATAAATTTGATATAATTATCAGCTGTGGAATTAGAATAATATGAAAAAAAGCCTTAAATGATGAATACTGTAGTGTTATTAATTGAAATTTATAGGATTAATAATGCATTAGTAAAACGGTATAGTAAATAATTTGCAGATAAGATCAATAGGCGCTAAATTAAAGCAAATATAAATCTTAGTAAATGTAAAATATATCAGTGAATGCATTAAAAACTGTTGGTAATTGAAATTTATAAATTTTGTAAGGAATACACTTGTACAAGTTATAGTAAATAAACTGTAGATAATATCATATCAATGTACATATAAATAGAAAGAATGGAAAACTGTAAATATTATAATTGTTTGCTTGCATTGTTTATGAATCCAAAATTAGATAAAGTTTTATGAGAGTATAACGTCGAAACAATTTGTGAATAAAATTTATAAAATGAATAAGGACACTCAAAAATCTTGATATATGCAATGAGAAATAAATATACATTATTTTTCCTTTCAATTAATGATGTTGTTACTATTTCATATTTTTGCCTATTTTTACTCCTATTCAATACTTGATTTCCGCTCTGATTAATTCAGAAAACGAAAATCTAATTTTAATTTCATGTAATTATGATAGAAAAGAGGGAAAAGCACGCTTTATCAAAGTATATGTTTACTGAAGAAATATGTACACCATTACAAAAAATTTCCATTTTGAAATTTAAATCCAGTTAAACTGCTGAGGTAAAGTGTTGTAAGTAATAGCATTTGCCATGTTTAAAATCAATTTGTTGTACCGAGAATAATTTGTGACAAGACTTTAGTTGCAACGTATATAAACAATTTTGTCTAGCATGTTTTAAATTTGGATAAAAAAATATTTTTGAGGTTATTAATATGCATATAAAGTGGTTTCAGCCATTATTAATTAATAATTGTACTTTAACAGATATATTTTTAAAAAATGCAAAAAAAAAGTATATAGTGAATGAAGTGAATAAAAAATGAATCAGAAATATATAAGAGAGTATGAACGAAAAGGTTCATTCTTAACTTTAAGGAATGTAGTAGACTTGACAGGAATATCAATGACATTAGCAACATCCAGAATCAAATATGTATAAATATCACTATTAAATATTTTAATGTGATTTATGAAACTAGATGAGTAAATAAGAACTAACATGCCCACAGTGCAAATCTTAATATTATTTTTAATATTTTCTTAAATTAAATCTGCCATATTTGTATTAATATTATATTTTATTGCTAATCTGAGTAGTGCTTTTTAATCAGTAAAATGATTAATGGTTCAAGGATAAATTCTTCTGTTAAAAACGAACGTTTTTTGATTATGACAGTTGATATTTTTAGAAGGATTAATGCCACTCTTAATTCGGTTGCACAACTCAATTGATGAAACCCATATATATTCCAAATGTGAGCAGTGAATTTACTGTAATCAGGAGAATTATTAAACATTAATATATAATATATAAAAGACAGATGTTAAAGAAACTGATAAAATATTAACCTAGTTATTATTAAGTATAAAATCATAAAATATGTTAATGTTGTTTTGAGTAACTAACAAAAAGAACAATATTAAATTGAATCATTTTTATTAAGTAATGATTGAGAGCTGATTTAAGGGTTTTCATTGGTGTGCGAAGATAAAAGCTAAGGTCACTGACTTTTGGTTTACAAGTCACCTTCATTTTCACAAATATTTGGCTATTTTATAATTACATTTTTTATTATTTCCAAGGATAGTAAACAGAAGAATAAATTATATAAATCAAATCTTTGATGTTACATATGACCAATTTTACACACTAGTAGAGCTTTTCATTGCAATTAAGAAAGCAATAATTTAACTAGTTGAAAATTTTGAATTAATGGAACTCATTTTAGTGTTATGTTTTTAAACTATATCTGTGCATCAATTATTTAAATACAGTTTTATCAGTATTCTAGATTTCATAATTTACTTTAATAAAACAGTTTTATCAAAGTGAAAAAATCTGTAGCTATGTGACCTTTCTCTTTTGGAGATGCGTATTATAATTGAAATTTACGTATAAAAATTAATTTATTATTAATTATTTAAATTAACAATATTTTTTCTGTATTGAACAATAATTTGAACTGCCGTCAAAACAAATTGATAACATAATAACATGTATAAATTAAGTGTATTGGTAAATTAATTATAAATTGATTTTATTTAAAAATAGATCATAAAAATATTAAATATAATTCATTTTTAGATAAATATATTGCTGATCTGATGTTCTTTCTTGTAACAGAATAATTGTTCTTGCGGATCATACGTCTGATTTTAAAGAGCAATTTATTTTAAAAATGTTCGTTTCTTCTGTATACTTTATTGAAACTGATTTCAGCTATGTAAACAGCAGGTAAACGAATGATGGATTTCATTGATGAAGAATTTAGTTAAACAAAGATAATCTGCTGTGTGGCTGTATGAACTAACCCTCTGAATTTAATTGCTACTGTTCAAAGTAAAAGAATGAACACCTGCTCATTAAGATGATAATGTACAAAACATAATATGTGAATGGCTTCAATCTATCTACATTGTAAAATTTAATATTTATTCATTATGAAATTTGAAAGATGCAAATGTTAATAAAACTAACAACAGAAACCTAAACGCAAAACAGAATGCTGAATTCATTTCTGGAATGTTATGTTGGAACCTATAGCAGACCGGATATTTCGTTTTTATACATAGTGTATCAAATATTTATCTATAAATTATCCTGATTTATTAACTGTTTTTAAGTAGATTACTATTATTAGTACAAACAATTCTTATAGAACCTCCTTTAATTACAAATGACTGATTTGATATAACAGTACAGCTAAGAAATTATATATTTGAATATAAATGTGGGTGGAATTTTGAACAAGAATTATTATGGTTATTATTCCTGTGAAAATCATATTGAAAACAAATAAAGGAATGTTGAAATAAGCTCATTTCCTTTAAGTCACACACCACTAGATTCATAAGATAATTTGACAATACGGTCTGATGATTTTGTTCAGAATAACAATTTGTTTGCACTTCACTCTCTTAATTATGATTTCATTATTTAAAATTTAACATGTTTAATTTATGCGCTTGCACTTGTAATAAAATTGTATCAGAATACATTGCTTATTTCCATAATTTCAAATCATTCAATCAATAAACTTTTGTAATCGTCCGTAGGATCTTTTCGTTTGCAGGACGTAATGTATTACCATAAAAAACTATGTGATAAGAGTCTAATTAGATGTCTTGCAAACTTCATGAATACAAAGTGAAAGAAACAAAGAAAATATTTCATTGATAAATTGGGGTCTAATGCTGCAGGTTGAGCAGAAAAGATTTCTTATTGTTATTCTTACTGAAGTTCAATAAAGTAGAGAAAACTGAATGAATCTTTAGTCAGCTAATATTGTTGAATATTTATGTAGGTTATATACATTGATAACCTATAAAAAACTGATGGTAAATATTTTTGTGACACAATTTGGTGTAAACATGAATGGTTGGAATAAGAAAATTAATGAATTATATACTTACGCGCTAAGTGAATGAGTCCACATTTGAAGAAAAAAGAAAAGTATTTAGTTTTCAAAAAACTGATAGAATATAGGTTAAAAGAAAATCAAACTGTTAATATTGTAATGAATAATAAGTTTTTATTAAATTTGAAATTCCAAGATGATCAATTTCGGTTATGTCCATGATGTTGCCATTAGAGCATTACTAACTTCAATCAGAGTCTCTAAGTTAAAACTGAGGTGATTGGGAGGTGGTTTGCTTAATAAAAGACAGATTTAAAATCCTTTACACTACCCTTACTTTATTTAATGTTTACCTGCTGTCAACATTTTAAGCTCCGATCACTTGATAGGAGAAATAAAGATTTTACCAATTAATTAACTTATGCTGTATTTTGAATAAAGTTTATTTATATGATATGAAATGCTTCAATGTACTTCCGATTATAACCTTTATCTTGTTAGTCGACAGATATTAAGATTTAAAATGTGTATAAATAGCTGTTAATCAATGGTTTTCTGGCACAAACAGACGAAGGTTAAAAATACACAATACGTCTTCCACAGGTTTACTGTTTTCAGTTTCTGAGGAACACTGAAGAAGGAAGCATCAGCATGAGTCTTCTTGTTATTTCTAACTCAGGAACTTTACATCCTCCTGAGATTTGTCAACTGTGACCTAAGGTGTGAATAGGTGAGTTCTGACAGCATCTTTGTGCAAGGATGTTTACAAATATCCATCAAAACTATTTGTTAATCTTAGTTTTCTACTTTGTGCATTTTTAGAATGAAAAACTATACATAAATGTAGAATCTACACACATTTGGGCCAACTGGCATTCATTTTCTGGATATATATCATTTGAGGGCAGCACCGGTTCTCTGGGTGGTGAAATGGTGGGTGCAAAATAATTGCGTCTCAATGAATAGGAAACCTCCCAAGGCAATGGAGAATATCAGTTGGTTGCACATTTTTTGTATTATATATAACTTGCGGGTGGCAAATTTATATTTTAAATTTGAAACTTTTTATGTTGCGTTTACATCTATTTATTACCAAAGTGAAGCAACCTTTCTTCAATTATCTGTATGTATTATATTGTTGTTGGTTTGTTTAAATTTGTGTTAAAATAAGATAAAGAGAGTTTTAGTTGGTGTGGAATAGAACTGTTAGATAGAACGGATAATTGTGTTACCAACTTTAAAATATACAAAGAGCATCTTCTTTCTTATTGTTTGCCAAACGTTGCAAACGCCTCACTATATAATTATATAATATCTTTAACGCATGGATTGGATGCCTATTTTGCTCTTGAACAAAATTAATTCAGTAAGAAGGTGAGGCCTTTTGGAGGTTTTCAATGCCAATGATGAAATGAAGAAATGAAATTGCCTCATCACAATGGCTGACTTCATCTTTAATTTCTCTGTTTTTGAATTGCAGTAAATCACTGGGAAGTTTTGATGCACAAAATGTATTTGGACCCGTTTTTTTCTCCATGATTATAACAAATTTATGTTTTAAACTTTAAAAAATATTAATCTGTAGATATATATACAGACAGTCATTGACTTACGACCTATGTGACTTATGACTGTTTGACTTTACGACCGCAACTGCGCATCTGTGTTTCCCAGCCCAAGTCTGCTGGGCGTACGATAGTTTCCGCACCATTGCTGGCAATGCTCATCTTCCCATGCACAGTCCCAGCATCGGTTTTGTCTACATTTATATTTCAATACCCCCTAAGCCCTCTACGATGTCCACCAAGACGAAAATGCCTTTGTCTACGTCTACTCCTGGCAAAAAGCAAAGAAAGGCTATTGATCTTGACACCAAGATGAAGGTGATCAAGCAGCATGAAACATAATGAAACAATGTTCAGGTCTCATCCACGAAATGTAGAAATTATTGCATCTTTGGATGGAAGATCAGATACAAAAACAGTCACCCTTAAGCCTTCTTACAGTGCATTCAAAGGCTAAAAGTCTATTTAAGATTTTGAAAGAACGTGCTGGAGAAGACTACACTCAAGAATTTGTAGCAAGTACCAGATGGTTCTAAAGGTTCAAGAAAAGATTCAAACTTCATAATGTTTGAATCACTGGAGAAGCAGCGAGTGCAGATGAGGAAGGAGCTTGAAAGTTTGTTGAACGTCTGGACGAAATAATTATAGAAGAAGGGTATCAACCAGACCAAATTTACAATGTGGATGAAACCGGGTTATTTTGGAAAAGGATGCCAGAATGCACGCACATTCACAAAGAAGCCAAAACCATGCCTGGCTTTAAGGCATTTAAGGATAGGGTGACTTTGCTGCTTGGCGGGAACATTGCTGGCTGTAAGCTGAAGCGTTTTCTAATTTATCATTCTGAAAACCCGCGTGCATTCAAGAATAAGAACAAGCGCACACTGCCCATCTACTTTCACTCCAACAGTAAAGCCTGGATGATGCAGACATTGTTCGAAGACTGGTTCCTGAATTGTTTTATACCTGAAGCTTGTGAAATTTGCTCGGAGAAAGGAATTCCTTTCAAAATTTTATTGCTCTTAGATAATGCACCTGGACATCCACCTCATCTAGACGACCTCCATCCCGATGTGAAAGTGGTGTATTTGCTCCCAAACACCACTCCACTAATTCAACCCATGGACCAAGGATCGATCGTCACATTTAAGGGCTACTATCTTTGAACAACATTTGCCCAAGCCATAGCCGCAACAGATGCCGACCCAGATCTGTGATTGCGAGATGTTTGGAAAGCCTACGATATTTTGAAATGAACCAAGAATATCACTACCGCATGGGAGGCTGTGACAATGAAATGCATGAATTGTGTTTGGAAAAAGTGTTATAAGCATTATGTTAATACTTTTGATGGATTTGACAGTGAAAATGATCTTGAGATGATTTGGGAAAACATAATGAAACTGACAAGAGAACTTTCTTTGGAGTGTGAAGTGGAAGATGTAGAGGAGTTACTAGACCAAGAATCCGAAGAACTTACGAATGAAGAGCTAATCGCTTTTGAAGAAGACAGAGTGGCGGAAGAAGAGAGGGAAGAAGCAGAGGAGGAACCAGAATGGAAATTCTCCACTAAAGGGTTATCAGAAGGTTTTTCTCAACTCAATAAAGTTCTTGCACATTTTGAGGGAATGGATCCAAATATTGAATGATTTGCAAGGATTGAATGAATTGTACAAGTTGCTTTTCGTCCGTATCGTGAAATTTACGAGGAGAGAAAGAAACAAACAATTCAGACAAAAGCTCAGCATGTTTGTGAAAAAACAACTCCACCAGCTACCCCCAGTGCTACCACTCCACCAGAAACCCCGAGCACTGCCCACGACGACGACATCAATGATCCTCAGCCAAACATGAGCGGTCAATAGAATATTTTCTACTTTTTGTACTCTATGTATTTTGTATTTTGTGTATTCTTGTATGTTTTGCAAATATTAAACCAATTGTAATGTGCACAGTGTTTGATTTAAACCTATCAAAGATAAAAATAAAAAATAAAACAGTAAAATATAAAATGATTAAAAAAATATCTACAATACACAATGCCTAAAAAAGAAAATGAAAGATCTTGCTAAAAATAATTTACAAAGAAATTGATACAAAATCAATACGATATGCAAAGAATGATGGTTAAAAGGATAGAAAAGAAACAATATGACTTATGGATGAGATATCTTTATTATGCAGTACTATACACATGGTAATATGGAATCTATAGATATACCGGTCTGACTTGCGTCCAATTCGACTTACAACCAGTAGGCAGAATGGGACGCAGTCGTAAGTCGACGACTGTCTGTATTTATATAAAGATAAGAATTATTTTTCAGTTGCTGAATAGAGGAGGAAAAGTATGTAAAAGGACAAAAATTGGGAAAAATTGTCAGTGTGCGATTTCATATTTGCTTGGAAAATGAGGGGACCAGGCGGAAATATAGTAACAGCAGAGTAGAAATTTCAGGTAAAATTTAAAGTTTAGCTATTGAGTAAACTGGGACAGCGGAACTGAGCAACACTAATACAGACTTTACACAACCAGTTTGTGATTTGATTTAGCACAAATAGGTAATGAAGTAGAACATTGCGAATGCGTATCCAATTATTCATCATTGTGGCATAATATAATCACTGATCAAATGCAAAATACATTGTTGTTGAGGGGTTGTAGTAAATAACAAATTTGACTTTCCGATTGATCAAAGTGACAGTCTAGATAGGGCATGCAGATCGTTTTCCCCTAGTTATTACCGTAAAACCATAATAAACCATTAAACTGTAGTTATTAGTTAAGCAGAACTCTGTGTTTTGATTTTTGTTTTTCATCTTTTGATATTAATGTATTTATATCAAGATTTAGAAATGGTTACAATATCTGCTAAAATTAAGTGGTGTTTTTCAAGGTCAAGAAACAGATAAGTGCCATATTAATTTCTACTTGAGTAAAACGTAACGTTTGATAATTCAGTGCAAATAATAACAAAGAAATAAAAGAAGCCTAAAGCTATTGAATTTGCGAATAAAACGTTTATGCTAATCTTGACAGTTAGAAATCCTTCCTTCAGAGAGTCAGATGAAACTTTGGATAATAGCTGGAAGGGAAATTTGTCTCAGCCTCTTTCAAGTACTCATTAACTATCACCATATCATATGAAAACATCTACACAAAATTAAAACTGAGAACATCTTGTAATTCACTATCTTTGAAGAACATTTCAGAATAATTTTTTGTAAATTATTAGTAATAAATTTCTCAATGGTATCTTAATTAAATGATGATTGGAAAATTGTTCAGTATACAAATGATCTATACTTTCAAAGGACCGCATGTAGAATAAACATATGTTGTTATCAAATAAGTAAAATATTGATAAGATTGCAAAAATTGTGGTTATTTTGGAATCCATTAAAGGATTTTTAAAGGCAGCTGATGTGACAGGACAAAAATCAACAAAGTTATTGAAGACAAATGAAAATGCCCTATGTGTATCCTGCCTGGCACACATTTTCTAGTTATTGTATAGTGATGAAGTTAGGAGCAGTTTGTAATGTAAAGATTATTTTTGCAACTTTACAAAGATGGTTATCACTTTTTTTCAAAGTCAACACTATCTCTGGATGTTTTGAAGAAAGTTTTGTAAACTTGTCTAATGCCATGAAGTGTCACATAGTGGGAAACAATAATTGACTCCGTCAAAGTTCTCCGATTTCAGTTCGGTGCAACATGTAACGCATTAGTTGAACTTGTTAAAGTACCAACTGACAAGGCTGCTGTTTCGGAAGGTGACGGTCTGCTTGGAAACATCAAGTCAATGCCTCTTATTTGTACCATTATTCACCTTTACATCTCATTGTATATCATCAATAAAATAAAGAAGCACCTACAAAGTGTGGAAACAACATTGGAAGCAGCAATATTATTAATATTTGCATCGAAATTACGTGCTAACATGATAATATTATCCAGATTGGACACAGCATTGGAGAAAAGCTGTTGTTTAAAAATTGGTGGAAATTCCAAATTCCCTTGAAAATGCATGCACCAAAAAGGCAAATGGAGAAATATGTGAAGATGGGGCTGCAGTTGACACAGTTATTTGTTTTAGAAATATTTTCTTTTATCCTCTGATAAACAGCACTTTAACACAAATTTGTGACTGTAATGAAAATATTTAAAATCCTTGAAAAGTTGGGATATAAATAGTTATGATTAAAATATAAAGAAAGCGGCTCTTGATTATTAGTTCTTTCATGAAATCATTCCTCATATTTTAGAAAAGCTGAAAACTTTGATAAATATTATTAGATATGAGACAAGAACAAATATATTACCAATGGAATCAATGAGGTCTTTAATTGGTGTGCATGACTAACTATTCGAACGTTAAAGATTGATGAATACAACTAACGTTGCTGATTTCAGTTCCCAGTGTTGAGTGACCATTCAGAAAATAAAGTATAATAAAATCGTCATTGCGCTCTCCAAGTCAAGAGCCACTCAAATCCTTGGCATTTTTGTCAAATGAAAGTAGAAAGCAAGTAGTTATGATTTTTGAAAGTGTTACAGAAAAGTGAGCTAATGAAATTCCAGAATATTCAAATATAAATAACAATAGGTCTTAATTATAAATTTCTGGGGAAGTCAGAGATTCCCCGACGTATAACAGACACACGAGTACTGAACAAGGGAAATGCGGGAATGCATGCGGACTTCTATTGGCCAATTTCTGTTGACATTTGCCAGTTATTGTTAAAATATTTTCAGTTTTTATTTTTAAATAAATACCCTTTGAGAGCTATGAGTTTCAAATGACTCTTTTAGAAACACAACAGATATGCATAATTATGCATTTAAAAATTGTTCAACAGCCGTTCATAACATTTACGCATTGGTAACATATTTTTTCTTGTAATATTAGTTTTGTAATACTACATGTAGTAGTATATTCCAGCTGTGGTAAACATCGTAGTGTGTGTCGTCATATTGATGATTCTATTTGTAATATTACCTGCTTTGGAATACTATATGTAATACGTCTTTTATGTAAGAGAATTGAAATCACCGCCATAATCTATTTAGCTTAGAATGCTATGAATTTTCTGTTGGCTTTGCAGTATTGTATATAAGGGGTGTGTCGGCCAAACTGAACTGATCGTTGGAGCTAGATTGAATGAAGCTCAGCTGCTTGTTGACGCAGGCGTGAAACACCTATCTTACACAGTCCTTGTATACGATATCAACTATGCAATAAAAATATGTTGCAGAGTTTATTTCTCTCAACTAATTTGTTGTGTAGGAAAATGAGTGGAGTTTTATTGTTATTTCTCTTATTTTGTTTGCATTCAAAACAGTTGTTTGATTTTGGCTCCTTTTAATACTTATACTAGCAAAATATTTTAACATCCTATATGGTTCAGGTAACTTATAATTGAAATGGATAATTTTTATTTAGTAGAAAACAATAAATATTGAATCTTAATCAACATAATTGATCTGCACAATCAGGTAGTGAAAATATTCTTACCTTGTTGCGACTGTTTTCAGATGTTTGGTCTAAAAAAGGAGGAGAGATGCTTTGAGACAGGACAATCTTAATTGCTGCTGTTATTTATTTTAACATCTGACTACATTGTACCTATTAATTTACATAAATAAATATCAAAATTTCTTGATTTATACTATAAATGTATATTTGTTTAATTTAAATGATAATTTAGTTCGTTATACGCAAGAAAATGCAGGGAAAGTCAAACAGATGTCAGTCAGAAGTAAAGATCTTACAATAATTAGCACCAGATGAGTAAACAACTTTGTCTTACAGAAATCACCTGTGGAAAATACGGTTAAACGGCTGCTGCTTTTCAGAAAATAAAATCTAAACATCAATCTGTTCCTGATCACAGTCCAAATACTGCATCTAGTTTATCCAATCATTTCTTTTAGTAAATTCAATTATAGAATATGAAACAAATCGAGTGAAATTTCAGGATGAATTTGTTTATTATTTACTCCGAATAATAGATTAACATAGACACAAATTTGCAATAAATGATGATAAAATTAAACAGGAAAAAAATCTCAAATTAACTGATTTGTATTTAAAATATTTATAGTTTTTAATAAAAAGACTGTTCAGGCCATTAAATCTGAAGGATAAGTAAATAAATTTCTTAATCCCCTACAATATACCAAAGTTTCCAACACTTAAACATCACCTAAATAGAGCGCTGATTAAATGTTCAAACATGTTTATTTCATTATAGATTTCAATAAATAAGGTTTATTATTAAAAACGTTTTCTTTAACCAGAGTACAGTAAATAAATAAATATTCTAACCTGATATTTAAGGACATTTGTTTAATATGGAAAAACCTGACAGAAGTTACACGGAGAGTATTGATTTTAAATTGTCAATTTTCAAAATAACTTTGTAAACTTGAAATGAAGTCATTACCTTTGTCAAATATGTCTCTTTCAAACCGATCTGCAAATGTAGAAAACATGGAAACTGCTGTTTACACTTTTATGTTGGTAGAACATTTCCAAACGTCGATAAATTTTTACATGAAAAAGTAGAAGACAGTTGGAGAAACCATCGATCATGGTTTCTAACGGATACAACGAGAGTTGATCCGGTCGGTCTAAGATGTGCATCTGAATATCTGTTAGAACTTTAACATCGTAGCTGTACCGCATTAATAATAATAATAATATTAATAGAAAAGTCTGAGTTGAAACGTAACCATTTCAAAAAATTAATTCCAGTAAATTAAATGAATGTTAAGCAACATTTGGAGATGTTATTTGGTTCTGCTATAAACTAATAGATTTTCTTTTTCATGAATTATATTCTGTATTTCCATACAAACCTTTAGCTTGATTATTAAACATTCGTTTACAACTTTTTGTATGACAAAATTTCAAACACCAATTCTTGACATCGTTGAATTTACAGGTGTCTGGATATTTTATCATACCTTGATCAGATTGTTTTATTTCAAAACCAGTTTGCTTTTTGACACTTACCTTGATGGTTTTCGTCTTGTAAAACCAAACAAAATGAAATTTATTGACAACATTACAGTTGTTGTTAACATATGATGGAAACACTTTTGATTAGGTGAAAAACAATCTTAAATAATAAAGACACATGTTTAGATACATATATAGTCTATAAGATTTCTACAACAAATGTACAATTTAAAATTTCTCCCATTGCCATGTGTTTGTATTCACTCTTATTTCTAATATCTTCCAACTGGTTTAGCTATTATAAAATTACAATAAGAGATGAATGTTCTTTTCTTCATCATTTAATACACAGATTTGGGTGTTTTGGCGATTTAGTTACTAACATACGTACTCATCTGTATATTTGACAGAAGAATTATAAATAAAATAGCAAAAATATCATATATGCAATAAATTAATAATTTTATGGACAGAACCAAAGTGAAGTCTATTTAAAATGATTTCATTCTTTGGTTAATTTAGAATTTTCTTATTCAATATCTGAAGTTATTGCTGTGAATCACAGATGACAAATCTGCATATACATTTATGGACTTGAGAATAGAAAAAGAAATTTTATTTTCACGATAGTAACTTTTACATTTCATTTAAATATAAAATGTTACAGTTAAGTAAACAATAATGGATCATTTGAAAGATAACTACATTAAATGTACAACTTTTAGTTAATTACTAAATAAATACAATTTGTGCAAATTGTTTGAGGTATTCTTGCAAGTGTTCCTTTAAAACCACTCGTTGATTCTGATATACTACACTTTAAACTTGATTAAATGAAACAAATGTATCAAAGGTGTCCGTATTGATATTGATACTCCGCTCGTTAATTGTATTTAATCTAGGTATTTAAAAGAATTTTTGTTGACGTCTTCTTGGAAATCTCTTAAAGTCACACCGAAGTTGGCTGTCTTCTTAGAAAAATAGAGCATAAAACAGGTAAGAAAAACTTTCAAAACATATTTGAGAGATACATTTATTAGTTTTAATAAAATAGTCTTTTTATATCTATTAAAATATAGATTATTTTAAAGTTTTATTTGGAATATAATATTTATATATGACATTTATTAGAATAGTTAATACGAAAAGTAAATAGTTTGAAGACAATTACCTTTCAAATCATTATGTCCACCTTTGAAGAATAAGAAAAGTAAAGAATTGAGTGTGCAAAAAAACAGGAGCTATTATAAAAAATATCAATGTGGGTAATAAATGAAGAATGCAGCGAACCTATGTTGACATTGGACAGGTAAGGAGACAGGAGACGATCAATGTATTTCCTATTTAGGGTACCCAGCACTGCACAAGAAAAAATTAATTTAGGCTAATCTGCGGCATCTTAAACGTTTTCCAGCTTCTGAGGGTTGTACTCCTAAAATATTGGGTCTGCAGCTACTGCTAATTGGATGAGAAAGAGTGAAAAGAACGCGCAGAAACACATGAACATATGTATTAAATAGAAAAACGAAATAAAATTTTTTAAAGATTGGGCTAAACTGCTAAAATAAAGAAATAGGTATCATAAAGTGGGTGCTTCAGTGGACCATGGATTAACCACCCAACTTCATGAACTGTCAGAAGATTACCGAAGCTGAACTTGGTTAGGTTAGGTTTCCGGTTTAAGCCGGGCATCTAAATTTTAGGAAAGAAGAAGAGAAAAACATTTATAAAAAATACTTTTTAAAATATTTAAAATAACAAGTGAATGACTTTTTAAGGTTAAATTCTGAAGAAAAAGTTGTCTCATTATTTATGTAATCATTTAAGTATTTTGTGAATTCTGGATAGTATATATAATAGATGTAGAATCAAAATAATTTTTCTGTTTTACTATGATTATTTCAAGAAAAAATCAATTATCTGCTTATTTTCTTAAAAAAATTATGCACAGTTAATTGAAACTTTGATAAGAAACGCGCAGATAGATAATAACCTAATATAAGGAGATAACGTTGGCTGAGCAGAAGAAAACACATTTCGAATTAATTTCCCCGAAAATTCAAGAGAGCTTCATTACATGCTGTTTAATATGAAAGATCAAAATTGTTACGTGTAGAAAATGACTTTAAAATAGCATATTTCTTAGCGTTTTCCTCTCGGATTCACACCAGCTGAGTAAGCCATGTAGACATTTCTGACAAAAATAAAAGAGGAACGCCTTTTACCTGAACAAATGCTGATTGAAAAACAGAGCAGCAAAGCTGAAATTATTAGTGAAACCTTCATTCTATCTTTCTGATGGTTGTAAGAGCAAGGAAGAGGTAGAAACTCAAGAATTTATATCTTTATGTAAACCCCGATTCACTCAATTATCTAAGAAGTAGGCGCCAGCTGTATTGCATTTCTTTGATGGACGAGATAGTAAATTGCAGCATTCTTTATCTGACATCATTTAATCTGATGTAACCTACTCATTACTACCTATCTTTTGTAAATCTTTACAGGAAATATTTCTTAAACCATATTGTTCCTATATTGATTAATCCTTAGAAAAACATTTTATTCAATAATGAAAAATAATTTATTAAAACATTTTAATAAAAATTAAAGGAAATACCTGTGTTTGAATATATCAATATTAAGGGTAAGCACCATTCGCAAATGTCTGAACTAAATGTAAACGAAACATCTTCAAATAATAAATTAAACCTTGTTTTAAATTTGTTCCTTGAGTTATTATTTAAAAAGTGAACTGCCTAAAAACAACCGAATTATGTAATAAATACTTTAAATCAGAGACAGAAACAGTCCTCTATTAGTAGTTAAGCAGTTTGTTAAATCATATCTACGATGCACTTGTTGATCACGAATTGAACGGATCTGGACGATATCGATTCCAGATTAGATCAGTTTGTTTTACACGAATGATTAGACTGATTATCGTTGATGATACATTAAACTGGAAGTTTGCAGATGTAGAAAAGAAAAATATTTTTTTACAAATATATGCGAAACTTTGTACGAAAGAAAAATAAAGTACATTAAGGAAATTATTTATTGCGATATATATTATTCATTAAATATTTTAACAGGAGCTATCTTTGTCAAATCACTTTCAAAAATAAATTATTCATATTCTATCCTTTTTCTTCTTCACGGACAAGAAACGTCTTAAATTATTTACATTATTAATAAAAAATCACAGAAAAATTAAAACAAATGTTTCAATCTTTTTTAAAATAGTCTGTCTAGATTACAGCAAAGAGAAAACGTTACACATTTATGTTTATAGAATAATTTCACTTAAATGTTTCTCAATGTAAAAGTATTTAAACGAAAATCATTTGTAGTTTCTTATGCAAAATACGAATGATAAAAGTCCATCACTAGAAAATTATCCTGAGCATTTCACAAATAAGCAAAATAATATTAATGGTTGCAATTATTTTGTAGCTAATAAAGAAGAGCTGATTCTGAAATTTTGTTTTATTACTGAGTATATAAGAAATATTTAAAATTCTTTATTGATGGTCTGGAAAATTCTTTCTTTACATTTCTGCTCTCAAAGATTGTTCACATTTATTTAAATATTTTTATAAAACTCTTGTTATTTGAAAGATTTAATATTATTTGCTGCTATTTAAAGTTGAAAATATTTTTACGAAGAAAAAGGAGTCTTGAACAAAGTTTGTGTATTAATTAACATTATCGTAAATCTTTTTGTCATGGAAGTTAAAAAAACAACATATAGGCACAAACATAATTTATATCCAATTTTGAAATTAAATATAACAGATTTCAGCAGCTTTCTTATAAATATTCATAAACTATCATATTTCAAAAATTTACCAAGAAACTCAATGAATATGTAGTTTTTGACAGAATGTTTGCCATAATTAATCAAAACATCTTAAAGATGTTGAAATATGTACTCCAAATGCTACTAATTGATAAGTACAATGTTGAGCATAGTTACTACTTTTGTAAAAGCACTTTATTTGTGCACATATTAATAGTCCTGACAAGAAAGTTTACATATGCTATAAATTATTGAAGTATCCTGAAGGGTCGAATGATAATGCATTCAAATTCCAAAACTATCTCTTGGCTAATCTGAACTATACTTGAAGTGTATTTGAAAATTTGGCTGAAGTAATTATTACTGAACTATTGGTTTGTCATTTCTTCCAAATATTATTTAATGACATAATTTTAATTAATATTTTATATTTATTTTATGAAACTTTTCTATGTTTTACGTAGTTTTTTGCCTTTTTAGTTAATTTTAAAGTACCAGTCTTAGATGTGTTAACTATCTTAATATTTAATGTTTTCTTTTTAAATTGTGATAATCATAAGTACCTAAGTTTAAAGTGTTTCTTCGAGAATTTTTCTTCATTATTTTTAGTTTTGAGAAAGAAGATATTTTTTTAAAAATTAAATATATCTTTTAAATAGGCAAACTACAATTTTCAAGTTTGTTCTGCCAATTTCAGAAGTTTGTTTGACAAAGTCTAGATGACTTCAATTTGGAGCCATTAAATTAAAAGTTGTGCTGCTTACAAAATTCTCCATAACAGCTGTGTCCTGAAAGGACTTTTATTACACAGATACTTAGCGACAGCTGATATGTAGGTGATTACTTGTCGATAAATTTTATGGCACTTTAACTTCGCCATCATATTGTAAATCATAATCTTTTTTGAAAGATGAGAAACATCTGGTGAACATCCAAAAATTTAATCTGATTCTTTCAATCGTATTCTTTTTAAGAATTTACAATAAATTTGCATTAAGTAAATTTTAAAGGTATTATATATTTTTCTTTTAAATTACTTTCCAAATCACAACAAAAGTATGAATTATTTTGGTATATTTCTTACAAAATATTCAACTTTTTTCAGAAACCTATTACTTCTTGGAAAACTAATTGTTAATGATTTATCCTTACATTATTTGAGTTTCAAATATTAAAATAATACATTTTTTCTTAGCATTTCTTATAGATATTGAAATCCCAAATTTTTGAGAATTACTGTCATGTTGCAAAATTAAGTGTAATAAAAAACGTAAAACCTTTTGGTGTATCCAGTAAATTCAGTGTAATACCGCTTACATATTCCTTTATTGTAAACGTTATCTGCTAAATTCTATAAAGGGTAAGCCATAAATCCTAAGCTTGAATGTCATTTATTACCTGCTAGGTGACACATTTTCTCACTTCACCTAGAAATTAAAAATCGAAAACAGTGTAGTTGATAAGTACTGAAATAGTAAAAAATGAAATATTTGGTAAATTTCTGATGAAATATTTTTCTAAAAGTAAATTATATAGAAATGGATTTTTGTTTTGTAGCATAAAAATTAATCTGGGCTTGGAAAAGTTTCTTTTAGAATAGGAATGAACTGATAGTCTTTCTAGTGAAAGGAAAAAAATTAACATTTTTTCACATTTGAAGATAATTGGTAATTAATATTATACTTGATAGAAGTTATGTCACAGAAATTATTTTCTAAAAATTGAATCTGCTTCTTCCTTAATTGTTTACCTTCCTTTTTTGATTAAAAACAAGAAGAAATATTGCTGAAGATGGGAAGTAAGAATATTCACGTTATTTTCATTTTCTATATTTGGTTTTTTCAGATCGATATAATTTATAAAGGTAGAACAGATGTCTATGCATAGATTTCGCAAAATTAATTTATGCATCACAGAAAAGGTTGCACAGCTAACACTTTTGTTGTTCTAAACAGAAGTTTAATTGAAACTGTACATCATTTACTATTATTTGCCTACCTAAGATAAAGATAAAAGAATTGTGAAGATAAATTTAAATGCATATAAATATGAAAAATGTTTTGGATTTGATCACAAAATACTTCTTATCGAAGGCACATATTTACCTTTTTATGCTAATGAGAGCAAAATAATTGTAATGTTTTAGATTACTAAACTGCTAAATATTGCTCTATGGCTGAGTATTAAGAAAATATTCTTCTGAAATAAGCAGAGAAACTAAACCTTCACATATTGTCATATTTATTAATGCTCTATATTAAATTTTGTACTTCTATTCTATGGCAAATCGTTAAGCGATGAATTAATGTCAATAGAATCCATTCCATAGACCATTGGAGTCGATAAAACAGCAATGTCCTTAATGCATAGAAATAGTTTTAAAAATTATATATGGTTTGTGAAATTACATTCCTTATTAACTTCTATTGCGCTTAATTTACAGAATATAATTACATAGAAATGTAAGAGGGTAGTGTAACAGAATTGATCTGTTTTATTCCAGATACTCATAACCTTTTCCTACTTTATTTAATTTTCTTAAAGAAAAGTAGTGATACTTGTATAGTCAACTGGATCAAAAAATGTACGCTTTTTTGTGATAAAATAGTGCTGGCTAAAATCTGAAGAACTCAGTCATTTTAATAAAAATGACATCTAGGAAGCGTATTAAATATGTAATTTTCACAGAATTTTTTAGTTATTATTCTAAACATTTTAAAGGTGAATACACATACATTTTCCTTGCTAAAGAATGATAGATGCAATGGTGAAAATAATGATCCATACTAAAGAAATTAAAAGAAAATTAGTTCTTGACAATCCAAGGGGTAGAGTTGATTGTTATGAAAAGTGAGTTTACAAATAATATAAATTAACAAAATAATAAAAAAAACGTAAATGTTCATTCTTATTATACTGAATACTAAAATGTTCATTTATATCATATATTTAAATATACACTGAATCTGATCTCAACTCGATGACCATTCACAAATTTGGTCGGTATATTTTTAAAATATTTATTAATATGGGAACCAAATATTTCTATTTCTATTTATAACTTTCATGTAAATGGTAACTACTTACTTTGTCTTTTGTTCATTTTAAAGAGTTAATTACATTTTTATTTATCTAATTTAGTAATTCATATTGTTCTGTTACATGTTATTATTTAAAAAACGTGAGACTAATGCATTTTTGAACATGCCATGGAATATTATTTTCAGTTATAATTTTAAAATACGATCTGTTGCTGATAATTCTTCCATATAAATATAGAAAATTAAGTTTGTTTGGTTGCTGAAAATAGGAACTACAAATATATTGACCGACTGTTTCTGTGAAACAAATTTAAGTCAAGCAATGTAAATGACAGATGTTGTCTGGAAACGTTTCTTTTCTGGTATTTCCATTTTCAGAAAATAAAAATAATTTTATTACAATATTTATTTTAATTTTTCAAATTGCAAATATAACAAAATTTTGGAAGAAACTTATAAAATTTACTTTAATGAACTAAGTTAAAAAAAGGAATCAATAAATCCAAATAATATTGTGTAGGAAATTCTCTTTCACTAACTTTGCTCTAAAGACCTCAAATATACAGGCATTCGTGGAAAGGTGACATATTGTTTATTTCCTGCTAGGTCAGATATTCTGATTGCATAGATAGACTCTCAAAATAGAAAATATTACATAGTCGACAAAATTTTTCATCAATACGTAATGATATATTTCAAATTTGAAACTTTAAACTAAAATTACTAGGCTGCATTTTCTGATAAGAATTGTTGAATTGTTATATGTACATTCAGCATTCGGTTTGCGCCAAAAGATATCATTCTGTGCTTTGAGAATAATTGTTTGAATAGAAAGATTGATAACTGTTGCTAATGCAAAAGGTTAATGTCATTTTGAACATTAAAATAAAATTGAATATGTTACCTTGTCCTCTGCAGTAAAACCTCTAATCTATGACAAATTTAAAAATTATTTATTTATTGACCATTCATATAGGCAACTGGTTTATCCATTGTTTACTGTCAACTTTTACATAAATTGTGATTGATTCTCCATTGAATTTTCCAATATCAATATTTCTGAGAAAATTTAATAACATCCATCTTTTATCCAGTTGATTATATACATTGATAGAATTAATTTAATCAGATGAGTTACTAATTTAGATTAATTTTTTCAAAATTTTATATATATTTATATAATAAAAAGCTATTATATCGTAATCTAAAATATTGGTACATAACAATCATAAATATTTCAGCGTACAGATTAAATGCATAAATTAGGATAAAAACAAATTTATATTCTTAAGTACTGAATTTTTAGATAGAAATAAGCAAAATTTGAAGAAAAAGTTTAAAAATAATGGATGAAAATTTTAGTACATTGAAAATATTCAGTTATTAGCTTGATGATAGACCATTTATTTTAGGATAAGAACAATTGTGTACATGATAATATACAATGACATGTGGTATGGATGTTGGCAACATTTTATGTGAAGCACTTTGTAATGTTTAGGTAACCAAAAATAAATTTCAGTATATGATTTTATATTATATGATAAATTATCTCAAAAGATATTTTACAGAGGCATTTAAAAAATGCTGATATCGTATCTTCTAAAATTATTGTCAATTTCAGATATTTAAAATCTCTTTAATGTCGAAGAATCAAATCTCTGTCACTTTCTCCACATGCAATTGATATTCATATCCATGTTCTCCATATAACCTAATGTCTTTCCATTAATGCATTGTGTTGGTATGAGAATGAACAATTCTTGTCGACATTTCATGAATAAAATATAGTAGACATAATTTGTGAAAGTCTTTGAAGAAAACAAGAATTTTGCAATTTGTTTAAATTCAAGCCTGTAGCTTAATGATTTCTTATCAACGAGTTATTGGTTTTTCAAAAGATCTGCAGTATTAATTGTAATCATAGCAAATATTATTCATAAATATTCCAGAAATATAGGATACAGAAACGAATTTATTTAAAACTAGATTCTGAATTAATAAAATACTTTCATTCATGTATCATATGTAGCATAATCTATGGTTCATATCTATCAGTTGCATAAGTTTAGCTTCATCCTTTAATTCGCTATTTAATTTTTAAATATTCATTTTTTCATACATTTTTACAGAAAATTGGTGAACTTTATGAATATCTTCTCAAACCCTCAACAAAAAGATCTTTTATGATTGACCTGATCAATTGCTGAAATCTAATAATAATTTTAATCAACTTTAATGCACATATTATTGGACAGAGTAAGGAAAGACAATTGATTCTACTCACTCATTGCATAAATTAATCCAGATAGATTAATAATATAATACAGTATATAACATTTTGTTCAATAAAAACTATAAAACTACAAACAAATCTTTTCAAATTTGTCCTTTAATTGACATAAGAAGTACGGTTATGTCTCTTGTGATAAAACACACATGCCAATTATTCTGACTTAATCAACGATGTATTTTCTATTTGATTTGATCTCCAGTATCTGCTACCATTTTGCATTTTTCTAAATCAACCTTCATTACTTCAGTTAATTTAAATGATAATTCTAATTTTATTTAAAATATGTATACAAAATGTTGAAGATATATTAAGATTCACAAAAATATTGTGGTCACAGAATTGATGCTCTTCGCATCATTGATCTGTTACGTATAATCTACACCTGGTTTAACCTCTGAAACCAAAGATGTAAGGATTTGTATGGACCAGACATCAAAAGATTCTCTTTCATTTAGCAGAACTTCATTGTATATCATTGGTATTTGGACAAAGCACGTTTTCGTTCAATACTTGACATTGCTTTTAGTTTGAATAGCTGCTATAGGGTCAGTTACGTGTCAGTAAATTTAAAGGCAATATTTGTATGAATATATTTTGTGACAATCAAATAAAAAGCACTAAAATCAAGCAGATTTATGTTTAGCTACATTACTGCGATCTCAATATGTCCTGGAGGTTATTTATAAAATAGTTTGCTAAAAATATACCGTAACCATTTCTTGTGCTTTTCGTGTATCTTCGGGAAACAAAATATTTATAAGATTAAATTCATCATTTCCTTAAAACTGACAGTAAATAATTTTTTAAAAAAATATCAAAGCACTCATGAATAAAAATGATACACAAATAAAAAGTTAAATACTTATATACTCTGAAATTAATTTGATAAGAAAAAGATAATTGCAATGTTTATAGATAAAGAATTTTGAATATAAATTAATCAAATATCAGCAATTCCTTAGAACCTTAACTTGTAGATAATAATGAAATGAAAAAACACGTCTTGTATTTACTTTTATATTTTTTATTTGTATTCTCTAGAAACATTTACACACAAATGATGAGAAGAAGATAACTATATACCAATATTCCATATTTACTGCCAAGATGAACAAACCCTCACACCATTACTGAATGTATGATATAAAACTTGATCTGGCATCATGTGAAAGTGAGAGTTTACAGATGCAAGGCAACAATTTTATAACATTATAATATACATAAAATATTGCTCATTCTGACCTATCTACTGTACAAGCAAATTGGTTTCATCAAACATGAAAATTAGATAATTAAAAAATTTGTGGAAAATATTGCTATTATTAATTACTTTTATATAATTATAATTTATTTGTGTTTAATAAAACTTATTAAACAGTTATAAAAGGGTTGTAGCTGAAATTATTTGTGCACAGATCATACATGACCTTAAATTAAGTATATTAATTGATAAAATTGATAAATGAATATTTCCACATGTTAGTTAAAGTTTATTTTCAAACAACGAGTATCTCTTGTAGAACTATAAGGGTTAACTGCTAAAAAAGTAAGCGTGATACCTTTTACATAACAATCTATTAAAATTATGGAACAGTGCTGGAATATGCAGGATCATATTTTCTGATAGCTTCATAAATAAAACCTAAATGTAGCAGTTTCAGAAAATATTTTTGAAATCTGCTGTTCATAGATTGTACAGATTACTGTAAATAATTTAAGTAAGAAATGTGGGTTATGAAAATATCATGAAATGTTATATACTTACCTACTGTCAGATTGTATCCAGTTAGAATTACAAAAGTTAATTACAGTATAATGTTTTTAAAATTTTTATAAACTAAGTTATACAATTAATTACAAACATGACTTTAATTTTTAAAAAATGCTGAAATAATGAAATAAGTTCATGTTTCCCATGTGATCTAATATATAGCCATTATTGGGTGTCTCAATTATTGGCGTAGTTTCTTCATAATTTGACTGACTCTGTTTGTTGCCATTATGTTTTCTCAGCCCCACCATGAAACAAAAATCTTTTTTAAAACAAATTTCAGAGAAATTATTTGTACCTTTCTACTTTTCATTTATTTTCTTTATATTGTTTAGCGATTGATGTCATTATTTACATTGACACAGTAATAAACTGTAATGTTACACTACATTTTTGAGAGTATTTAAGAGAAAACCTCAGTTGATACCAGTTGACACAATACCTGAAACTATTTTTTAAATTGAGAGAATAATGACATCAGTTTGTGTAGGAGTAATTAATAAATATAATCTAAATTGTCATTATCAATTCTAATTAAATATACCTACTCATTGAAAGTTCACTAAGTAAGGTAAAATAAAATAAATCTTAACTGGGTAAAATAGATCAGTTGAATATATATGGAAGCTAAATGCAAAAAATGTTTTTAATTGAAATAAAACATAATAAATGTTATGGTTAGTAACAAAATTGAAAATAAATATAATGATTGAGATTTTTATTGTTGTACATAACTATGTTGCTTGAATAAATAAGTATAATATGTAGAGTCAAAGGCAAATTTTGCACATCAAACTTTAAGTTTTATCTTTTTGATTAATAAGAATTTATTAATATTTTATATACGAATAATCATCAACCTTAACATACTTTGTCTGAATAATCCTTTAATGTTTTTCGCAAAATTAATGGAAAATTTACCAAAGCAATATAATGCTAAACTCTAAAATCAGGCAAGTAAGTAAATACATGATTTCCGTATACATTTAAAAAAAATTATGATAAGTATTACTGAATATTAAGTATACCAATGTAGAAATCTAGAAGTTAAACACTGTCAACTTTTGAAGTTGATTTAAGCAAGATTATATGAGGTGTAGTCAAAAAGTATCTGACCTTTGGCCAAAAAAACAAGTAATATTAAAAAACTCACCATTTTGATTTAGTCTCCTTCAAAGTATTTGCCTTGGGAGTCTACACACTTCTGCCAGCGTTCCTGCCACTGCTGGAAACATTTCTGGAAATCACTTTTTGGGATGCTGTAGAGCTGTGCTGTCGAATTTTGCTTAATGTCCTCTGTTGACTCAAATCTTCTCCCTTTGAGTGTTTTTTTTTGAGCTTTGGGAATAGCCAAAAGTCACACGGAGCCAAGTCTGGGGAGTAGGAAGCCTAACGAATGCTTGACGAGGAATGCTTGGACGATGTGGGCAGAATGAGCGGGTGCGTTGTCATGGTGGAGTTGCCAGTTTTTTGCTGCCCACGGGGCGGGTCATTTTCGCCACACAGCTTCACAAAGGCGACGAAGAACCCCCAGGTAGTATTCTTTGTTAATTGTCTGACCTTGTGGTGCATGTTCATGGTGCACAATACCTCTGTAGTAAAAAAAACAGGTCATCATCAGTTTAACATTGCTGTGCACTGTCTTGCTTTCTTTGGTCTTGGCGAGGATGGATGCTTCCATTGGGATGACTGCAATTTTGTTTCAGGGTCATAGCCGTGCACCCATGTCTCATCGCCAGTGATGATAGTGTTCATGAAGTTTTGATCTTGGCTAGCACACTCCAGCATGTCCTGGGAGATTTCCTTTCTGTTTTCTTTCTGCTGGACAGACAGCAACTTTGGTACGAATTTGGCTGACACCCTCCTCGTGCACAAATCTTCTGTTATAACTGACTGAACTGACCCATGGCTGATTCCAACTTCGGCAACAATCTCCTCAATAGTCACACGATGGTCTTCATAGACTATTCCTCGAACCTTTGCAATCATTTCGTCGTTTCTGCTAGTCACTGGTCTGCCACAATATGGCTCACTGTCCACTGAGGTGCGGCCATCTTTGAGCTGGTTGTAATACTCCTTTATTTGTGTTTTTCCCATAGCATCATCTCCAAAGGCCTTCTGAATCTTCTCGATAGTCTTGGCTTGCATATCACCAAGTTTTTGGTAGAATTTGATACAGTATCTTTGCTCAATGCGCTCAGTCATCATGACTCAAAAAGAAAAATCGCACAGCACACTCTTCACATCTGTACTCAACGCATCACTGTGGGCAACTGGTGCAACCTACAGATACGAAAATTTTTGCGCATGCTCAGGAAGGATGCAGTCACCTAAAACCCATGCTGATTTTGCTCTCACATTATTATTTTGTTCAAACAAATTCAAGGTCGGATACTTTTTGACTACTCCTCGTATTTGTTATTTCAGAAATGTGCAGCAATACACACATGTGTGGTTAAAAGCAGTGAGATTTAAAATATGCATGATCTATAGAATATACTTAATTAGACAAATATTCATTTAAATGTTAATTGAAATTAAACTAAAATGTAGATTATCCTTATATTTATAAAAGCTGGATTATGTTCTAAGTTTTTCTAAACGAAGTTATTCTTTTATAGCAGTAATTTCACTTCATTAATCAAAGGAATATTTATCATCAAATTATAGACAATGATTTGATTGTAATCAAGTAAATTACTATTCATTTATATGTATTAGAACCTAAGCTGTTCGTGAAATCAGTCTGATGATATCGAAAACAAGTATTAGTAATTATTTAGCCCAATCTTAAAGTATGTTAATGATATTTTAAACAATCCAAACAAAGGGTAAAGAACACAACATAAAATCAACACTATTTCTGTACTGATAACAGATGCGTGATTTGAATATTCAGTTTGTAATGTCTGCCAAAAATAGTAATCTATATGTTGGAAGTACAAGATTAATATCACAAAAATCGTTTTTTTTTTTGGGTACATAATTGGCAATATCTGCTATTATCACTATTTCAGATATTTTAAAATTAGTTCAGTCAAAGCATTATGATATCAAAGTCATTCAGCTTGTAACCATTTCTGTTAATTGCAACCCTCTTCTTTTTGCATAATGTAATGAAATAACTATTTACTGCAAAAACTATATATTAAAAACACTATTTTTAAAAATAAATAATGGATAATATTTAGCACTAAGCTTAAATTTTCTATTTTCCATGTTGGCACAATAGCTTTGGCTGCAGTTATATTAGAACAGAAATACAATTACGTGTGGAAACTTTACTTCATTTGTGATTGAAACATTTATTTTCCAGTTCCTTTATCTGTAATTTTAGATTGAAATTAAATCATCTAGACTATAAATATACAAAATTCTGTAAGAAATATATTGTTTTCAACAAATGTTTTTTATGCAATATCTTCTAAAAATTGTATTGGAGGAAGATAGATCTTTAACTACAATAGCGAGATAAAGGAATAATGTCGAACAAAGATTAGTTTGTTTCTGTAGATTAAATGCAGATAATACAAAATAAATTTGAAGCCTTTTCTGCAGTTATAATAGTAAAGAGATTTAAAGATTTGGGATAATATATAAGCCAAATATAGGAGAGAAGTTGGAAGTGTGATAATGAAGTCTGAAAAATGAAATTTTACTGTTTATCAATTCATATATATATATTTATCGAATAAATTGAATTGATTTTCTTAATTTTTTTGAAAATTTGATACTAATGTAAATATAAGCATTTTTGATATAAGCTTTAATTTTTAATGTCATTAATAGTTTGTCTAAGAAAGTAAAAATTTTAAGATGAAATCAGTGACCACTTAATTATAAAAATAGAAAAACTGATAGATAATATATAATTATTGCCCTTTAAATAGATAATATTTAAGAAGAATATATTAATTTTAATGTTTAAAAGGTTGGTAAATAAAATTTACTGTATTAATAAAGACAGGTAAAATATAGTAAATATTTTGTAGGTACTATCACTATACATTTAAATTTTTAAAATAGAAAAGTAGATAAATATATCCTTAGAACCTGTGTAAATAGATAAATATTGAAAAATTATATAATCTAAAAGTTGAAAAATGTTGATTAATGAAATTTATAAGATAAATTAGACTGCTAAAAACAATATAGTAAATGATTTGTAGATGATATCAAAATACACTTAAATAAAACAAGTTGAAAAATAATTAAATAATAGCTACTTATATCCTGTGTGAATCATTGCAAAATTTAAAAAAAATGCATATCATATAAAAGTTGTAAAATGTTGGTAAATGAAATAAACAATGACACTGCTATGAAAATTATCATAAATTATTTTTAGATAATATCAATGTGCACAAAAATACTAAAAGTTGAGGAATAAATGTATGATAGAAATTTCATATATATATAAATGCATTAAAAATTTCAAATATATATCAAGATATAATAGTTTAATAACGAAGATAAATGAAATTTATAGAAACAATAAGGATACTGCTAAAACGTAATAGTAAGTAATTTGTAAATATTATCAATGTACACAAAATTAACAGAAATGAAACATTAGTAAATGTTAGCTAGTTACAATCTGTTGAAATGAATCCAAGAATTTAGAAAAATATATCATAGTATGAATGTTGAAAAATGTAATTTAATGCAATTTGTAAGAATAAAAACGACACTGGTAAAATGCTATAGTAAATGATTTACAGTTAAAGTGGATGAACACACACATATAAAAAATTAAAAATTTGGTAGATTATATATAGTTACTGGTTGTGTAAATGAATGCAAAATATTAAGATTAATATCACTGTTCAAAGTTGAAAAATTTTGAAAATGAAATTTACAGTATCAATAACCTCACTGCTGAAAAGTATAGTAAATAATTTGTAGATATTATCAATATATAAATAAATTATAAAAATAGAAATATAGATAAATATTAATGTCCTGTAGTAGTTGTCTAAACAGATAAAATTTGATAAAAAGCATAAATGTTGAATAAAGTAGATAAATAATTTTAAAAGAAAGAAAAATGAGTAGATGCTACATATTTACAAACTGTGTTCATCGATCCAAGAATTTAGAAAAAAATATAGTATAAATTTTGTAAAATTTAGTTAAATGCAATTTATGGGATTAATAAAGATACTGCTAAGAATAGTATTGTAAATAATTTGCCATTAATACCAATGTACAAATAAATGAAAAAATAGAACAATAATTGCATTATAGATACTTCCTATGTGAAATGGTCCAAAAATTGAGGAAAATATATAATAGTGTATATGTTGCAAATTGTAGGTTAATGAAATTTACAGTATTAATAATGACACTGCTAAAATGGTATAAGTAAATAATTTGTAGATAATATTAATGTATACTTAATTTTTTTTATTTGGAAAAATATATTATGTATAGATTCTCTGTAGTATTGTAAATGCATAAAAATTGGGAAAATATATAGTAAAAATGTCCAAAAAAGGTTGTTAAATGAAATATATAAAATTATTAATTGCACTGATAAGATGTTTATTATAAATTTTCTGAAGATAATATGGATGTGCACATAAATAATAGAAATATAAAAATAGTTATGCTGTGGCTACTTACATTCTAAGTGAATCGATCCAGAAAAATTGAAAAAAAAATGTATCATAGTATAAATTTTGGAACATTTTGGTAAATGAAATATATATGATTAATAATGACACTGCTAAAAAGGCATAGTATATATTTAGTAGGTAATATCAAAGTACACTTAAAGCCTTAATAAAATTGAAAATATAGATAAACTATGGATCCTTAGAAGCTGTGTAATGGATAAAAATTTAGAAACATATTTAGTTTATTTGAAAATGCTGGTAAATGAAATTTATAGAATTAATAACGATACTGGTAAGAAAGGTACAATAAATAAGTTGTACCATAGATAATATCATTGCAACCAAATAGAAAATATGTTTAAAAATGATATGATTACGTATTTTTACTCTGTGAAAATGGATCCAAAAATTGAGAAAAATATATTGTGTAAATGTTAAAAAGTGTTGGTAAATAAAATTTAAAAGATTAGTAATGACTCTGCTATTTAAATTTTTCATAAATAAATTCTAGAAAATATCAATGTACACACAAAAAGAAAAAAATGTAAAAAATAAGTATTACAGATACTTATTTCCTGTGGAAATCCTTCTAAATTTGAGAATGATATATCAGAGTATAAATGTTGAAACATTTTGGGAAATTAAATTTTTATGATTAATAAGGACACTATACAAATTTGAGTTAGATTTCATCATGTTTCTCACAAGTTAAATATGTGCACTATTTTGTCTTTCAATTAGGGACTTCGTTTGTATTTCATATTTATCCCTAGCATTTATGCTATTCCATATTTGATTTTAGCAATGATTAATTCAGTAAAAACTTTTATTTTAATTTCAAAAAGTCATAGACAAAAGAGCTCTGTTTTTCAAAGTTTCTTGAGTACTGAAGAAAATAGTTTATCTATCACAAATTTACTTCTATAGTTGAATTGTAATCTGATTTCACTACTGAGATAACAAATGTTGAATGTTAATAAAATTTTCCTGTTGAAAATCACTTTGTTGTTCTGAGAGAAATGTGGTAACACTTTTATTGTAACGAGTTTAATCAATTTTATCTATCATGTTTTCAGTTAAGAGAAATATAGTGTTTCCAGCCATTATTAATTACAAATTGTACATTCTCAGAAAGCACAAACAAGGCAAAATAGAATATAGTGACTCAAACGAATGAAACATGAATCAGCTAGAAATATATAAGGAAGCATGAATGAAAAAGGGTCATTCTTTAATTTTAAGGAACGTAGACTTGACAGGAATATCAATGGCATTAGTAACATCCAAAACAAATACCACAATTAAGTATTTTAATGTGATCAGAAACAGGATAAAGTAAATAAGACCCAACGTACACCCACTGCCAATTTTTAAAATTATTTATATATTTTCTTTTTTTGCTTGACAAAATAATTCAAATCAGCCAAATTTGCATGAATAGTATGATTTATTGTTTGTCTGCGTAGTCCTTTGTAGTGAATAAAATGAAGTTATGGTTCAAAGATAAATTCCTCTGTTTTGATAAACGAAAGTCTTCATGTTTTTAACAGATTGTAATTTGAGAAGATGAATACCTACTCTTAATGCCATATTTATCTTATGAATGTGAGCAGTGAATTTACTGAAATCAGGGGAATTATCAATCATGAATATATATTATGTAAATATCATAGGATGTTAATAAAAGAAACTGATAAAATATTAACCTAGTTATTATTTAGTAAAAAACCATGAAGTATGTTAATGCTATTATGGTAAACCATTCAAAAGGACATAATATAAAATTGAAATATTTTCTTTAGTAATCAATGAGTTGATTTAAAAGTTTCCATTCATGTTGGAGTGTGAAAATAAAAGCAAAAAATCCAATGACTTTTGGTTTACAAGTCAGCCAAATATTTAGGAAAATAAATATTTTATAAATATTTTTTTTTTTATTATTTCCTACAAGAGTAAATGTAAGCATAAGCGATTTAGATAAAATCTTTGATTTTGAATGACCAGTTTCACTCACTAGTAGTGCTTTACATTGCAATAAAATAAACAGTTACTTAATTAATTAAAAATCTATTTTGAATTAATGGAGCTCTTTTTAGTGTTAAGTTTGAGAACTATATCTGTGCATCAATTATTTAAATATAGTTTTATCAATATTATAGATTTTATAATTTACTTAGTAGAAAATTTGTTTGTCTGCAAAACTCTAGCTATGTGATCTTGTCTGTTTATTTTCCGTAAATGTGTGAAAGCAGTTATTATTTTTGTATATTATAATTAAAATCTACATATATAAATTGATAAAACTCATTCATTAATAATTATTTTAAATGCTGAGCTTTAATTAATGATTTTTTCATTATTGAACAATTTTTTGGATTGCCTTCAAATGAAAATCATATTATAAGTATAATTTAAGTAAATTGGTAAATAAAACATAAATTGATTTTAATTGAAAATAGTTTATGAAAAATATTTAAAATAATTCATTTTTTAGATAAATACATTTCTGACCTTATATGTATTCTTTCTTGTTACAGAATGATTGTTCTGGCTGATTCTATATCTGATATTAGAGAGCATTTTATTTTCAAAATGTTCATTTCTTCTGTATACTTGATTGAAACTGATTTTAGCTGCGTAAACAGCAGGTAAACAAAAGATGGAATTCATTGGTGAAGAATTTAGTTAATCAAAGAGAATCTGCTGTGTGACTGCATGAACCAACCCTCTGGATTTAATTGCTACTGTTCAGACAAAAAGCATGAACTCCTGCTCATTAAGACAATATAATGTACAAAACCTAATATGTGAATGGCACCAAACTAACTATATTTTATATAAGATTTACTATTTATTTATTTATTATGAAATTTCAATTTTGCAAATTTTAATAAAAACAACTGAAATCAAAGCACAAAACAGCATATTGAATCTATTTTTGGAATGTTAATTTGAGGCTTATGGAATAACAGTTATTTTGTTTTATTGCATTATGTAACAAATATTTATCTTTAAATTAACCTGATTTATTAACTTTTTTAAATAGGTTATTTTGTTGGAACAAAATTATTATAAAACCTTTAATTGTAAATGATTGATTTCACATACCATTAGAACTTTTAAAATAACATCCAAGCAATTTCATTAAATTGTATCAAGAAATAAAAATAAGTAAGCATAGCGTTACCGATTTTGGAAAAGTATAAAAACGTGTTACATTATAAATAGGAATAGAATTTTTAAAAAAATTATTATGATTATTAGTCCTGTGAAAATAATGCTGTAAACCAAAGATGAAATGATGGAATATGCACATATCCTGTAAGTTACACTATGGTATATTCTTCATTGATATTGACAACAGGGTCCATGGTTTTTATGGTATTGCCCAAATAAAATTTGGCTGGGAAAAAAAATTACGTATTTGGTGGGGTTCAATTGCTAATTGCCTTCTAAGCAGACCCCTTGTGCCTCCACACACCTAGCCCATCGATCCTTCCACTGTTCGAAGCACATCTGGAATACTTCTTCCGGAATGGCTCTCAGCTCTGCCATCGCATTCTGCATGATGTCCTCTTGGCTCTCAAAGCAGAAGCCTTTCAGTTGCATCTTCATTTTTGAGAACAACCAGAAGTCAGAAGGAGCCATGTCTCGAGAGTAGGGAGCCTGGTGAATGACTGAAATGACTTTCTTTGCCAAGAAACTTTGGATCAGCTGCAACGAATGATCCGGGGTGTTGTCATGATGCAGCTGCCAGTTTTGCGAGGCCCACAGATCTGGTCTCTTGTGCCAAACTGCATCACAAAGACGTTGGAGGACTTCCTGATAGTACTCCTTTGTAACTGTTTGTCCTTCTGGTGTGTATTCATGATTTACATCACCTCGATAGTCAAAAAAAACAGTCAGTATCACCTTGATTTAGCTCCGGACCTGATATGCTTCTTTGGACCTTAGCAACGTTGGGTTCTTCCACTGTGATGACTGAGCTTTGGTTTCCAGGTCGTACCCATATACCCACGTCTCATCTTCAGTTATCACAGCATTCTGGAACTCTGTATCCAGCAGGTCCTGCACAACCTCAAGACGAAGTTGTTGTTGTTCCTGAGAAAGCAGCTTGGGCACAAATTTTGCTGCCACTCTGCGCAAGCCCAAATCCTCCTTTAAAATTGCATGTGCAGAATCTTTACTGATCCCAACCTCATCACCAATTTCCCCGCACTGTCAAACGATGATCCTTCATTATCAAGGTCCACACTTTCTCGATAACAACTGCATTGCAGCTTGTTGACAGTCTCCTGGAATGCTGGTCGCTCTTCACTGGTGCGGCCATCTTTGAACCTGTTGTACCATTCTTTTATTTGGGTAACACCTATGGCATTGTCACCAAAAGCCTGTTAAATTTTGCGAATTGTTTCCACTAGGGTATCTCCAAGCTTTTGACAAAACTTGATGCAAGATCGTTGCTCCACACGCTCCATCATCACAGGCAAAATGAAAATGCGATGAGTAAGTAGTACAGCACCTCACATGCTGGCTTCCAGACAGAGAGTGATGAATCCAGCAAGCCCACCAAAACCACGCCTGTGTATGAAGGCATGCGGCTCCACTGTGCACACTTTTGCCTCCCTAATGTCATTACTTCCCACGGGAAAAAATAAAGTCGGATACTTTTTCGACAGACCTCGTATATGTTTTTGAAAGCCATTGTGTGTATATCAAATGCGTAACAGAATATATTCCTTATTTTCATAATTTCAAGACACTCAATCTATAAACTATTCTAAAAATATACAATCCTTTTGTCTACAGGATAATATATTTGCTTAAACATGTGCAACTGATATGACTTTAAGGAAATATCATAATCACTTCATGAATAAAAAATGAATAAAGAAAATATTACCTGAATTCCTTATATCTTCTAATAATTTAGAGAAAATAGCTACAAATTAATAACTACAACAGCTTAATAATTGCAGAATTGATTCTTGTTGTTTTTCGATAAATCTGAATTCTTTCAATATTTAAACAAAATACGTATTTATGTTACAAGCTATTGGCATCTTCTCACAGTATATATTAGAATAAAAATGACTATTAAATATACAGCATTTTAGAAATTTTTCAATGTAATGATATTTTTATGCATAATTATAGTATAATCCACTTTTGTAGACATGAAATTTAATATCTCAATTGTCATGTTCAAATGGAGATCAAATGGAAAATCTCAAGATAATTAGAAGAATCAAGCATGTGAAAAACGTTATTAATTCTAATTTCAGTGGAAGTGGAAAAGTATTTATTCTGCACCTTTAAGACGTTGTAGAGAATCCGATAAATTGGTGAGATTTGGATTTTATATAATTTTACTTGCAAATGGTTATTTGTTGCATATGACGGAGCATCTTTAATATGAAATTTAGAAATAATGAATTCTGAAATAATAGGATACTGAGCTTTTATTTCTGAATAAGAAAATAACAGGACTGAGTTTAGTTAAATTTTCCATTTCTACTTTTGTATTTGTCCTTAAGATTCTTGTTTACTTCTTCTGTCTCTGATTTTCTTAGCTTAAATGGGACACCATTCACTTTGTTAAAGGTGATCGTCTGAAAAAAATCATCAGTAGTTTTGCCTGCACTTTAGCGAGACTTTTGGTCTTCATGTTTTTTGAGTCATGTTCCCAATTTTTTCTTACTTGCTGATGATTGTCCTACAAAAACAGAACTGGTATTAATTTTCCCAACATTCTAATGTCCTTTAATACATGCCACTCACTGGATAGCACCATCTTCATATTAAAACTCACTATCTTTTCCCTTTGGGAAAATGTATTGAGAGACATTTGTGTTGTACATCAAGCAGCAGCTATAGCTTCAGAGTACCTTATGAAACTTTGTACTGAATCTGCTGAAATACTGTGTGTATATGATAGTAGTAAAAAGGACTTGTTAAAGTAAAAGTTACATTATGAATCATAGGGTTAATTTGTGATACAGTGACAGAATACAGTCCTCCATTGTAACATGTGAAGCTGATACAGTTATTGTAGGCACAAGGATATTTTGTATTACCCAGTAACTCTTTATTCATAATAATTTGACAAACATTTATCAGAGAAAAACACACTAATGTTTATTATTTAGGTACCTCACTGGTGTAACATTAAAGAAATGTTCATAGAATTATATAAGCAATATTTTTCCTATGCCTATATTAGAGGTAAAAAAAAAAAACAATTTGGAGGTTGACGTAGTTTCTGGATATATAGGATGGTGAGTAGATTAAAATTGGGGGCTGTTTAATTAAATATATTTTATTGTAGTAAAGATAAAATATTTACTATTTGTGCACAAAATAAATAACTCTTACGTTATTTATTTTCATGCTGAAATCAAGACATTTTATGATAAACTTAATGCATTTATTACTTTTAGTTTCTTTTTGAAATTTGAAAAAAATTTAATTTTAATGTTTTCCTTCTAGTATTTTTTAAAAAGAAATTTCAAAGTATCAAGATAAAAATACAAAGTTTCAATTAAATACAGGTTTTAGATATTTAAACCATAATTTTTCTGGTAATTCTATATTATTTCACATATTTGCACTTAATTAATTTGAATAAATAAATTTATGCTGAGAACAAAAAAATCCTTATAGATATTAATTACGAATTTTTTTTGCTAATGATTCTAATTCTAGGTATGCTCTTTAATGGTAAAGGTCAGGTGGCCATGCTGTTTATTACCTACCAATTAACAACTCATGTGACTGTTTAACCGGGCTCAAAGTTGGAAATTCATTCCTCTTAGAGACTGACAGATATGCTCGATTTCTTTTTATAACCTAGCAGATACTGACCGGACTATTGTATCCAATAAGATTGCATGAATACAAGCAGCTTCCCGGCCTTCTAAAAATAAACCCATATTTATATCTTCCCGCTCTTTGTTTCTTTGATTTTACTATTCCTTGTTTCTCGCTTCATGGGATATAACTAGCAGTTCTCCTGAAGAACACTTTTCCAATGATGTCACTTGTTTTCCGTGCAAGCAGCAGACGATAAAGTAAATTAATAAATTCTTACTCTTGTTAAATTGCTTTCATTAAAGTATGAAATTCTGCTGGGTTTCGTTTAGCATAACACTTTAGCATGTATTGTTTCCCTTTAACTGTTTATTAAATAGTACCTTTTGATTCTTTAATCAAACATAATTATTTAAAAATAGTTTACTGCTAGCTGTGCCATACATGGGTCTGATTATTTTACCTGTGAACTAATTTAATGGAGTCACTATTCTGTTGAGCACAATATGAGAAAGGAAAATTAAAATATCCTAATGAAGGTCAATAAGGTCAAACTGATTGTGTTTTCTTACTTTTTCAACAATGTAATTATTTGATTGCATGGGTGCATTATTGAACACTGTTTTCATTATTCTAATTATCATAAGTTACTGCTTGGAGCTTGATTATTCAAATAAGCTTTAAGGGAGATATTACTTCTTGCAAAATTTTCTCGAATTGTCATTAAAAGAAATGAAAATTTTAGAATCATATTCTTTGCTGCGGGTAAAACGGTTATTGATATTTCTTCATTTTGTTGACCGTCATTACTATTGCCAGATAAAACGGTGGTTGATTCCATGAAGAATTAACTTTAGAAAGTTAATTAATTCTTAGTGTATTAACACTTTTACCACTAAATTCCCACAAATATGGAATTTCGTAGAAACTAGTGTAATAGTTTTTATTTTTAGTTTGTCATGTTGCTTGAATTCCAAATGAATACGATCAAAGTAAAGCCATCTATAACTTATTTTAGGAGACGATATAAACATGATAGGCATGCATCAAATGTTGCTGTTTC
Source organism: Nautilus pompilius (assembly GCA_018389105.1). Taxonomy (NCBI): domain Eukaryota; kingdom Metazoa; phylum Mollusca; class Cephalopoda; order Nautilida; family Nautilidae; genus Nautilus; species Nautilus pompilius. The sequence goes on along the minus strand of JACATO010000921.1, from coordinate 270,895 downwards.
ATGTAATGATAACAGATTCGTTGATATTTAGGTTGTTTGTCAAGCTAGCTATCAAATGATGCAGGTGAAATGTGATATCATTATACAACGGATTTTAATAAAGAACTTTATCTCGAATAAACTGTTTGACACAGGCGCAATTTTAATAATTTCATTTAAGAAAATATTGAAATCGTCCCAAGCATTGACAGTAAAACTTTTCTTTTTGCATGATCTGCATCGCTCTTGAAAAGAAAAGCAAATCCAAACAACAGACAAGTACAAATCAGTTAGAATTCTAATTTTATCAATTCAATAATAGCAGTGGTGCTAGTGAAGGGAGGTAACTAACTTAATGTCAAATAATATTGATGATTATCATTTAGCAACAAAAACCATGGATTGGACTAGAATTAAATTCTATGATACGTCAATTTTTAAATAAAAATTCTTGAGCATCAACAGATTTTTTCTGTTTACTAATCGGACACAACAACAATAAACAAATATTTGAATTTTGAATGTTTATTTTCCTTTCAATTTGAAACAGACCTGAAGGAATTAATAAACTATTTAATGCCGACCTGTTTTAAAGAAAAGGTCACATAGTTAAAAAAAAGAAACTGTTGGTTAATATTAACAAGCTACATTTACATTTAAGCAGTTATGTCAAAGCGATAGCGTTTAGATATTAATGTAGAAAGTTCCAAGTCGAAAATCTGGGGGTGTATCCCAAGACATTTGAAATTCTGATCTGTGTTTATTCTGAAAAGACATAAAGGCAAATGGTATAAAAATGTCTATCTTTTAAATACATTTCGAATTTTACACTCAAAGAGAAAGTAAAGATACAGTAATAAGCATGTTTCTCTCTGACTAAAAGCAGAACCTAGAACCAGAAATAAAAAAGGACCCACTTTACAGTTGTCTGATCATGTGGCTGGCTTGATTCATTTAACTTTACCATGAGAAGTTTAACATCATATTTAAAAAAAAAACATTTTACATTTGGTGTCATTTTTGGTGTGACACTACTTCGCCATATCAGGTCAACATGACCTGTTGTAGATGTATTCCAAAACTAGTCTAATTGAAGACAAAGAAAATCAATATCATTAAATAAAGCTGACAAAGTTAACAAATGGAAAGATAACAGAAGTAGATTTAACTTAAATTAATCATACAAAGGGAAACAAAATGTGATATTTGCACTTAAGGAGAAAGAAAATACTACAAATAAATAGACCAAAGTAACAGATGTTTCTGCATAAACCTTTTGCTGTCTTTAAGACCATATCTTGACTTTCAATCGTATTTGGGTTTCTTGCTCTTGTATGTAAATTATAAAGCTTTAGTTATCCAATGTTTCGCGTTTTATTCAACTAAACATAAACTCAGACCTTTGTATTCCACTTTTTAAACCTTTTTATTGATAAGAATATCATTTTTTTGTCCACTGGTGAATATGGACAAAATTTATTTCGTGGCAGTTTTGTTGTTATCCTTTCTAACATTAGACTTAACTTAATTAAAACCCTAAAGTTAATTTGATATAGATTCAAATAATTAAAGTAAAAATATGTTTATTTATGCAATTATCCATGAAGCACCTGAAAATGAGAACTTCAATACGTTCACTGAATATAAATAATCCTTTGTTTTGCTTCTACAGTAAGATCATCATTCATTTGATATACTTTATAATTAAAATACAGAATTTAAGTATATTAAACACGATTCACTTTAGCTATGAGATTATGACTTTAACTTTCTATTGTTTGTTTTTTCTTTTTGCCTTCAAACTTAAATCCTTTTTACAAACTCATCAAAATCTACAAGAAATGTTTACTCATTGATCTGATTATGCATGTGCTGGAAAATATATCTCCTTTAAAATGTTACTATAAAGAAGAAATATAAAATTTGAAACGTGACAATCAGTTTGCTTTGTTTTCTCTTGATTATGTTTCTAGATGCCAAAATCTTCTCGATCCTTTTGTGTTTCAGGTAAATGGAGAAAAACAACATTATTGGAAAACAACTTTCTCTATAAGTAGGGGAAAGTTAACGAGTGAAGCCTTCATTTGCCAATAAATTTCCATCATAATGATCGAACATTTGGTTTTCTCATAAAATTATTGATCTTAATTCTTTCTTATAACAAATTAAATGTTAGAAAGTTTACCTGTTTTATTTGTTAAGAGTTAAAATTTGGTTTTAAATATTTATAATAATGGATGAAATTAATAATATCCATTCTTAATCCAGTAGATTATATATACTGATAAGTTAGTGTAATCAAGTCAGTTCTCATTAATGAATAACTTTTTAATAAAATTCTATATATATATAATAAAAGTAATTGTGTTCTATACAAATAGTAGTACATATCGAGTATAAATTTGTCAGTGTACAGATTAAGTAAATGCATATACTTACGCACTTCCTTATTGGAATCAAATGAAAGAAAATAGAAGAAACCGTTCTAGTAAATTAATAAGGAAAGTTAGTACGGCAAAAAATGCAATTATTAACACGATCATAAAACATTTATTTAAAGTAAAACAATTTTCTAAATTGTAATGATCTGTGACTTCAATTCATTCATCAATAACAGTGAAAATTTTCTGAAAAAGAATGTTGACGGCATTTAATTTAAGCAATTAATAATATTTTGTTAAACCACAAATAACTGACAATATATACATTTCTATTACATGATAAAAGATTTTCTGGATATATATTAAGAAAATGATGACATATATTCTAAAATTATTGTGAATTTCCAGTATCATTTTTTAAACAAAAACAATGCTATCTGAAAGTTTTATTGCTGAGATTTAAAATCCATTCTATACCTATGAAGCGAATCTCGGTCACATTCAACCATACAATTGGTATTCATATTACACTTTTCTATATAACCCATTTATATATTTCTGAACCCTCAACAAAAACACATTTCAGTATTAACCCTAACAAATGCTCAAAACCTCATAATTTGTAATCAACTTTAATGTACACATGATTGGATAGAGTAAGGAAAAGAAAACGCTTGATACTTACTCACTGTGTAATTTGATCCAAACAGGATAATACAATAAAACAAAGTAAATGGTTATAAAATTTTGGTAAATAAAAATATATATATATAACTACAAACAAATCTTTTCAAATGTGTTCTTAATTTTAAAAAATTATGAAATGATGTAATATGTTTATGTCTCTATGTGATAAAATACATGCAAATTATTCTGACTAAATCATTTTGTGTTTGATTTGATCCACAGTATATACTGCTGCCATTCTGCATTTGTTGAAACCTATAATTATTAATTCAGTGAAATAAAATGGCAATTTTAATTTTATTTCAAATATGTATAGATGAAATTTAAATAGATATTAATACTCAAAAAAAATTATTGTATGGAAAAGAATAATAAGCGTTCACATCATTACTTCAAGATGTAAAATCTACATCTGGCTTAACCTCTGAAGTATGAAAAATGTAAGGATTATCATGCACCATGTATAAAAAAAATCTTTTTCATGAAACAGCAATTCATTTTAAATATCTGTTGCATGATGACAAAGCACGTTTTCGTTCTCTACTTGCCATTGCTTTTAGTTTGTGTAGCTGATATAGGGTTAGTTACATATCAGTAAATTTTAAAATATTTTTTGAAAATAATTTGTAAAAATACTTAAAATGCATAAAAAATCGAACATATTTATGGTTAGGTAAAATACTGCAATCTCAATAACTGTTGAGAGTTTTTATTTATAAAATATTTTATAAAAAATGTACTGTGAACATGACAGGAGCTGTTCCTGTATCTTCAGGCAACAAAACTATTTGTTAAACTGATCATATCCTGAACAACTGTTAGTAAATTATTTGGAAACATTGTCATGAACTTATGAATTAAAAGGATAGATAAATACAATGTTAAATACTTGCAGACTGTGTAATTACTGTAGGTACAGATGTGATAAGAAAGAATTATTTCAGTGTTCATAGATAAAGAATTTCAGTGAAGGAAATTAATGAAATACTAGTAATTCCTTAGAAACCTTAACTTGTAGAAAATGATGAAATGAAAAAAAACTTTCTTGTATTTGGTGTTCCATTATATAGACATTACTTTTCTGGCATTCACGGTCGTATTTTTTGTAAAATATTTCTACTGATATTGCCAATCTGTCCTGTTGTAGCCATAATTATTTGAAGAAATCTAAATTTTTATTTGTATTCTTTACTATATGTACACACAAATGATGAGAAAAAGATAAATATTTACAAACGTTTCATGTTTACTTCTAGAATGATAAACCCTCACATCATTACTGACTGTATAATATAAAACTTAATCTGGCTTCAAGCATAAAGAGATAGTGATACTGGAAGAATGAAACATATTTAAAACATAGTTGTCGCTCTATGAACAAAAAGCAAATTTGGAAGGGAATCACCAAAAGAAAAATTGTGTTAATCTAAAACATAATGTGGTTTATTTCCTTCAACTTGCATAATGTTTATGAATAAAATTAATCACCTAGATACTTTGATTAAATGACACAATAATTAATCATTTTCAAAAAGTTTGAAAGAAACCTTGAGTTGCAATCGGTAAAAATGATTTTTGCATTTATGTTTTATCAGTTGATAAATGTTAATGTTTTTGATCAGCTTCTCAAGTAAATTTGTTACCAGCCATTTTCATACATAAAAAATTTAGATATGTCATTTGATAGCTAGTCTTGTGCCATTAAAAAAATTAATCAATAACTTTTAAAACTCTATACTATTAAAATAATAAATAAAAAACAGTTTTGAGTTTTTAATAATAAAATTGTTTACTACAAATTTTCGAACTATCTAGCTTTCATGTTAGATGAAAACTTTGTAATTACAAATAGGTCAGAATGAAAATACGTCTTTTGTATAATTTTAATTTATTTGTGTTTAAAATAAGTTTATTATGCAGCAATTAAATATTTGTAACAAAAAAGTATAATTTTACAACAGATGAAACATGATCCTAGTCTTAAATCTACTATAATTCACCAAGAAATGTTTGCTGTAATTTTGACAATATTTGTTTGCATTCATTAGTCAAAGAATTTTTCTAAAACATGAAATAGTTTCCGTGTAAACTTCTGGACAGGATATCGCTCTGAGTTCCAAATGCAGAAAAAGAAAGTTATCCCTTCTTTCATATAACATTATGTATTAACTTCAGGAAACTGATAGAATATGTAGGATTATATTTTCTGGATGCTTTATAAATTAAACATACATAAAATATTTTTGGAATGTACTGGTGATAGATTGAAAAAATTATTATAAATATTTTTGAGTCATAAATTTAGAGAGAAAAAGATCAGACATTTTCAAATACTTACCCCCTGTAAATTAAAACAAGGTAGAATAAAGAAAATAAATAGATTGAATGTTTCAAATATTCTTATAAACTAATATTGTACAATTAATTACAAACATGAGTTTTATTTTGTAATTCTGAAATAATTAAACACATTTATGTTTCCCATGAGAACTAATATATGGCCATTTTTGGGTTCCTTAATCAGTTGCCAAGTTTTTTTTTATAATTTGATTCACTTTTTTCTCAGGAGCCATAGCTATTAATTAAATAGAAGCAAACTTTAATTCCAATAATACTTTACTGTATAAAAGTTTGAAAGAAGAACCTTATTCGCAAGTGATTATTTTCTACTGCCAGGATGAATAAAGACTTATTATATGTAACGACGAGTTAAAATCCGACTAACGTTTTATCACTGAATTGACACTGATCCTAGGTGTAACATGCGCCTAGTTTAAAATCCCTTTGTTGTTTGATGAAACAACAATCTTTTTTTGTAAGATAAAGTACATAGAAATTACCTGTATATTTTTACTTGTCATTTATCTTCATTATATGGCTTACCAATTGTGATCCATTATTTACGTGAACAATTTCATAAACTGTAATGTCATGTTAGTGTTTTGAGAAAATTTGCAACAAAATTTCAGTTGAAACCAGTTGAATCGAGGTCTGAAATTCTGTTTTTATTTGAGAGAATAATGATATCAGTTCCTGCAGGATTAATTATTAAATAAATGTAAACTGTTTCCATCTATTTTAATTAAATTTATCTATTTAGTGAATGTTTATGAATTGAATAAAAATAAAATAAAGCTTGACAAGATAAAATAGATCAGTTGAATATATATGGATACTAAATGCAAAAATGTTTTTAAATTGAAAAAAAAATGCAGTTTTGGCATAAATGTTTGAAAATAAGTATTATGATTAAGATTTTTTATTGCTGTACGTAACTATGTTGATTTAATAAATATGATATGTAGAGCCATAGGCAAGAGGTTCAACACAAAATTTTTATTTTTTCTCTTTTTTAATCATAATGATGAATTACATATTTTAAATACAGATAATAATCTAGGGTCAACATATATATCTGCATACTCTGATGATTTTTCACATAAATAATGGCAAATTGGCCAAAGTTATAAAATGTAAAACTCTCAAATCTAGCAAGTAAATACATGATTTCCAAATAGAAAAAAAATATGAAAACTGACTAAATATTAATTATAGAAATGTAGAAATTTAGAGATTAACCATTAACACAGTGTAAAGTTAGGAAGATTATTAAGAGATTATATTTGTTACTTTTGCAGAAATGCATATCAGTGGTCATAGGTTTGAATGAAAAGTAGTGCAATTCATTTTATGTATGATCTAGTCTTTGCTTACTTAATGAGACATAAATATTGCATATATATAAAGTTAATTGAGATTATATTAAAATGTAGATAATCCTTATATTCATGTTTTAAAACAGAGAAAGTTTTATGCTCTTGTGTAGCAGTAATTCCACTTCATTAATCAAAGGAATATTTGTCAGCAAATTAAATTATATACAAGGATTTTTTTGTAATCAAGTAAATTGCTATTTGTTTATATGTATAAGAAACTTAAGCTGTTCATGGAATCGGTCTGATGATATCATAAAGAAATATTGGTAATTATTTAACACGATCTTTGTGTTAGAATAAGGTTTAAATAGGGTTAAAAGTGTGGTTTGGGATCCAGGAATTTTGCTTTTGTTGAGAAGATCTTTATGGTGGCAGGTAGCTGGGTATGATTTATCTGGCTGTTAAGAGGGATGGAGGAAGGAGATTAAAAAAATAAAGTGTACAATATAGTAGAGCAGAAATATTCATTAAGATTACATGATAAGATTAATGAAGAGATCAAATATATGAAAGTATGCTATTTATTTAGGCATGAATCAAGGATAAACAAAAGAAAATTTTACATGTAATGATTAGAATATAATCTGAAGGAATGAAGGTATATGTTACCAGTTACTAGGGTATAAACAGAAGGGAAGTGTTTCAGGGGAACTAGTGAAAAAAGTTAATAATCAACTTGTACAAAAGGAAAAATAAAATGACAGGGATAGTAAGATCCTGTTCTCTACTTAATAAAATGCATTAACCTTATGTAGAGCTGGCATAGGTAAGATTATATTTCAAAGAATCTTTATAGATATTAAGTGAATTAAAATATTTTATAGAATATTTTATAAAATCAGTCTTGATAGCCTAAAATGTATAGTAAATATTGTAAATAATAACAATGTATGCATAAAAATAGGAAAATGAATAAATCATAGATTCTTACTTTCTGAGTAGATGGATAAAAAAATGAGAAAGATATATCAGAATAGTAAGGATGAAAACTTGTTTGCAAATTAAAAATTTACAGAATTAATAATGACCATGCAAAGAAAGGCATAGTAAATAATTTTAAGTAATATCAATGTACACAGAAAAAGAGAACATATAAAATGTATATCATTGATACTTTTATACCTTGGAAATGAATCCAAAAATTTCAGAAATATATTATGGTATAAATGTTTTGAAAATGTTGGAAATTTATAGGATTAATAAGGAGACTGCTAAAAAGTTATATTAAATAATTTGTAGATAATATCAATGATGTACACAAAAATCTAGAAATTGGATAAATCATAGACACTTTCTTGCTCTGTGTAGGGATTTTAAAAATTGAGAAATATATACCATAATATAAAGGTTGGTAGATAAAATTTATAAGATTAGTAACGACACTGCTAGAAAGGGGCTTAACTAATTTCCAGATAATATGAATGTACACATAAACAGAAAAAACTTTAAAATGTATTGATTATAGATACTTACTGGCTGTGGAAATGGATCCAAAAATTTGAGAAAATATATAAAGGTATATATATTGAAAAATGTTGGAAAATGAAAAATTTATGATTAAGAACAACATTGATAAAATTATATACTAATAATTTGTAGATAATAGCAATATAGACTAATAAAATATAGAAAAATGGAAAGGTTATATGAGGTCTATCGAAAAAGTATCCTACCTTAGGCTGGGAAAAAAAAAATTATGTACGTGGTGGGGTTCATTTGCTAATCCCCTTCGAAGTAGGCCCCTTGTGCCTCCACAAACTTAGCCCAGCGATCCTTCCACTGTTAAAAGCACGTCTGGAATGCTTCTTCCAGAATGGCTCTCAGCTCTGCCGTCGCATTCCACACGAAATCTTCTTGGCTCTCAAAGCAGGAGCCTTTCAGTTGCATCTTCATTTTTGGGAACAACCAGAAGGAGCTGTGTCTGGAGAGAATGGAGCCTGGTGAATGAGTGAAATGCTTTTCTTTGCCAAGAAACCTTGGATCAGCTGCGACAAATGAGCCAGGGCATTGTCATGAGGAAGCTGCCAGTTTTGCGAGGCCCACAAATCTGGTCTCTTGCGTCAAACTGCTTCACGAAGACATCGGAGGACTTCCTGATAGTACTTCTTTGTATCTGCTTGTCCTTCTGGTGCGTATTTGTGATGCACAACGCCTCAGTAGTTGAAGAAAACAGTCAGAATCACCTTGAGTTTTCTCTGGACCTGACGTGCTTTTTTGGACCTTGGCGAAGATGAGCGCTTCCACTGTGATGACTGAGCTTTGGTTTCCGGTTTGTACCTGTACACCCATGCCTCATCTCAAGACGAAGTTGTTGTTCCTGAGAAAGCAGCTTGGGTACAAATTTCGCTGCCACTCTGCGCAAGCCTACATCCTCCTTTAAAATTGCATGTGCAGAATCTTTACTGATCCCAACCTCATCACCAATTTCCCCGCACTGTCAAACGATGATCCTTCATTATCAAGGTCTGCACTTTCTTGATAACAACTGCATTGCAGCTTGTTTGACAGCCTCCCGGAACGCTGGTCACTCTTCACCGATGCAGCCATCTTTGAACCTGTTGTACCATTCTTTTATTTGGGCAACACCCATGGCATTGTCACCTGTTGAATTTTGCGAATTGTTTCCGCTTGGGTATCTCCAAGCTTTTGGCAAAACTTGATGCAAGATCGTTGCTCCACACGTTCCGTCATCACGGGCGAAATGAAAATGCGACGAGTTAGTAGTACAGCACCTCACATGCTGGCTGCCTGACAGCGACTGATGCATCCAGGAAGCCTGCCAAAAACCACGCATGCACATGAAGGCATGTAGCTCCACTATGCACACTTTTGCTTCCTAACGTCATTACTTCCCACGAGAAAAAATAAAGTCGGATACTTTGTCGACAGACCTTGTAGATACTATATGGCTGTGTAAATGGTTTCAATATTTGAAAAGATATATAGTGTAAATTTTAAAAATGTAATTAAATAATTCTAGGATTAATAACGATACTGTTAATTATGGCATATTAAATAATTTGCAGATAGATACTTAGTATCTGTGGAAATGGATAGGAAAAATTGAAAAAATATATCATATTATAAATGTTGAAAAATGTTGGTAAATGAAATGTATAGGATTGATAACAACCTTTTAAATTTGGTATAGTAATTAAGTTGTAGTTAATATTACTCTATACTTAGAAATATGTATCTTAGTACATTTATTCAATAATATTGGTAAATAAAATTTTTTAGATTAATAACAACATTATTGGAATGTATCATAAATAAATTGTAGATAACATCAATTTAAACATAAATAGATAAAATTGAAAATGAATATATTATAGATACTTAACAGCTTTGTAATTGGATTAAAAGAATTGATATACACACATGATAGTTTAAATGTTGAAAAATGTTGGTAAATTGAATTCTTAGGATTAACAACGAGAGCGATAAAAACGTATAGTAAATAATTTATAGTTAATATTACTGTGCACACAAACAGAAAAAAATAGAATAATATGGATACTTACCGGCTGTGGAAACGGATAGAATAAATTGAGAACAATATATCATAGTACACTTGTTAAAAATGTTTGGTAAATGAAATGTTTAAGATTAATAACAAATCTTGGATGCATGGTACAGTAAATAATTTTTGGATAATATCAATGTACATTTAAATGGAAAAATTGAAATTATATAAGTTATAGATACTTACTGGCTGTGTAAATGGTATGCAAAAAAATTATGAAAAATATATCAAAGTAAAATTTCTAAAAATGTAGGTAAATAAAATTTATAGGAATAATACTGACATTTCTAAAAGTTATAGTAAATAAATTATTGATGACATCAGTATACACTTAAATAGAAAAATGGATGGTTTATAGATTCTTACTGGCTGTGTAAATGTTTTGAAAAAATTTAGAAAAATGTATCATAGTTTAAATATTGATTTATTTTAGGAAAATTAAATTTATAGGATTAATTAATAACAACAGTGATAAAACAGTAAATAATTAGCAGATAATATCAATCTACACATAATTACAAACAATAATAACGTGAATAGAACAAGATACTCACTGGCTGTGTAAATGGATAGAAAAATTGTGAAAAATATATCAAAGTATAAATGTTAAAAATGCTGATAAATAAATTTTATAGGAATAATAACGACACTTCAAAAAATATAGTAAATAAATTATGGATGATATAAATGTGCACATAATTAGAAAATGGATAGTTTATAAATACTTACTGGCTGTGGAAATGAATTGAAAAAATATATCATAGTTTAAATATTTAAAAATATTTGGAAATTAAATTTTTAGGATTAATAATGACAGGGATAAAAGCAGAGTAAATAACTTGCAGATGATATCAATGAACACAATAAGAAACAATAGTAAAATGAATAGAATATATATACTTACTGGCTGTGTAAATGGATCGAAAAATTAAGAAGTATAAATGATAAAAATAGGTAAATGAAATTTATAGGATTAATAACAACTCTGCTATAAAGGTATCGTAAATAGATTTAGATATGATCAATGTGTTGATAATGAAGAAATTGAAATTGTACAGATTACAGATACTGGCTGTGTAAATGGTACATGAAAAATCAAGAAAAATATATCATTATATATCTGTTAAAAATGTTGGTAAAAGAAATTTATATTTAAAAGCAGCACTGAAAGGTATAATAAATAACTTGTAGATAATACCAATATAAACATAATAAATACTTACTGGCTGTGTAAGTAGATTAAAAAAAATTGAGAAACAGATATAATAGTGTAAATATTGAAAAATGATGGTAAATGAAATTTATAGGATCAACTACGAGACTCATAAAAATGTATAGTAAACAATTTATATATACTTTACTAGATACTTACTGGCTGTGTAAATGGATAGAAAAATTGAGAAAAATGAATCACAATACACACGTTAAAAATGTTTACTTAATGAAATGTTCAAGATTAATAACAAGTCTGAGAAAAATAATACAATAAATAATTTTTGGATAATATCAATAAGTAGAAATATGAAATTGTATTGATTATAGATACTTACTGGCTGTGTAAATGGATAGAAAAATTGAGAAAAATGAATCACATTAAAAATGTTTACTTAATGAAATGTTCAAGATTAATAACAAGTCTGAGAAAAATGATACAATAAATAATTTTTGGATAATATAAATAAGTAGAAATATTGAAATTGTATTGATATTGATTATAGATACTTACTGGCTGTGTAAATGGATAGAAAAATTGAGAAAAATGAATCACAATACACACGTTAAAAATGTTTACTTAATGAAATGTTCAAGATTAATAACAAGTCTGAGAAAAATGATACAATAAATAATTTTTGGATAATATAAATAAGTAGAAATATTGAAATTGTATTGATTATAGATACTTACTGGCTGTGTAAATGGAGAGGAAAATTGAGAAAAATGAATCACATTAAAAATGTTTGCTTAATGAAATGTTCAAGATTAATAACAAGTTGAGAAAAATGATACAATAAATAATTTTTGGATAATATAAATAAGTAGAAATATTGATATTGATTATAGATACTTACTGGCTGTGTAAATGGATAGAAAAATTGAGAAAAAATGAATCACAATACACATGTTAAAATGTTTACTTAATGAAATGTTCAAGATTAATAACAAGTCTGAGAAAAATGATACAATAAATAATTTTTGGATAATATAAATAAGTAGAAATATTGAAATTGTATTGATTATAGATACTTACTGGCTGTGTAAATGGATAGAAAAATTGAGAAAAATGAATCACATTAAAAATGTTTGCTTAATGAAATGTTCAAGATTAATAACAAGTTGAGAAAAATGATACAATAAATAATTTTTGGATAATATAAATAAGTAGAAATATTGAAATTGTATTGATTATAGATACTTACTGGCTGTGTAAATGGAGAGAAAAAATTGAAAAAATGTATCATTTTAAAATGTTGAAAAATATTGGCAAATGAAATTTATAGGATTGATAACAACCCTGCTAAGTAGGTATAGTAAAAAATATTAGTTAATATTACTTTACACATAAATAGAAAAAAGAAAAAGGATAGATTGTAGATAGTTACTGGTTGTGTAAATGGATAAAACATAAAAACTATATATCTTACTACAATTGTTAAAAAATATTGTAAAATAAAATTTTTAGATTAATAATAACGACAGGGATTGTAAATAAATTGTAGATAATATCAATGCAAACATAAATAGAAAAAAAATAGAAAAAATAGAGAAGATTATAGATACTTACTGGCTGTGTAAATGGATAGAAAAATTGAAGAAAATACATCATAGTGCACATGTTAAAATGTTTGCTATATGAAATGTTCAAAATTAATAACAAGTCTGGGAAAATATACAGTAATTAATTTTTGGATAATATCAATGTACTCTTAAGTTGAAATATTGAAATTACATAGATTGTAGATACTTACTGGCTGTGTGAATGGAAAAACATTAAAAAGAAATGTGTTACTACGATGGTTAAAAAATATTGTTAAATAAAATTTTTAGATTAATAATGACAATATTAAAAGGTATCATAAATAAATTGTAGATAACATCAATGTAAACATAAATAGATAAAATTAAAAGTGGATATATTAGAGATATTCACCGGCTGTGTAAGTGGATTTAAAAAATTGATAAACACATATGCTAGTTTAAATGTTGAAAAATGTTGGTAAATGGAATTCATATGATTAACAATGAGAGTGATAAAACTCAGTTAATAACACTGGTCAACAAGTATTTTTCATCAAGCATATGTCAAGGTGTACTTAGTGTAATTTTAATGCTGATTTCAAATATACAATTATTTTTTTGACATCACATACAGTTTTCAAGATGAGAAAGTTTTTTGGTTTTAGCTCATGCATTATATAGAAATTCCAATTAATGACGTGTATGCATGTATTTCATTTACATCATGGAAACATACCTTTAAAATAAACTACATTATTCATTGGTGCATAGTTCAGATGAAATATTTCGTCATCTTAAATTAACCAATCAAGTTTTGTCTGATGAAATAGGTATTTCAACATCTCAAATTGTCCAGTCATAATTGGTCTGATGAAATATTTCATCATCTCAAATTCAATATAAGTATAACCGTTTGTATCTATTTCCTTACTTGTTTTACAGTGTTAACAATGTCAAGACAGTGTAGAAATCCTCCTGATGTGTTTTGTTATGTCTGTGGACAATTTATTGTGAAAGCTCAAAAACGTACAATAACACCAGAGATCAAGAAGATTTATAAGCTATACTTTGACTGTCCTCTTGGAGATCAGGACAAGTTATGGGCACCACATTTTATCTGCTCAGCTTGCTCAAATGGCTTACGTGACTGGTTCAATAAGAGGAAGAAGTCCATGCCTTTTGCCATTCCAATGATATGGAGGGAGCCAAAAGACCATGAGAATATGGAACTTTTACTTCATGCCATTGCCTAAGAAAGATACTCATGGAAAATATGTGGAGATTTAAAAGTCATTTGGAATGTTAATGGGAATGCAGTCAGGTTTCACAAAATACTGTTGTTTCTTGTGTCTGTGGGATAGTTGGACAACTGACAGACAGACATTATTTGGAATCAAACTGTCAGACAAGAACATCATACCAGCCAGGACTGTCTAGCATCAAGAATACACCTCTTGTAGATCCATGTAATGTCCTATTGCCTCCTTTGCACATAAAGCTTGGACTAATGAAACAGTTTGTAAAGACACTAGGGAAGAGAAATGCCAGAGGGTTTGAGTATATTGTAGAAAAGTTTCCCAAAATCACACAGGCGAAGTTGAAAGAGGGTATCTTTGTCAGACCCCAAATTAGAGAAGTACTCAAAGATGTCAACTTCAAGACAACACTGGATGAACTGGAACTGCCTGCCTGGAATGCTTTCAATTGGATCTGTGAGAATTTCTTGGGCAACAACAAGAAAGCAATGGACTACAAGGATGGCATCAAGAATCTTCTGAAATGTTACTCAGCAATGGGTTGTCTCATGTCACTGAAAGTTCACTTCTTGGACTCCCATCTGGATTTCTTCGCAGATAACCTTGGAGTAGTGTCTGATGAACATGGTGAGAGATTTCACCAGGACATTAGTGCTATGGAGAAACGGTACCAACGCTTCTGGAATGACAGTATGCTGGCTGACTATTGCTGGACACTTTACCGTGATTTAACCAGATCAGGAACACCGCAGGAAATCCAAATCACAATGTTTCTAACTCTGTTGTTCTAACTTTGTCTGACCCATTTTTTGTGTATTCACTCTTTGTAGAATTATAGTGATGATTTTTAACTCAATAAACTCATTTACTTTCTAAAAATAATATGTCCTTATTTATTACGTTAATGATTTCATATATACAAATATGTAAATATTTGCATGTATCTACTGAAAAACTGATACGTGCTGCATACAAATGGAGGAGTGAAATTTTGAAATCAGCATGAAAAATTAGTCTAAAAAAGTTGGTTTGCATTCATAATGAGTATAATACATTTAATTTTGTTGACCAGTGTAATTTATGGATACTATTACTGTGTACACAAATAAAAAATTAGAATAATATTGATACTTACTGGCTGTGGAAATTGATAGAAGAAATTGAGAACAATACATTGTAGTACACTTGTTAAGAATATTTGGTAAATGAAATATTTAAGATTAATAACATGTCTTGGGTGAATGGTATAGTAAATAATTTTTGAATAACATCAATGTACTGATAAATGAAAAAAATTTAAAATTATATAGATTATAGATACTTACTGGCTGTGTAAATGGATCCAGAAATTGAGATTGAGAAAAATATATCATAGTATCAATGTTTTAAAATTTTGCTAAAATTAAATTTATAGGATTAATAACGAAATGATAAGGACTTGGTCATTAGTTAATCAAAGTTGCCTAAATAAATAAATTTTATAAGAACTGTTGCTTTGAAACTTCCAAGAAATAAATTAAGTTAAACTTCTCTATATAATGCTGTACATTTTCTTCATTTTGCATTGCAGCTATGAGTGTTGATAAATGGGTGAACCTCATCATGAACCATAAAGTAAGAAACGTTTTAAGAATATTTAAAGAATCTTTAGTTAAACTGATAAAATTAATTTCTTACTATCATATTTTAGCCAAGAAAAACTTTATAATGCGGTTGTTAAAATATTAAGTATATACTGCAATGTTAAAATAAATTTAAAAGAATTCAAGTACAATAGGAAAAAACTTTAGTTAAGAATAGAAAAAGAATAATTTAAAGGCTTTTTAATTCAAAAAGCCATAGATAAAAAAATTCATTCATATTAATATCTAAATTAATAACATACATGATGATGAATTTTATTATTGATGCACATAGTTACCTAAATAGAATTAGAACTCAGTACAGCATGACATATGGAAAATTTTCTTTTCCATGATAATTCGAATTGAACTTGATTTGCATAAAAGCTATTATGTTTTTTGTTTATAAGCATATTTTTCTGTAGTCTTCCATGTGCATAATGTGCGAATGATCAAAATATAAAACTAACAATGTGAAACTTTGCAAACCATGGTTAATTTTCCAGCAGACATTCTAATTTGTCAAATACCAATCATGTAAAACTATCCAAAGGCAGGAATTTAAAAGTTAGTTTTGTAAGCAAGTTTGGCAGATGCATAATTTGAAAGATTTTCTTATTTTATTGTTTTACTAGGTTGCCCACCATTTGTATATGAATTATGTATGTGCTGTAGATAATACTTAATAAATGAGATTAAAATATTGAAATTTAAAGAAATAATTAAAATTAAATAAAGAACAATAATCCATGTATTAATAAACTAACTTGTTCATCTTTTAAGTGTTTTTAAATTGAAAAAGAGAGTATTCACTTGTAATGTAGAAGCGTTACTCGATTAATCAAAGCAGTATTTATCCTCCTAATTTAGTAAAAATATGTATTTATTGTAATAAAGAGAATTACTAATTATAAATATATTATAATAAACTGATCATATTGTAGTCAAGTAAAAGTAATTATTTAATTTAAAATTATTTAAATATGTTAATTGCATTTTAAAAAACCAACCAAACCTGTAATAAATTACAATATGAAATTGAGAAGTGTTTTTTTTTTATGTAATGTCATATGAGTGATCTAATGATTTGGTTTTTACATGTGCATATTATGATTGGGAATGTGAAATGAAAGACAGCAAACTCAGATTCTTTTGTTCAAGGGGACAACCAAATATTCATCTATTAATATATAATGGTTAAGTTTACTTAATGAAAATTGCTTACAAAAATAAAGCAAGCAAGTTTCACATAAATCTAATCTTTGATTTTAAACAAATGATTTTCTGCACCATTTTTAATCTACAGCACAGGAAAGTGAACAGCATTATTACTAATTTGGAATTCAAAATTAATGTGGATGTTGCAATGACTGTCATGTTTAAGAAAAAGTTGAGCGTACCCAATTATTTAAATATACATTGGTACGGTAACAATGCCTTATGGATAATCTTTATTTTCAATTGAAAAACTTATTTTTATGTTCATTTATTTAATTATTTTAATTATAATTTGAAATCAAATAATGCCAGATCTTAAATATACTATAATTCAGTAATGAAATGCTATGGTTACATTTTAATTTTATTTTTTTACTCCAAGTGAACCTATATATATATATATATATCAAATTCAGAAAAACTGTAGCCAAGTGACCTTATCTGTTTATTTGTAGCCTGACCTTTTTTGTAAAAATGTACAAAATACGTTTTTAATTCTGAATATTATAATTGAAATCTGAAAATAAAATAATTTCAGTATTAAATATTCAACATTAATTAATAATCAGTTTTGCATACTTGAAGTAATGTTCTGAGTTGCCATCAGAAAAGAACAGTAATATAAAGCCATATACAATTTCACTCTTAGTGATTAAAACCTTTTTGTGTATTTCATGAGAGGGTTTTAGTTGAAATTATAATTTGAAGCCACATCATTGGAAATATTAAATATAAATTAATTTTTAGACAAACTAGTACTAACTTTATATTAACAGAATAATTGTTTTCTCTTCATGAGTTAGTTTATTTTCTCTTCTTGTTTAGTGTCTATGAATGTCAGTACCAATGTGCACAAATTCACAAAATATAATTTGATGTAAATATTTTGAGAACATTTTTGAAGAATATCTTTTATTGAAACTGGAGGAAACAAACATTTACTTTTTATGTTTTCAGCTGAGATTAAAGGATATCATTTCTTCTGATAAAAGTAATTAAAAAACAAATTTCATATACTTTAATTACACATTTATCTATTCACTAAAGTTGGACAAATATAAATAAAATAAACAGAATACAACGGTGGTATAATTGTTCATTTGGAAATATGTAAAGAAGCATAAGTTCAAAAAATTCTTTTTTAAATTATAAATAAAGACATTCTCGACAAAAAACATCAGAATTACTATAAAAATACAAATAAAAATGACTAAAAAGTTTTATTTTATATTACTACGCTAAATGAATAAATAGTATTATGTAAATGTGTAGCCAAACTTTGAGCATTAATTTTGATTTTTTCTGCTGTTGCTCAAACAGTCAAATTAATCTCCATTTGGATAATAGTGACATAATATATGTGTGCATACTGCTTTGACATTTTTTACTTGATAATTGCATTGCAAATGACCAAAGCTGAAAACTGTAGAATTATTTAATCAAACATGAAATACATGATTTAAGAAAAAAATTATAAATCATAAAATATAACTGAACTGAAAGTATTCAAAAAGTCATTTAGAAGTTAGACTTTGGCATAGTTTCATATTATAAGCGTGGTTTATGCTTTGAGAGAATTTTTAATTTGGTATTTTTACGGAGATGCTAAATATTGTCAATAGCTCAAAATTAAAATCATTCTGTCTTGAATTTTGTACCTCCTGTAGGCGATAATTGCTTAATAAAACAGAAATATTGAAATTACCAAAGATAATTGAGATAAAAGGAAATTTTAAATACATTGTTATATTGATAAAACGTTTTTGTATGCTTCTAAAAAAACTGAATTTTATTGGTGAAAAAACATTTTTCAGAAGTCATTGAAAACAAGTATTAATAATTATTTATTACAATTTTCTCATATTTTGGTATTATTTTAAAGAACCAACTGAAATGTAGATAATGCATAATAAATTTGAAGCTATCTCTGCATTGAGAACAGATAGATCATTTGAAGATTAGGGATATTGTGCATGACAAATATGGAACCATATGTTTTGGTAATTTGATAACGAAATCACAAAGAAGTAAATTTCGTTCATTACCAATTCATTCAAATATTTATTGAACAAAATAAAGCATTGTATTTAATATTTTAAAAATTTGTTATTAAATAGATTCAGGCAAATCTGATATAAGCTTTGATTTTGAATGATAGTAATGCATAGCTGTTGAGGAAAGGAACTAACATATATTAATTTAAAATTAAAAATTTATGGGTCTCTTATTGAGTTTCATTTTTGTGTTCTACATGTTAGTACTTAATTGGCTGAATATACATTAATACTGATGTTTTTATGTTATTTTAGTTAATAAGATATTTTATCAAAGTCAACAAAACAATCATCTTAGGATTTTCAAAAAATTGATCCAAAACTTTATTTTATAATGTTTTTTTCTAAATTTAGTATAAAATATTCAAAAATAATCAGTAATAATTTTCTATAATTAAACTTTTCATGTTCAAAAATGTTTTAACTTGCAGATTGCTTACAGAAATAAAACAATGAAACATTAACAATTTTATTTTATTTATAATTCATGCATATTTACTATAATTTAAAAAGAATTTACCTGAATTTATGAAATGGTCATAATATGCACAACATAAAATATACAAAATTTATCCAAATATAATAATTTTTTAAAATTAACTCTCTATTTTCTGTAATGGTTTGTCTTGGGTTATTCTACACATCATATTAGACAATATAATCAGGCTAAAAAGCATTTCTAATTGGTGAAGGGTTATGCATGGTTCATCTTCCTTGGAGTACACATATTTACAGGCAACATATGTTAGGGAGAAAGAAGACTGGGTGCACACTTTCGTCAATCTATCCTCACAGAGCTTTGGTATCGATAATTTTAATTGATGGGATATTAGTAATATGGGAGGCAAAAAATCTCAGCATACGTGACCAGAAAACATTTATCAAACCTGTGGCAAAATTTGGATGAAAATCAGGTATATATGGCAAATAAGAATTAATGTATTACCATAATGTGTTTTAGATTTGGTGACTAATAATGATTGCATGGAGAGAAATAGCAAAAGTTGGTGAAAAATTATTTAATATAATTTATGGAATCCTTGGTAAAATAAGAGAGAGAAGATGAAACAACTTTAGAGAAAAATAAGCAGTAGGAAGAGTATAAAGATGTTTCAGTTTAATTTTATGTGCTGCCCATCTGATACAGTTGTCCCCCGGTATTCGCGGGGGTTACGTCCCTTGAGCACCCGCGAAGAGTGAAAAACCGTGAATATTGGACATGGTCCATAAAAATGCCTATAAACGTGAAAATATAACGTAACATATAATAAAAAAATATAAGTAAATATATAACAATAATTTAATTAAAAATACAACACTCAGAGAAATACTCGGGATAGCTACACGTGGTAAACTGGGATGATGCTGGGCTGCATCTGCCTGAGACAGCACCTCGTGGGCAGCAAGGAGAAATGAATAATGCTCTTGGATTGGCTACTTTCAAACCTCCAGCCAATAGCGTTTATTTTATATTGATATTTTGCTGAATTTACGTTAGTATTTATATTACAAAATTAGTAAATTATATTGTTATTAATAATTTAGCATTAAAAAGCGTGAAAAAATATATATTGCCACGAAAAAAGCCATAAAAAATCGCGGAAGATATTTGCGATTCCGCGAATATGTAGGGGTTTCCACGAACAATTATTAGTTAGGTTCTAAGGAAAATTCCGCGAATGCCGAACTGTGATTACACGGGGGTCGACTGTATAATATTTTCATTAAGTTGGATAATAAATCTGATAATAAACCCGAGAAAGAAATTTGAGAAATGTGAGCCAGCCAGTTTGAATCTGAAAACGGGAAAAACTGGTTTATAATCAGAAAAGGGTTAGAGTTTAGTTGGGCCAGCAAGAGTTGTAGGCAGGCTGGTGTGTGCGTGCATATCTCATGTTTTGATTTAAGTTTGGATGTGATATTTTTGTCTACTGAAGCCATTTTGTGATTTTCTTTTGTATATTTGTAGTTTTTGGAGACAAAGTTTTAAAGGTGTGATGGATGCTTCAAAAAAAATTTTAGATTAATTATAAATAAGTCATGTGACGGATGAAGACGGTCATAAAACAATAAGGTATTGTACATTGCAGTAGAGCAGAGTTGTTTATTAAGATTATATAATATGTTTAATGCAGAGATCAAACATGTATAAGGATGCTAATTTGTGGGATATTGATCAAAGATAAACAAAATCACTTGCACGAAAAATTAGAATATATGCTGTGGGAAAGAATGAATACTGTACTAACCACAAGATATAAGCACAAGTGAGATGTTTCTTTGGGGAACTAGTACAAAAGGTAAGAAAAACTAGAGGTACAAAGTAAGTCTTACCTCTTACATTATATAATGCATTAACTTAAAGTACAGCTGTCATAAATAATATTACATCTCCAGTAATTTCTATATATATGAAATGAATGAAATAATTTCACAGAATATTTTAGGAAATTGCTGAACCAAATTATAAAAAATGAATAGTAAATTACTTGTAGATGTTATCAGCATACACATTATAAAAATAGAAAATGAATAGATAATAGATACTTACAATCTATGTAAATAGATCCAAAAAGAGAAAAATTATTTTATAGAATAAATGTTAAAGAATGTTGGTAATTGTAATTTATAGGAATAACAATGCCACTGCTAAAATATAGTACATAATCTGTAGATAATATCAGTATAGACATAAAAAGATAAAATAGAAAAATAAAAAAATATTAGACACTTACAATCTATTTAAATGGGTCCAAAAGAAGAATATTTTATAGAATAAATGTTAAAGCATGTTGATAAATGAAATTTATATGAATAATAATGTCATTGGTAAAATAGAAAATAATTTGTAGATAATATCAGTATAGACATAAAAAATAAAATAGAAAAATGAAAAAAATATTAGACACTTACAGCCTATTTAAATGGATCCAAAAAAAGAAAAATATTTTATAGAATAAATGTTAAAGAATGTTGGTAAATGAAATTTATAGGAATAATAATGCCACTACTAAAATATAGTAAATAAGCTGTAGATAATATCAATTATTGACATAAATAGAGAAAATATAAAATGAATAAATCATAGATACTTACTCCCTGTGTAAATGGATCCAAAAATGAAAAAAAAATATATTATAGAATAATTTTTGAAAAATTTTAGTAAATTAAATTTAAGAATAATTACAACACCTTTTAAAAAGGCATAGTAAATAATTTGCAGAAAATATCAATTAAACATAAATAGAAAAATTATAAAAATGAATCATTGAGAGATACTTACTTTCTATTTAAATGGATTATAAAAATTGATAAAAGATAGCTTAGTATGAATGTTGGTAAATGAAATTTATAGGTGTAATAACGATATTGCTAGAAAGTATGCTAAATAAATTGTAGATAATATCAATTTACATATAATAAACAGAAAAAATAGAAAAGAAAAATATAAATATTATAGACACTCACTTGCTGGGTAAATAAATCCAAAGATTGAGAAAGATACATCAAAGTATAAATGTTGAATAATGTTTGGAAATGAAATTTATGGGATTAATAACGACACTTTAAAAAGCTGACATATTTTTGGAGACTGAAAATAAATGCAGAAAAGTTAAATTCTCTTGGTTAAAAAAATCAATCAATATTTATGAACATAAATAAAATTTTGATTTAATTTTTTTATCATTGCTTACAAAAGTAAGTTCAGGCGTATCTGATATAAACTGAATCGTTGATTTTGAATGACTGATTTCACATACAAGTAGTGCTTTGCATCACAATAAAGTAAATGCTAACTTAACTATTTGAAAATTTTGAATTAATAGGACACTTCTTTATTGCCAATTAATTTAATTAATAAATATCAATTTTTTTCATTTTTGAACAATGTTTTGAATTGCACTCAGATCTAAATTAAATTTTAATGAAATGCATAATTTTATATTTATTCATTCTTGGAATAGAATGATTGTACTGTCTGATTATAAATCTGATTTTTGAAAGCAAATTGTAAAGTTTTTCGTTTTTTCTGTATAAATTTTCTATTGAAATATGATTTTAGCTGCATATCCATCAGGTGAAAGAATGATTGTATTCACTGATGAAACAATTTAGTCAAACAAAGAGAAACTACTCTGTGGCTCTACAAATGATGACAGTGTTTAATTTTTAGTAAGTTACACCTTAGTATGTTCATCATATGTTGTCAAAAGGGTCCACAGCTTTTCTGCTAATGTCCCAAATAAACATTCATTTAAAAGTTTGTATGATAAGTATGATCATTATTTTAAATTAAACTTCTTTAATTTTAGATAAATACATAAAAGCATGTGTGTATTAAAACTGTATCAGAATATATTCCTTATTCCTATAGTTTCAAGACATTCAGTCTGTAAGCATTTCTAAAAGTTTGTACGATCCTTTCGTATACAGGAGGTAAGTTGTTAGCCTAAAAATGTGCAGTTGATGTGAGTTTAAGGAAATATCATGGATCCTTCATGGATAAAAACTGAATAACATAATTAAAGAAAATACTTCGTGAAAACATTTGAAATTAATCAGGTAGATAGATTTAAGTATAATACTGCAGCTTCATTAGAAAAGTTTTCATGGGGGTGTTTTTACTCAACATCAAGTAAAATAGAGAAAACTGGTTGAAATTAAGTCAAACTATTTTTGAATACATGTAGGATATATGCATTGGTAATTTACAAAACTGAAAGTCAGTGTACACATTAATGAATAGAATAGGAAAATTCATGAATTCTATACTTACGCGCTATGTTATCGAATCCAGATTTCAATAAAAAGAGAAATGGAATTACATTTAAACATACTGATAGAATATTGGTAAACAAAAATGAAATGATTAGTAATATTTGTTAGAATGGTATCCTATTATTAAAATCGAAATAATAAAATGATCAAAAGGTTCACGCCCACAGTTTAGCCGTAAGGCCCTTATTGACTGTCATCTGAGTCTGCTGGATAAAAAATCGGTGGTCCAGAGGTACACACTGATTGATCAGTGGACACCCACATATAGAGAAAATAAAGAAAAGGGTACACACTTAATGACTTTGTTAATTTGTCCAAATTCAAATCAATATAAATTAAAATATATTATTATTGAAAGCAGAAATAGAAGGTATTTTGATGAAAAGATGCCAGTCAATTATTGGCAAAAGAAAAAAACTTAAATTTAGAATATATTG
The DNA here is from genome assembly GCA_018389105.1 of Nautilus pompilius. NCBI lineage: Eukaryota > Metazoa > Mollusca > Cephalopoda > Nautilida > Nautilidae > Nautilus > Nautilus pompilius. Next base: position 246,504 of record JACATO010000921.1, on the reverse strand, counting down.
ACCTATGAGTAAACTGTGACTGAAAACAATTAAACTATTAACGGAGACTGAAAAACAGATCATAACTGTTTATTATCACTTCTCTGTAGTTTTAATTTAGTTTATTTGAAAATTTTGAAATATGTAAGCTTGGTCTATTGGTCTATGGTAAAGATGTTGTGAACTATTTATTTAAGAATAATTAAACGTTTATAAAAATAAAAAAAATTACACACACACACACATATATATATATAATTAAATGACTAGTCTTTCTTTAAAAATTGCATAAATCCTTAATTTGAAAAAAAAAAATTTGGTTGATATTGACTCATGAAAGGTTAATCAAAGTTTAACATTACACCTCTTTATGGTTATAATATGTTTAGATGCTGTGAACACTTTAAAGTATGATCAATTGATAAAAGAAAGTGAAAGTTTTATGAAATCATTAAACACATACTGTATTTTGTATAAAAAAATAATTTCTAGAATCATATATCCTGCAACGTATGTTCATTTATAAACACTATCTTGTCAGTTGACAAATAATAGGGAAGTTGTGTAACTCACTATTGATTAACACTTATCTGGAACAAAGTGTCAAGGTTTAAACATACCCAGCACATCTTCCAAAATTTTAGTGTATTCATTTACTGAGGACAACGAAGGAAGAAAGTGTCAGCTTGAGTCTTCATGAGATTTCTAACTCGAAAAGTCTGCGTAGTGTCAATAAATTATTGCCATTAAACCGTAACAAATCGTGAAAGAACATAGCATTTGGTTGTTTATTTGTTAAACCAAACAGTGTGTATTGTATTTGTTATTTTTTATTTGATATTAATGTAAATTTGTCAAGATTTAAAACGGCTAAAAGTTCTGGTTAGAAGAAAGCGGTGCACTTCAAGGTCAAGAAATGGAAAAGTGCCATATTAATTACTATATCTATTGCCAGGGAATAGGAACAAAACTTGAGTAAAATGTGACAATTGACAAAATAATAATGAATAAAAATAACGTCTAAATTTAATGAATTGTTGAATAACTACTTTATCTTATTCTTGACATTTTGAAACTCTTCCTTCAGAAGGTCAGATAATTTGGAAAATAGCAGTAATGGAAATTTTTGTTGGCATCATGGAAATGGAAAACCTCAAGTATGACCATATCATATCAAAACATTTACACAAATTTGAAAATGGAGAAAATTGTGTAATTCACTATCTTTCAAGAACTTCGGAATAGTATTTTTCAATTTATCAGCCATAACATTCTCATTAATATCTTAAATCAAATAAAGATTAGAAAATAGTTAGCATATGAATCAACTATACTCCCAAAATATTGCATGCAGAAAAAACATTTTTAGTTTTCATATTCATCATAAATTGATAAATTCGATAAAAGTGTGGATACTTTTTAATCCATTATAGGATCTTTAAAGAGTAGCTGATGACACAGCTCATGGATTAACAAAGTTATTATGCAAAATTTTTAAGTCACAGGATGTCGATATCATGAACTGTCAGAGTCAAATGTACGATAATGATGTCTTCATAAATGGGAAATACAAAGGCTTCCAAGGCGGAGTAATGCAGGAAAATGAACAAGCCCTATGTGTATCCTGCTTGGTACATAATTTCAAGTTGTTGCTATGTGATGGAGCTTAGATCAGTTAGTGAACTTTAATAAAATTGTAATTGTGCTCAACGACTCAAGACTCTCTAAAATCCTTCACTTGTTAGTCAAATAAAAAAAGTGAAAGCAAGAATTTGTGACTTTTGAGAGAATGGTAGAAAAGTGGACTAACGATAATGCCAAAATATTGAACAATAAATAAGAATTGGTCTTAATGTAGGACTGTCACTCGAGCTCTCAACAAGTGAAATACTGGCTTGTATGTGCGCTTCTACCAACCAAATCTTGATGATGATTTACAGTTATTATGGACAATTTTGACTTCTATTTATATATAAATTATTTTTTGAGAACTGGTGATTTTGAATGACTCCTTAGAAACATGACATAGGTATGATACTATATTTTTGAAAAAAAAAACTGTTTAATAGCCGATGGATAATTTTGTATGCAATTATAGAGGTATTTTGTTGTAATATTTTTTTTTTTTTTGCTACTATATCCAATATATATATTCCAGGTAGACGACTCATCTTCGTCTTTAGTAAGTATCGTAGTGAGTGTGTATTCGTGATTAGCTCTGTAGCAGTGTAATTAATGGGTGTGTCTGCTCACCTAAAATAATAGTCGGCGCAAGATTTGAAAAAGTTTAAGGGGATTGATTTTGCAAGTGAGAAACTTCTATTACATATACCCCTTACACATGATATCAACTACCACTCTTCAATGTGTTGCAATGTTTATTTTTCTCTTCTCACTTTAATATGTAGAAAGGAACAGATTTGCACAATGTGGTAAAGAAAATATTGTTACCTTGTTGAGACTGTTTTCAGAAGGTTGGTCTAAACAAGAAGGAAAGATTGTTTTAAAAAAGTCCATTTAAATTATTACTGAGAATTATTTTTACATTCGGCTATGTTGTGCCTCTTAATATACATGTTAACTATAAAATGGAAAAAAAATTATTGATATATAAACATTCATTGTTTTCAGCAAACAAATTAATTTGTGTTGATCTAGACAGCTAACGAACATAAAAAACAGATATAAAAAGTAAAGATATTACAGAATATACCACCAGTTGAGTAAACAACTTTGTCTTACAGAAACCTCCTGAGCAAAATATGGTTAAGCGGCTGCTGCTTTTCATAAAATAAAATCTAAACATGAATCTGTTTCTGATCACAGTCCACTTACTGCATCTTGCTTGTCCAATCATTTATTTTCATTAAATTCAATTATAGAATATGAAACACAGAGAGAAATCTCAGCAGAAATTTGTTTATTATATACACCAAATTAGATTAATATAGAAGTTTGCCTTAAATAATGATAAAATAAACAAGAAAAAAAATCACATATTAAGTGATGGTCTTTTAAATCTGAAGGGTAAGTAAATAAATTTCTCAATCACCTACAATTAATTATCAATGTATTTAGCATATGCCTAAGTAAAGCGCAAATTAACTGTTCAACCTTGAATGTTTCATGATAGATGTAAGGTTTATTATTAAAATTTTCCATATAACCAGAATTCATTTAATAAATAAATATTCTGAGGCTCAAATTTAGGGACATCTGTGTAATAAGAAAAGACCGGACAGAACTTTCTTGGCTAGTATTGATTTTAAATTGAAAATTTTCAAAATAACTTTATAAACTCAAAATGAAGTCATTACCCTTGTCAAATGCAATGTCTCTTTCAGAATGATCTACAAATGAAAGAAAGATGATGATTAATGTTCATCCTTTTATGTTGGTAGAACATTTCTAAATGTGGTAAAACTTTTATACGAAAAAGTAGAAGGCAATTACTGAAACCATCCTCATTGATTTCTAACGGATACACAGAGAGTTTTCCTAGTCTGTCTAAGATATGTGTACCCGAATAACTGTTAAATATTTTCATTGCTGATGAGCCAAGCCATCTGTATTAAGGTATTGCTATTCCACTTTTTAATTATACTGTTAGCTTATCTATTTAAAAGAAATATTTCCAACCTGTCGTAGGTAAAGTCACTAACTTACACCGCAGTTGGCTGACTGCTTACAAATATAATGCAGAAAATAGGTAAGAAATGTTCTCAAATCACATTTAAAAAATACATTTATTAATTTTAATAAAATACACCTGATGCAATTCTCATAAAATATTCAGTTAAATGTTTATTTGCTACACGATATCTATATGACTTTTATCAGAACATTTAATGCTAAAAATAAACAGTTTTAAGACAGTTACCTTTCACCTCATTATGTTCACCTTTAATAAAATAAGTAAAAGGCAAAATTTAGTTCACAATGAGACAGCTGCTATTATAAAAAGAAATATTAATGTGAGTAAAAAGTGGAGAAGGATATAGCCAAACTAAGTTGAAGTTCATCAGGTAGGCAGAAAGAGAAAATATAAGTATTTATTATCCTGGGGGATGAGGTACCCAATGATACACAAGAAAAAAAATCGATTTAGGAAAACGAGCTGTAGCGTAAAATATTTTCTAGTTTCTGAAGTACCTCCTCTGAAATCTGGAGCCTGCAGCTGCAATAGTTTGGTCGTGAAAGAGTAAAGAAACACACACACACACACTTTAAGATATGCATTAGGTGAAAAAAAAAATAAGAAAATAAAATAGTTTAAAATTTTCAAAAATCTAAATAAACCACTAATTGAAGAAATAGATATCATAAAGTGGTCAGCCGAATGGTCCGTTGGTTAACCACACAATCTCATGAAATGGCATATGGTTATGGAAGTTGGACCTGATTGGTTTTCCGGCTAGTGTGAGGCCTCTGAAGCTTTACGATGAAGAAGATAACAAAGAAAATTTGTAAAAATCTGTTTATAATAACAAATGAATGGTTTATAAGCACAATGAATTCTGGAGAATCCAGATAATTCTCTATACATTCATTAATTATTTACTAGAATCTGGATAGTATAATTTAAAGGTGTTGAATCGACATAATTTGTTTGTTTTACTTATCTCATCAAAAAGAAATTTAGTTTTCATCTACTTTGTCTGAAAGTTATTATACATAATAGTAACCTTGAGAAAAATCGTGAATATAGATAATAATATCTTAATATTTTGGGAAAACATAGGCTAAATGAAGAGCTGAAGTGTTTTATTTACAAAATAAACCATAAATATTTGTCATCATTTAAATTTTAGCTGCACTTGTTCAGTCTGTGTATAACCAGAATTACCACCTGAAATTTCTTCCTTTTTTGATTTGTACAAAATGGACAAAATGTAGGTATATTTTTGTGTATGTGAGTAAAGTGAGCGAGTCACGCTTGATGTTTCTCGTGTACTCAGGTTAAACATCAGAAAGGTGAGCATGTATACAAGATAGTAGAAAACTCTTAACTACTGCGAATGGTAACCAGGAAATAATCAAGGAATGGAATTTCTGTACCACATATATCGATCTGACCATTCATAGATCTCCAGCTGCAGATGAAAACACATTTCAAATTAATTTCCCAAAAATTCAAGAGAGCTTCATTACATAGTGTTTTTTAATATGAAAGATCGAAAATGTTATAGAAAATGACTTTAAAATGACATATTTCTTAATGTTTACATCTCTGATTCACACCAGCTGAATAAGCCATGTTGACATTTCTGACAAAAATAAAAGAGGAAAGTCTTTTACCTGAACATATGCTGATTGAAAAACAGAGCAGCAAAGCTGAAATTATTAGTGAAACCCTCATTCTATCTTTCTGACAGTTGAAAGAGTGCAGAAGAGGTAGAAACTCGAGAATTTATATCTTTGTGTAATCCCCAAGTCATACGATTAGCTGATAGGTAGGCACCAGCTGTATTGCATTTCTTTGATGGATGAGATGACAAATTGCAGCATTCAATAAATCTTTATCTGACATCATTTAATCTAATGTAACCTGCTCATTACTACCTATCTTTTGTAAATCTTAATGGGAATTATTTCTTAAACCATATTGTTCCTATATTGATTAATCCTCAGTAAAAACTTTTCTTCAATACTGAAAAATATTTTATTTAAAAATTTATAAAAATTAAAGGAAATTTTTGTAACTGAAAATCTCAATATTAAGGGTAAGCACCATTCGCAAATTTCTGAAAACAAAAGGTAAAAGAAACATTTTAAAATAATAAATATTTCAAAATAATAAAATCATCTTTAAAATTTGTTCTTTAAACTTTTAAAGATCAAACTTATGCTAAAATATAAAAAATAAACTGATTTAAAAAACTGAAACATTTAATGAATACTTTAAAATCATAGAGAGAAACAGTTCTCTAATCAGTAGTTTGTTAAATCACATCAATGATACATTTGTTGATCATGAATTGAACAGATCTGGACGATATCGATTTCAGATTAGAACAATTTGTTTTACACAAATGATTAAACTGATTATCGTTGATGTCTTTACTTTAAACTGGAAGTTTGCAGATGTAGAAAAGAAAAATATTTTTTTCCAATATATATTAAGGAAATTATTTATCGTGATATATATTATTTATTAAATATTTTAACAGAAACCATCTTTGTCAAATCACTTTCAAAAATAAATTATTCATATTCTATCCTTTTTCTTCTTCACGGACAAGAAACGTCTTAAATTATTTACATTATTAATAAAAAAACACAGAAAAATTAAAACAAATGTTTCAATCTTTTTTAAAATAGTCGGTCTAGATTACAGCAAAGAGAAAACGTTACACATTTATGTTTATAGAATAATTTCACTTAAATGTTTCTCAATGTAAAAGTATTTAAACGAAAATCATTTGTAGTTTCTTATGCAAAATACGAATGATAAAAGTCCATCACTAGAAAATTATCCTGAGCATTTCACAAATAAGCAAAATAATATTAATGGTTAAAATTATTTTGTAGCTAATAAAGAAGAGCTGATTCTGAAATTTTGTTTTATTACTGAGTATATAAGAAATATTTAAAATTCTTTATTGATGGTCTGGAAAATTCTTTCTTTACATTTCTGCTCTCAGGTTTACCAAAAATATTGTTCACATTTATTTAAATATTTTTATAAAACTCTTGTTATTTGAAAGATTTAATATTATTTGCTGCTATTTAAAGTTGAAAATATTTTTACGAAGAAAAAGGAGTCTTGAACAAAGTTTATGTAATAATTAACATTATCGTAAATTTTTTTGTCATGGAAGTTAAAAAAACAACATATAGGCACAAACATAATTTATATCCAATTTTGAAATTAAATATAACAGATTTCAACAGCTTTCTTATAAATATTCATAAACTATCATATTTCAAAAATTTACCAAGAAACTCAATGAATATGTAGTTTTTGACAGAATGTTTGCCATAGTTAATCAAAACATCTTAAAGATGTTGAAATATGTACTCCAAATGCTACTAAATGATAAGTACAATGTTGAGCATAATTACTACTTTTGTAAAAGCACTTTATTTGTGCACACATTAATAGTCCTGACAAGAAAGTTTACATATGCTATAAGTTATTGAAGTATCCTGAAGAGTCGAATGATAATGCATTCAAAACCTAAAACTATCTTTCTATGAATCTGAACTTTACTTTAAGTGTATTTGCAAAATCGGCTGAAGAAATTATTACTGAACTATTGTTTCGTCTTCTATTCCAAATATTATTTAGTGATATTATTTAAATTAATATTTTTATTTATTTTTGAAACTTTTCTATAGTTTTTTGATTTTTTAATTAATTTTAAAGCGCCAGTCTTAGATGTGTTTAACTACTTTAATATTTAATGTTTTCTATTTAAACTGTTATAATTATTAATACGTAAGCTTAAAGTGTTTCTTTGAGATTTTTTAACAGTATATTTAGTTTTGAAAAAGAAGATAATTTTTAAAATTTAAATATTTCTTTTAAATTTGTAAACTACAATATTCCAGTTTGTATTTCCATATAATTTCATAAGTGTGTTTGATGAAGTCTAGATGACTACGCCTTGGAGCCATTAAATTTAAAATTATTCTGGATATAAAATTCTCCTGAACTGCTGTGTCCTGAAAAGACCTTTAATATACAGATACATAACGACAGCTGATCTCTAGGTTATTACTTGTCAATAAGATTTTATGGCTGGTTAAATACGTCATTATATTCTAAATCATAATTTTCTTTGAAAGATGAGCAACATCTGGTGAACATCCAAAAATTTAATCTGATTCAATGAATCACATTTTGTTTAAGAAAGAATAAATTCACATTAAGTAAATTTTAAAAAATATTTTATATTTTTCTCTGAAAATACTTTCCAAGTGATAACTATTATTGATTTACTGATAACAAAAGGATTTATTTCGGTATTTTTAATACATTTAATATTAAAATTTTTTCAACAATGTATTCATACTTGAAAAACAAATTATTAACGATTTATCTTTACATTACTTGGATTTCAAATATACAAATAAAATATTTTTCTGAACATTGCTTATAGATATTTTAACCACAAAATTTTTCTGATAATACTTCTGTATTATGTTTCAAAATTAAGTGCAATAAAAAACATGAAACATTTTAATGTATCCAATAAATTCAATACATGTCTCCGATTCAACTGTTATCTGCCATAATCTATAACAGATAAACTAAAAAACCAAAGATTAGATGTCATCTATTACTTGCTTGGTGAAAGGTTTTTTTCACTCCAACTAGAAATTTAAAATCGGAATCAATGTAGTCAGTGAACATCTCACAATTCGATAAATACCAACAGTTAAAAATGAAATATTAAGTCCGAGGAAATACTTTCTGAAAAATAAATTATACAGAAATGAGTTTTTGTTTTGTAGCGTACAATATCAAACTGGGCTTGGAAAAAGTTTCTTTAATTTAAGAATAAACTGATAGTCTTTCTGGTGAATGGAAAAATAAGCAGTTTGCACCTGTGGAGATAAGTGGTGTGATTATAAATAACAAAGAAATAACTTAATTATTAAAATGTGTGCAAAAACACTGGTAATTAATATTATTATTGTTAGAAGTTATGTTACTATCATTATTTTTTCAAAATTGAATCTACATCTTTCTAAACTGTTCATTTTCCTTTATTGTCATCATGTTATACTTTTAAACATTTTGATTAAAACAGGAAAACATTTGATGTTTTTGTTCCAAATTGCTGAGGATGGTGGAACATATGTATTTGTATTGTTTTTGAAAAAACTCATTTATACATAACAGAAAAGGTTGTACATCTTAAACATTGTTGTTTTATAGAGAAATTTGTATAAAACTATACGTCATTTACAACTATTTACCTACCTCAGATAAAGAAGCAAGAATTGTGAAGATAAATCTAAATGCATATAAATATGAAATGTTATGGATTTGATCACAAAATACTTATTACCAAATGCAAATATAGATCTTTTTATGCTAATGAGAGCAAAATAATTCTAATGTTTTAAAATACTAAATTGCTACTAGAATGGATCTGTCCATAAAATATTGCTATATGGCTGAGCATTAATAAAATATTCTTCTGAAATTATTAGAGAAGCAAAACCTTCACATCTTATGTCATATTTATTAAAGCTTTTTATTAAATCTTGTACTTCTGTTCTATGGTAAATCGTTAAGCGATGGATTAATGTCAATAGAATGCATTCCAAAGACCATTGGAATCGATAAAACAGCAACCTTCTCAGTTTTAAAATAGTTTTAAAAATTATATATGATTTGTGAAATTACATTTCTTATTAACATCTATTGTGGTTGATATACAGAATATAATGACATAGAAATTTAACAGTGTAAAGTATAAACTTGATATATAACCAACCTTTAGTAAAGTATAACAGAATTCATCCTTTTTATGCCAAATATTCATAATAAAATCCTTTTTATTACTTTATTTAATTTTCTTAAAGAAAATTAGTGGTACTTGTATAGCCAACTGGATAAAAAAATGTACCCTTTTTATGTGATAAAATAGCGCTGGCTCAAATCTGAATAACTCCGTTGTTTTAACAAAAATGACATCAAGGAAGCATATTAAATATGTACAGTTTTTACATATTTGTTGTTGTTATTAATGGACATATTTTAAAGGTGCTTACATATGCATTTACCTTGCTAAAAGTTATAGATGCAATATTAAAAGTAATGACACACTATAGAAATTAGATGAAAATTAGTTTACGACAGTCCAAAGGATAGTTTATTTTTTGAAAAGTGATTTGAAATGATATAAATTACCGTAATAATCAAATAAATTAAATGTTAATTCTCTTCATTCTGAATATTCAAATGTTCATTTATATCACATTTAAATATATAATGAATCTTATCTCAACTTGATGACCATTCGCAAATTCGGTTGTATTAGTTTCTTGCATAATTGGTAGTCGGTATATTTTTTAAATATTCATTAATGAAATGAACCAAATATTTCTATTTCTATTTATAACTTTTATGTAAATGGTAACTACTTACTTTGTCTTTTGTTCATTTTAAGGAGATAATTAAATTGTTATTTATCTAATTTAGTAATTCATATTTTTCTGTTATGTGTTAATATTTAAAAAAACGTCAGTCTAATGCATTTTTGAACATGCTATGGAATATTACTTTCAGTTATAAATTTAAAATATGATCTGTTGCTGATAATTCTTCCATATAAATATAGAAAATTAAGTGTGTTTGTTTGCTGGAAATAGGAACTACAATTGTATTGACTGTTTCTGTGAAACAAATTTAAATCTCGCATAGTAAATGACAAATGATGTCTCAATTAATGCCTGCCATGTAAATCATTGTGAATCTTTATCCACGCCATTAAAACTTGAAACATAATCTTCATAAAAAAAATTAAGCAACAAGTGGTAAACTTTTGCAAAATAAATCACTTTTTCAGAAATTGTTACATACTTTTAGTTTATTTATTAAATAAAATTGGTTTGCTTTTTAAAAAAATACCTTGATCATAGAATTCCATTAAAATCTACCATTCATATTAGTTTTGAAAGCATTAATATGTCATTTATTATTCAAAATATAAATGGTTCAAATATGAAAAATTGAGACATTTTAAGAAACATTTTATAAAGGAAACTTAATGACTCTGCACAGTTTCAGAAAGAGTGCGATGGATTATGAATGGTAACCTCTTAAAGATGAAGATAAATGTAATTCTTCTGCTATTGATTTTTAATCAAATAGTGAACTGGAAATATTGAGTAAAATAAACCATATTAAATCAATCAATATTATGAAATTTTAAAACATTTCTTATGTTTTCACTGTAATATGTGATATACAGATGAATTTACAGATGATACATGTTTGCAAATTATCCAAACGTTTTGATTCAGGATTTGGTAAATTCTGACTTTTGAAATGCTTCATAAAAGATGAAAACATATTTGTCAGTAATCTGATTAATGCATACAAAACACAGGAAAGCCTTTCCCTGAAGATAATTTGTTTATTTCAGAAAGGTAGGGCAGAGATGTTCTAAAAGGTGTCAGTTCCTTCGGTAGTCTTTACGTTACAAAGAAAAACATGTTCTGACAACAAAGCTGCTGGAATTAAATCATTTAGTGGGGAAAGGTTCGCAGACACTTATTTTTAAATGTGGAAAAGGTATTTGAACAAATGCTAGTAAAAAAGAACAAAAAAATCACAAAGAATAATCTTTATGATGAATAGCAACAGTATAATCAATTGAAAAATTATTTAATTCTGCTCTGTTATTATGGCCACATTATTCTTGATATATTAATTTTTGTATCTCAAAATATTAGAATATTCCATTTCAAGTTTGAATAAATCACTATTCATGCAGTATAAATACCACGAATCTCTCAGTCTGGTTCAGTACACACAAACCACAATCATTGGGAAGACTGCTGACTTAGTTGTCCAGAAGATACTCACTGACACCCTAAGCCACAGAAGGTCATTGCTGAAAGGGCTGGCATTCGCAGAGTGCTGTATCAAAGCATATTCATAGAAAGTTGACTGGAAAGGAAAAGTGTGGTCGGAAAAGGTGCACAAGCAAGAGGGATGACCGCAGCCTTGAGAGGATTGTCAAGCAAAGCCGATTCAAGAACTTGGGAAAGCTTCACAAGGAGTGGACTGAGGCTGGAGTCAGTGCATCAAGAGCCACCACGCACAGACATATCCAGGAAATTGGCTACAAGTGTCGCATTCCTAGTGTCAAGCCACTCCTGAACCAGAGACAATGTCAGAAGCGTCTTACCTGGGCTAAGGAGAAAAAGAACTGGACTGTTGCTCAGTGGTCCAAAGTTCTCTTTTCAGATTAAAGTAAATTTTGCATTTCATTTGGAAATCAAGGTCCCACAGTCTGAAGGAAAAGTGGAGAGGCATAGAATCCAAGTTAATCCAAGTTGCTTGAAGTCCAGTGCAAAGTTTCCATAATCAGTGATGATTTGGGGTGCCATGTCATCTGCTGGTATTGGTCCACTGTTTTATCAAGTCCAAAGTCAACGCAGCCATCTACCAGGAGATTTTAAAGCACTTCATGTTTCCGTCTGCTGACAAGCTTTATGGAGATGCTGATTTCCTTTTCCAACAGGACTTGGCACCTGCCCACAGTGCCAGTATTACTAATAACTGGTTTGCTGACCATGATATTACCGTGCTTGATTGGCCAGCCAAGTCGACTGACCTGAACCTCATAGAGAATCTATGGGGTATTGTCAAGAGGAAGTTGAGAGACACCAGACCCAACAATACAGATGAGCTGAAGGTCGCTATCAAAGCAACCTGGGCTTCCATAACACCTCAGCAGTGGCCCAGGCTGATCACCTCCATGCCATGCCGCATTGATGCAGTGATTCATGCAAAAGGAGCCCCAACCAAATATTGAGTGCATAAATGAAGATACTTTTCAGAAGTTTGACATTTCTATATCATAAATCCTTTTTTTTCTTTTTATTGATCTTATGAAATATTCTAATATTTTATGATAGTGTATTTTTGATTTTCATGGGCTGTAAGCCGTAATCATCAAAATTAAAACAAAAAAAAAGGCTTGAAATATTTCACTTTATGTGTAATGAATCTAGAATATATGAAAGTTTCACTGTTTGAATTAATTTATGGGAAAAAATGAACTCTTCTGCGATATTCTAATTTTTTGAGATGCACCTGTAGATTGTACAATTGAATGAATGTTATGTTGCTACTGATGATGATGTGATAATAGAGAAACATCTTGTAGATGAGCGCAGTAGTTGTTTCTTCGATAAGCACATTCTGTCAAAGCTTGGTAGGTATTTGATAAATATGTATGATACCCTTGGGTGTAGATGTTTATCATGCAGAGAATACACAGATATGTATGTTAAAATAGTCAATAATTCTACATAAAAAATCAAGGATGTGTAGTGTTTAATGATCTTGGAAAAGGACACAAAAATAGGACTACATGTAATGTGACAATTTTTTCAGAAGCAAATGATTATATAATTGTTAATGCTAATGAGAATTACGACTGTTGGAAACCACAAAATATTTTAGATTTACCAAATCATTTTACTCAAAACACATGACAGTGAAATGTCTTTTAAAAATAGATTTATATTACCATGTTTTCCTCTATTTTTCTAAGAAAGGTATATTTCCATGCAGTATAGTGTGTATTTACAGGTATAAATTTGAATCATAATTGTCATAATGATACATAAATACTAGGGGGCATTTTTTAATTAATATATCTCAGATAAGAGATGGTTAGGAAAAAGTAGCTCTGAAAAAAACTCTTTTGTTATGTTAGCACCTGAGAAAGCTGAAGAGGAAAAGATTGAAGCATTGACACTGAAAGATTTGTTTCAAAACTGTTGGTAGAAAAAAGGAAAATATATAAAACATTTTACGGAAAATATATCTCCTATTGTCACTTAGGTCTGTCATTCTATTCCATTTTTGTAATCTATCTATAAAAATTGCTTATTATCTAAACAAATTATAAATGTGTGCAGTTTTTTAAGATATAGAATGAAAATTTATTTAAAGAAATTAATTAATTATAGCTGCTTTGTTGTTTAAGTACCAACAGAATAATAAATATTGTATTATTTTAATTTAATATTAAGAAGCGAAATTTTCTGATAGTTAAATGAATGTAACATTTAATTTGGATCACTTAAATTTGAATATTTTATAAATAATTATTTCTGTTTTCTAAAAAAATAAAAAAATAAAATTTACATATTGTATTTAGATATTTAAGCCACCATATTTCTGGTATTACTTTCCATATAATTTTATATAATTAGTTTAATACTAAGTCGAAAAATAATTTGCAGCAATTATAGATTGATATTATTAAAATTTTTTCTCGAGAACAATTACCTAGTAAGATCTTTAATGTACATGTAATAAACAGCAGCTGACATCTCTTTTATTGCCTGCCAGGTAAGAGGTAGATCTTTATTTTCGAAATTAATGTCTTTAACATAATCTTCTTAGAAAATTGAGCAACACATGGTAAACATTTTTGACAAAATGAATTTCACTTGTGCTTGTGAATTGTCTGTAAATATAAATTTGACAAAAATTAACATCTTTAATGCACTTAGAATGCTTTATTTGAGCTCTTTATGTAAAAAAGGTCATTTAAAAATATATTTACTGTTGTTCAGTATCTTTTAAATTTGAAAAATAAATAGAATTGGATATTCCTTTCGTATTTATTTTTATGGCATTTCCATTTTCAAATGGTATATCTTTGTATAAATTTACTAAATGTTCTTTATTTAACTGAGATAAAACGGATCCAGCAAATCCAACATGGTATTGCATTCAAAACTATATTTTACAAATATAAATTCCTCTGTTTTTTACGTTTAAATGTTCTTTCTAAATGAAAAGCAGTTATTTTGTTTCATAACATTAAAATCAGCATTTCAGATATATTTAATACATTTAGTTGTAATGTCGTTGTGACGTTTTGATATTTGGAAAATATTCAGTATTACAGATTTTGTAATTATTTATGATATCTGCAGTTATCACTTGGAAAATGATATCTTTTATTTGATTACAGATTTTAGATATTTCAAACTTTCTAGTCAAGATAATTATTTTATATAATGTATTTCTAAATTAAATTTATTTGGCTGTTTTCAAAAATTTTTGCTGAGAACAAAATACAAATAAAATATTTACAAAATTCTTCCTCACATGTTTCCTGATAACATCTATAGCAATAAGGTATAAACGTATAAACGATAGATGTCACATTTCTATTAGCTACCCAGTAAAACAACTTTTAAACTGCACAATAAAAGTAGGAAACACTCTTCTTAAACATTAAATTGATGTGAGCAAGTCTTTTAAATAATCCAGCTTATTTTTCTCTGATTTCTGTATCCAGCTTAGTTTTAGCAATTGAAAAACTAGGTCAGTATTTTGAAAAAGAGCATTTATTATTTATATCTACTTGTTCTTAATTTAACTTAAATTGTGTTTTTATTTATATCTTTTTGAAATAGTTTGTGGATACCTTGCAGAAATCCTGTCCTTTAATTTTAACACTTTGGTCATGTCATCAATTGTTTCTGTGGAAATATCAGAATTAAATTATAAGAATCGCAACCCATTTTGTTAATCTATCTATACAGTTTCTTTCACTTTCTACTAAAACTTCTAGGAAAGTACTTTTATTCATTTTAAGAACAATTATTTTTGTGAAGTAAGGTTCATAAAATTACCCACAACTTTGGTGATCAAATAGATATTTTATGAACCCTTCATTTACCACGTTATTTTTTACTTTTCTTCTACCACCGAGAGTGCATTTGATACCCAGTCCAGAAACATTAACATTTGTGCTTAACGGGACATATATTTAGTCAGGACATTACTTGTTCACAACACATGAAGGTTTTCTTAATAATTATTTATTCAACTTTTATAATTCCAAATACATACAAGCTCCACTTATCTAACTTTTTGTGACTAGTACAGTTTGAAGGGTAGTACTAGGTTGAAAACTGCTCCCATGTGGTATACAGAAGGTTAAGTAAATCAGCTAATATTTAATCTTAAATTCTTTTCTCTAGAGTATGGAATTTCTGGAGTTTCTTTTAATCAGAAAGTTATGCTGTATGCAGCGATTATTGTCTTAACTGTCTAAAATGTAGGCTATTTAATTAATAAAAAAACTATCAATTATGTTTTGTTGCTAACTGTAATGAAATTTCATGCAACCAAAATCACCTTCCTTCCTTCCAATACAATATCAAGAGAAGAAAATCAAAATATTCCTAATAGATATCAAATATATTTAATTCTTTGTTCTTTTTTACCAACATAAATTTTCAGCTGCATAGATGTATTTGAAAACTTTGATTCCAGTATTCTTAACATTGTAAATTACTGTCTAAAGTATATTACTTAACAATTCAAGAGAGGTAAAAAGGAAATAATTATTTTGCATGATTTCCTCGAATTATTATCAACGAAAGTAAAATTTCAAAACATTTATCTTGCCAGATTAAATAGTAATTTACTCCAAGACAAATGAAGTTTGAAAGGATAATTCATTTTTTATAAAAAAAATTTTGAAAAGAATTTATTATTGTTACTCAGCAAATGTCGACTAATGTAAAAAAAAAAAAGAGATTCTTTTGTTGTAAAGTTGTCCATCACATTGTATAGGGGACTATATACATATGATATGAGCATACAAAATATATGCTATACTTGATGGAAGGATAATAAATTCTTCGACATTTTAGTTGTTTTTTAAAGTAACTATTAGTTGAGGCAGGTTAGTTTCGGTATCTTTATACAAATGTTTATAAAAAATCATTATTTAAGTCAGAAATATTTTAGAATATTACTAATTTTAACAACTTAAAAAATAACTGATTAATGTGTTTGTCTTGTGTTTTAATAGTCACTTGTTTCTTTATGATTTTCTCACTCACCAACACAGCAGTCATCTAAAAATCTATCGTAGCTCCATTTGATTACAATTTCTTCAGTATTTTGGATATTTTTTCTTGACTTTGAAAAATTTCTTTACATTCAACCTTTATTTTATTTTTTTATTAATTTAATAAAGCATAAAAGCCTTCACATATTCAACGATATGAAGTATTAACACTGCATCAGAAAAATTTCTCAGGATAATAACTAGTGATGCAAAATGGGTCTATATTTAGAATGTATTTTATTCTATAAAATATTTATATACAAATGTTAAAAAATGATAAATTTTACTCAAGATTCCTATTCACTGATAGGAATCGGAAGAGTTCACATGAAAATGTCACATTTAAAATCTGAATCTGGCTTGATCACATGGATAAAACTATTGTAAGGAATAGCATGCTGACATTTAAAGTTCGATGAAACAACACTGTTTATGGTCCTATGAAGATAGTAATGATGCTGATGCCATTTAATGATTTAGATCACTTTGTTCATTTCAAATTACATCTATAAATCTCATTTCACCTACGTACAACTTTCCTGAACTGTAATCTGACACGTGAGAGCTTTTGTGAGCAAACTTTAGCTAAAGTTAGTGGAAAACATTTTGACATATTATTTTTTCATTTGAGAAACAAATATCTGATTTTATGGAGATATTCATAAATATAAGTTGACTCTTACATTTTTAAGAAATAAATTTATCTTAGCGAACATCTACAAAAAAATAAAATGAAGTAAATTTGATAATGGTAGAACAAATGTGTTATACATTAATAAAAAGCCTTTGATGCTAAAACTTTTCAAATTAGAAAAAGTGTAGCCTTATAGAAATGTCTGTGTTGGTAAAAACATGGAAAATTAATATCATCATTAAAACTGTGTCGAGTGATAAAAAAACTATCTGGATAAAATAAATTAAGAGGTGCCAGATATTAAGTATCATCCCTAAATTTCCTATCATATTTTCTTTACAAAAATTTAAAACAATACTATTAAATTTGTATGTTTCACATTTTCAAATTTAAAATAGTTAAAATTAAAATAATAGTATTTAAAATTTTAACATAAAAGTAGATGATTTCCAAAAAAAGAAAGTTATAAATTATAACAGTTTTTACTCAGAAATCATTCAGTAAGTAAATTTATAAAGGTTAGTTGTGGGTACAATGTTAAGTTATCAGCGTGATTTGAAAATCGATTTTTTATTATCTCTGTGAGTGTTTCAAAATCAATGGGAGTTAAAATATTGAACAGTAAAGTTATTTAAAATTAAATGATAATTTGAAAATGCATATTTATAATAATGAACATGCTGATATGTGGTTATAAGAGTCTGTAAAGAGAGAAGATTAATATCTGGTTATAATTCGTAACTTAACTTGAATGATTAACTTGATATTTATTTTCAGAGTGTGAACAGTCTATTGACTGTAATGAAGCAAAATACTATTCAATAATATATATATATTTAAGAAACAAGATGTTAAAGACATCATAATCATATGTAAAAACAATTATAAGTGATCAATTATTATAAAATCAATAGAATATTTTAATCATTTTTAAGAAACAAAATGAAACGTGGATAGCACAACTCAGTATTCATATCTTTTGTTGCATTAATAGTTGATGGATTTTATGTTTTTGGTTTACTATTTGGTTAAACAGAATTCCAAAAAGTTGGGGTGTGATAAAAAAAAGTTTAAATAAGACTGTTTTGGTTTCCAAATTAACCAAGTATTTATCCATGAAAATGAACTGTTTTATTTTACTTTTAAAATTTGGCTATTAAGGAAAATGCAAATAAATATTTTTGTATCTAATCATTGATTTTAAACCAGTGATCTTACATACAGTAGTGTTTTATTGTGCAAAAATGTATACAACATTATTAATATTTGATAATTCAAAAATTAATAAAATTTTTCTCTATTTTCTGGTTTGGGGACAAGAGATATGAATGTTTGCACCCATGTCGTGTAATGGCTGGTCCTGTTGTATTGCAAAAATTAATGAAACTAGTTGTATTTTTTACCACAGTCAATGTAAAAAGCAAATTAAAAATAGTTTTTCGTATAAAATATTGTAATATCTTTTCAATCTATACAAAAATTTTCTGTTTTTATGTTCAAACAGTGATTTTTGTTGCATTCAGGTCACCTTATTGACTCAATGATATATGTATTACTCTACTTTCTTTGTGATTCATTTATTGAAGTCCTTGTAGGTGAAATAATCATTTGATGACAGATTATGCAAGAACTTAAATATACTACATATTATTAAGGAAATTTATTGATGACATTTTAATATTTACTTTTAGTTAACATGATTATTGTTCTAGATAGTTTTACACCCTATGATAAACAGTAATTTCTTTGCAAAAAATCTTCGTTTCTTTTACATAGCCTATCTAAATCAGACTGCTTCTTAGCAGTAAATAGGAAGAAAAGGAATGGTTGTATTGATTAGTGAAATGATTTGTCAAACAAAGTGCAGGTTTTGTCAAGTTATACCAACATTCTGTCTTCAATGTAAAGAGCTAGAAAGTAATTATTATCCATTTCTATACGTGACATAAGATATTTACTTTCAAATATCCTTCTCTTGTAATTATAATCATATCAGGTCGATTCCTCATAAATAAGAAGTGATAGGAATCATGTCAGAAAATATTCCTGAAAAACGCTGACCGTATTTTGAACAACTTAAAGTAATTTTTTAAGAAAAAATCAATGTACTCAATAATAGACATATTAGAAAAATAAAGAAACATTAGATACTTAGAAACTGTGTTGTTTCCAGATACGAATAAGATAAATATATTACACTATATATAGTCATAATTTTTGGTAAATAAAAATTATTTAAGTACTAACAAGAATTATAAATCTGCTAAGGTAAAAAATTTTAAAATGATTAAATTTGTTAAAGTTTGTAATGTGATAAATTATATAACTATTTTTTACCAATTTGTTATTGAGACATTTTTCGTTTATGTTTAAGGGAATCTAAATTTTGTCTGGTTACATTTCAATCCTTTGTGATACATACTAATTAATTTTACAAAGAAATTCTATCCAAATTTTTTATATTCTGGGAAGATGGAGAAATTATCCATACATTAAAAACTACAACAAATTGAAGTTTCATCAGAATAAATTGCAGTTGGTTTTTTTTTTTTTGAAAAATTCATATTTTTTCAATATAGAAAAACATTTGTATCTGTTACAAGGCTTTAAAGATTTGCTCACAATTTATATCAGAATAAAAATGACTATTCGATACACAGTGTTTTATAAATTTTGCTATGAAATGATAATTCTAGGAGTAATTATAATATAATTTTCTATTGTAGGTATTCAATTTAATGTGTAAATTGGCACTTTCAAAAGGAGATCAAATGGAGATTTATGAGATATATAGAAGAATCTAGCCTGCTAAAAGAAAGAAACAATTTGGATAGTTTGTTAATTCTTACTTTATTGGAAGTGGAAACATATTTATTTTGCATTTTTAAGAGTCATACATAATAATCCGATCAACTGGTAAAATATTATATACTGACATTTATATCATTTTAGATAATTTTATTTACAACTTATTATTTCGTTAAATTTGAATCAATTTAACATTAGAATATTACACGATATTTTAGCGGTTTCAGTATGTAATTAAATGTTAATTTTATAAAACAAATAGACCATGTATTCAGTTCTTAATTTATAAAAATTAAATGATTTCTCAATCAAGGACTTAAAGCACTAAGTCTACTAATCTCTCGGTGAATTCTCTTGTATTTCGCTAAATGTTTGCTACAGATAACTGTCTTACCTTTCAATTATAATCTCCATTGTATCTATAACATATTTGATTCACTTTAATGTGAGTTCATGAACATAATATTTTGTCTTACACATTTTATTAAAATATTTCTAGCATCATAAAAGGTTACTATTTACTTGAATCTGGTAAACATCAGAAATGACTTTAAGTGAGGTCAACATAAAACAATGTTTTATATTTTGTTGCACTGAATAAACTTGTTGATAAATAAATTATAAAATGTTGGATTGTAAAATTGGTAAATACATATTGATTATATATCGTTTACTTGAATATTGGTAATAAATATTTGAGTCACAAGTATCCTGGTAATACTTTTGTATAGATTTACAAAACAAACTATCTTGACTTGGTAAACAACCTTTTGCTTTGGACCAAACAAATCCAGCAAGTTAGTATTTACAAAATTCTCTATCAGTGTCACCTGATATTAACTTTATCAGATGGCGTGAAAAGAAGGTATTTTATGAGATTTATTTCCTGCTTGGTTGAATGATTTGACTCTAATTAGAATAAGTTTAAGTATTAAATGTAATAAAATATTGAAATATGTCCACTTTCTAAAATTAAAACAAAAATAATGAAATATAATCTAGCTAGTACTTCAAAAAGAGAAAACCAGATATTTAAATTTATTTGAAATCTGTTTAGCCAAAATTCTTCAACTAAAGTTAATTCATTAAATCATTTTGATTTTCCAAATATTCACCTGGTTTTGCTAATTTTTATAAGAAGATTATTCTTGAAACTGTGATTACCCAATAAAATCTACCATGTCTCACCTGATAGGTAATAACCGAGATCTAAACCATTGATTAATGCCTGTATTTAATATTTTTACAAGGAACAGCTGTAAAATAAAATTTTGGAAATAATCTTATGTTTTATTTATGAAAATGAAGATTACGGCCTGGGGTTTTCGAGTTCATTTTCCCATTCCTACTCTTGTATTTATCTCTGAGATTCTTTATTTTCCTTTTTGTCTTTGATGTTCTTAGTTTAGATAGGACACCAATCACTTTTGTTATAAGTGATTGTTTGAAAGAAATCATCAGTAGCTTTGTCCTTTTTTACCGACAATCTCGGTATATCCTGGTAGTGTTTTTATGTACCCATGTTTTTCTATTTCCTGCAGATCAGCCTACAAAAACAGAAACAGATATTTATTTACTTAGCATTCTTATGTCCTGTGAAACATGCCACTGATTGATAACTCCATCTTCATATTAGAACTGAAACATTCGATTCCCATCTTTTCCCTTTATATTTGTTATAGCGTTCAAGCAAAAGAAGTCTGTTAGTTGCTATCATTGTTCCATTTATGTTCTAAATTTAGCTTTTAATATGTAAACAGCAATAAACTTAGAATAAAATATCAATTTAAAACTGATGCTAGCTATAACTTTATTTATTTATTTTTATTTTTCATAATTACTGTAAATGATGCAGAAAAGAAAACTATATCTTCTGTCAGCTATGGACACATCAGTAACTTTATATGCTACTCTACTTAACAACAAGAGAAGAGAGAGAAGTTTTATTGATAAATATTTTAAAAGAATTCATATATTTGTAATTTTTTAAAATAATTATCTCCCTTCTTTGGTCTTTGCCTGCCTTCCATCTTGGGATATTTAGCATTTCGTTGTTTGGTTTCAGCTACAGCTGACATTTTTTTAAACATATTTTTTTGATTTCTCTGGTTAAAAAAGTTTTCTCTTGCCGCATCCTTTAGGATTCCCAATATGCTAAGATAGCCATCTAAAAATGCCGTAACAAGATCCGAGATATCTGATTAGTCTATTGCTTCAGGCATTTGAAGATCAGTTTTGATATATCTCTATTTCTTCTGATACTGTAAAAATCTGTGATATTGCTGTGCAGAACTCTATGGTCTCTTACAAGATGGTGCAAGAGAAAGAGCAAAGGATTTCCCTAGCTTGAAAGAAGTAAGCAAGAGAACTTTCCACTGAAAACAGTAGATAAAGAAAATAATAGGCATTTAATTTTGTTTTAACTTTGCACTCCCGCATGAATTTTAAAATAGTTAACACCACCACGATTAACATATATCATGGGTAATAACTAATAGTAAATGTTCAGTAGCTCCAGGTTTAATACATGCAACACTAACTTAGAAATGAGGTATGTATGCAATATTTTTTATTATCTATACATACCTCGGTTTTTAAAATGTTTATAAGAGAGAAATAAGAGCAAATGAAAAATTATCAACAAACATTTGTAATGTACATCAAGTGGCAGCTATAGCCTATGAGTATCTTATGAAGCTTTATCCACTGAAACTGCTGAAATACCTTATTTCGTGTATTATATGGCTGAAAACCATAACGTCCATTTTATATTGTTATAAGAAATGAAAATAGAAATATGTGTATTTACATGTATTGTTTTACCAATCTTGAATTATGGTATAAAAACCAATGAAAGTGTAAATTTCATTAAATTACATAATATCTAAATAAAACTTGACAAAAAAGAAAGAAAAAAGTGAAAAAAAATTAGTTTAAAGTGACTCCAAATTAACTAACAATTTTAAGTCAGTCACAGGAAAAAGTCAACTTTATGTGATATGCAGAAAACCACCAACCTAAAGTGAAATTCAAAATCTAAAAACAGAAACTAAAAGAAATCAATAATATAAAAATTAGATATTTAGATGATCACATAAAAGTGACAAGTATAGTTAAATTAGTGATATTGAAAAATACTTATATAACAGTAAGATTCTGATGATATTTATGAAAATATATTTAAGTATTTACTATATAATCAGTGATTCTGTTTGTTTAACTGATTGTTTGCAGTTCTAGAAAATAAACCCACACATTTTTGTGTATAAATTGAACGTGCACTGCCCTAAAATATTTTAATATAAATTTGCAGCATCCCTAAAGACTGATTTTGTAATATTTTATATGACACATTAATGTGAATCAATCTTTGTTATAGAATCTGTCATATTTTACTAGAATTTTAACATACAGTAATATTTAATTCTAGATGGAACAATGTTAAAATATGAGCATATTAAGTTATTAGTGAAACATCTGAAAACAAAAATATACAATATTTTCAATAAAATATAAATCATAGTTTGATTTGCTTCTAGAATAAGATGTTCTTTTGATATATTTTTATTGAAACAAATTGTGCTTAAGTGTTGTGCAAATAAACTGAATTATACATAAACTACTTTGTTTCACAATTTAAGAAAGATATTATTATATTTGATAATGGTTTGCCTGTCAAAAATATTGACACGTTTCATTTTCCATTTTATTTAGTAGTTATTTTGTTCTGGTATCAATTTGTTTTCCTTCTACAAAATTCAAATTTGTAACGTAAAGACTACCGAAGATTGCTGATTGCTTTCTATGGACGTGTTACACAGTACATTTTAAAATAACTATATGCAATCTGGACAGGAAAATAAAGGACTTTGGTCATTTGACAGTTGTTTTTTTTCCTCATGATTGTGGTTATTAGGGGCTACAATCTTTAAAAAATTGTGTTTTCCTTCAATTCAACGCACGCTTTAGGATTTCAGATTATTAAAATGAAGAAATGAAACATTATTGTAGAACATAATGTGTAGGAACAATTGAATACAGAAAAACTTCTGCCAGACAAGCCATGTTTTATTAGTCACTTTCTTTCCTTCCTTTTCATTGCGACTTTTATCGAGAAAGATGAACTTTCAGAAATCTTATTATTATCAAACGCAACCAAGACGGAGATTGGTGCTTATGTTATGCACAATCTCTCCAACCTAATGGATAAGAATTTAATTGTACCTTTTCTAAGTGAACGAGAAATGGCATGTATATCCAACTTTGATTCTTTAAAACAGGGTGGTCGAACTCAAATAAGCAAAGGGCCATTATTGATCAGGTTTATGCAAGTGAGGGCCACTCGCCAAAAAAGTTTGATTAAAAAAGATATTTATTAATACTTATACTAATAGAAAAATTTATTTACTACAGTAGTTAGTGCGAAATTTGAGGTTTTTTGTTTTTAACTAATTCTACAAAATCAATTTCTAAGTCAGTTAGTGCAACTCTGACACATGAAGCTAGTGTTTCACCATCTAGCTGATTCCTCTCTTTTGACTTTATTTGGTTCATAAGAGAGAAGCTGCTTTCACAAACATAGGTTGAAGAAAACATTGAAAGCATGTGAAGTGCAAAGTTATTTAGTTCAGGATATGATTCTGCATTTACCAGTTTCCAAAATTCTAATGGATTGTCAAGGTTTTGAGAAATAAGAAAATGATCTTCTTTCAGCTCACATAATTCCAACTGCAGTTGAGCAGGTGCCTTATCCACTTCTATAGTAAAGGGATTCCTCAGTATCTTAAGGTCATCCTGAATTATTTGGAAGTCCTGAAATCTCTTTTCAAATTCAGTAGAAATATCACTAAGTATGGAAACGTAATCTGAAAAGTCAGTTTATTTATCAGCAAATACTTCCTTGCAGCTTGGAAAGTGTGTCAAATTGTTTTCCTTTAATTGTGGAATGAATAGTTTGTTCAACTTCAATTTGAATGCATCAATTTTACCCACAAGATAACAGATATCATGATTTCTTCCTTGAATTTGTTTGTTCAGAACATTCAGGTGTGAGGTAATGTCAGTCAAAACAGCTAATGCAGATATGAAATCTGGATTTTTCAGGTCATTCTCAAATTGAGTAGTGTTAGCAGATATTTCACTTTCAAAGAAAACAAGAATTTCATTTCTCAATGCAAAGAACCTCTTCAAACAATCTCCAGCACTTAGCCATCTTACATCACAGAAAAGTGACAAATCTGGATAAGCAGCATTTACCTCTTCTAAGAAATTTCTGAATTTTCTGTGAGTTAAAGCTTGAGCACCACCACGAATAAAATTAACCATTTTAGTGATAGACTTCATTACAGGATGCAGTCTGGCAGACTTGGCACAAAGAGCTTCTTGATGAATTATACAGTGGTGTACTGGAACTAAGATATTGTTTTTTCTCAGCTCACCCACAAATCCAGTTTTCTGGCCACACATAGCAGGTGCTCCATCAGTACAGGCAGAAGAAGAAAGTTTTCCATATTTAAAATCTTCATTTATAAAATTTCCAACTACCATGTCAAATGATTCAAATATATCTTTTCCTGTAGTTCTTCCAGACATTGATTTCAGATCCAAGAGTTCAGTTGTCACATTAAAATTGTATTCAATAATTTTAATAAAAATAGATAGTTGACATATGTCACAGTTGTCTGTACTTCCATCAAGAGCAGCTGACCAATATACACAATTAGCTATTTTGTCTTTCAGAGTTTTTTCCAGTTGTAAGTCAATATCTTGAACTCTGGTAGAAACAGTCTGGTGTGATAGAGAAACGTTTTTAAATTTATCAGCAACTTCCATTTCTCCAAGTGATTTTGCCATTTCTATAGCACATTCTTTAACAATCTCTGCTGTACGAAAGGATTTACCCTTTTTAGCCAATAATAAAGATACACGATAGGAGGCATCCAAATACTGAGCACTAGCAGTAGGAGTTATGATTTTCAAATTCTAAAAATATTCTTCTGTGCTGTAAGTTTATCAGTTAATTGTTGCACAAGCACCAGTCTAGCAGCTTTTCCTATCACATTGTCATATTTTTTAGCATGCGTTTTATAATGACGACTCACATTATATTCTTTCGAGCAGCTGATAGTTTGATGACAATCAAGGCATTTAATAATACCATTTTCCTCGATGCATAAATATTTATATGTCCAGTCTGCATTAAACTTACAATGTTCAGAGTCAATTTTTCGCTTTTTTGATACATTAGACGCCATGACATGAAAACTGATACTAATTCAAATTAAAATGAGATTTATGAATACGAAAAATGTTTGCGAAAACCCTTCAAAATTAACGGAAATTAATTACTATATATGCGAAAATAATTCATATAAATATAATTTTGTTATAATGTGTAAAAATTTATTTAAAAAAGGAAAAATTTTTTAAAATTTAGTATTACCTCCCGGGCCACATTTTAAGGTACTGAGGGCCGCACACGGCCCGCGGGCCGTATGTTCGACCACCCTGCTTTAAAATATTCGGATACACAAAATACGTGATATGAAAAAGCTAAAGTGAAAAGATAAGAGAGAGATAGTCAAAGGTTTGATGTAGACACGCAATACACAGAGGAAGTGTATAGTCTTTTCTCAAAGCTTCAAAACTATTTTAGTTGAAGTAGAATTGTACTGTACAGATAGTGTCATAATGTAGATGTTAGATATATACCAAGTAAGATCTACAAAATTTAAGAGTTGTATTGCGAGAGATAACACATTTGTGTTTTGTTTTTATTTTTATTTCCCTAATTTACATTTAAAACCTTTATTGTTTATTTTGTTAAGATTGTGGGTCAATCTTGTCGCTGTGACTTCATTATAATTAAAATTATATCACATGATTTTTTTACTTTTTACCAGTGTATAATTTCCAAAATCATTCCAAAACTAACCAGTATCCTATTAATAAAGAAACCATCTTCATACTAAAATATGAAAATTGTGAAGTTTGTGTTTTCATTAAGAAGAGTTACAACATAGTTCCCTTGTGATGTTTTTGTCACCATCTTAATAGTTTAAAATTATTAAATGAGAAAAATTATAAACCAAAAACAGTTTGGATTAAATTTGAATGAGGTTAAAGTAACAGGAAAATTAAAATGTTATGAACATATGAAAAATTATGAATGAAAATTATGGAGATATTTTTATGACTCAATACTGTGGAGCCTAGCTTTTGTACTGATGTAATTTAAATTCCAGAATTTCTTTCCAAAACTCGGCTGAAGTGAACAATAGAATGAAGTATTAATTTTTTTTGTTGATTTATTATTTAAATAATTTACTATTGATGAGTAAAGTAACATGGGTGCTTTAATATAACATTGTTTTTTTTGGATGGCTAGATAATTAGTAACATAATAATGTTTTCAAAGCTGATATTTCATTAAATTACTTATTACCTAAAATTTGCCTGCCTTTATTTATGTTAAAGGTCACTTTAAGTCTGGAACTATAATGTAAATAAATAAATCATGAAAAGAATCATAATAGAATATAAAAAGCACCAAGTTACTATAGAATTTTACTCAACTGAATCCTCTTTTCAAAAAAACTTTGTGTTAAAATAATAAGCAGGAGAAATACGGGGTAGTAGCAAATTTAATGTGCAATTATGCTCTACATTAGAAGCAAAAATAATTTATCTGATAAAGAAATAATGAAGGTGGAAACTCATTACTTAGCTCAACAGAGAAGCAACAATATCAATTATTGGTATATTTCTGTAAGTGATATAAAACTACAAGAGTAAGATCTGATTATATAAACCCACTTGAATGAGTTTTATAGACATTTTGCGATCCACATCAAGAAAGGAAGATTGGAAATGGGAGATTTCATTGTAGGTAAAATAACACTTTTTGTTCCACACCAACTCAGAGATTCAGCAAAATAGTTTCATGGAGTATTCACAAATGACTTTTGTTACAACGAGATTTATTAGCCAGAACACCACCTTACCCAGTGCTTTCTGTACTGTATGACTCAACGTCGACACCAGACTGTAAGAATTAAAGATGTTTTTCTTCTAATGAGTCAACTTATCTATAATGTCCATCTACCCCGATTTAATGAAGTAAATTGCAGTAGTAACTGGACAATAATTATGACCCTATGATGACTATTTACTTGATGTGTACAGCAGTTTTGACGTAAGAAAGATGGCCAGTTGATTTGCTCGGTTCTCTATTGAAAAAGGAATAAACAAACTGGATGAAATAAAAAAGTTAATGATAATTTAAAGTTGAATGTTTTGGGAGGAAGATTTACTAATTTTTTTTAAACTATATCTCTAAATACCTGATGAAAAATATAAATATTTTGTTATGTTTAGAGCTATTAACATTTGTTAGATTCATCCATACTTCAGTGGTCTTAGGAAGAAACTGATTAAATAGTTTTAATGTCTAAAATTCTACCGACTTTAATTTCTTTAAAATAAAAGTTGAAACAGTATTTTACTTGTGAAACAGTACTCTAAATGTCTTCTGATCTCGTTTTCTTATATTTTATTTTTGTCTTCATTTTTAATCAAAATCAGAAATGTAATCATCTTAAAAACTGATCAATCAATAACTGAAATTAATTATCTGCAGGGTTTTCTCTGATTGCAGTAACTAGTGAGGTTTGTATCAGTCAAAAAAATAGCCAATATATTGATATTTATGTGCTTTTAGGTTTTTTATTTTTCAGTCCATATCTATCTGTTTGCAGTAACCCTTAACTGTCCCTTCTATCACTTTAACAAATTCATAATTTAGAGTTTGTGGAAATAGCAGATTTAAATTATGAAAGAAGTGGCTAACCCCGTCGGTATAGTACACTACTGTCTGTCCCATTCTGTACAAAGACCTTCTAGGCTAGTACTCACTTTTTCTTTTCAGAACAGTTGTTTCTGTGTGAGATATAAAATAGTGCACAACTTTGCTGATCAAAATAGATCTACTCTTTCGTGTACCAATGCAAGTTTTATTTTTATTACATCACCTGTGATGCATTTATTTCCAGCCTACAAGCATTATCACCTGTGTTGCATTGGCTATATATTTAGTCACGATATTCGTTTTGCACCTAGAGATGGAGTGATATGGATTTGCTGTTCCAGAGAGTTGTCTTAAAGAGAAGAGTTCTATGTGCAACAGGTCTCTACGGCTCAACCTTTGCTTAATAATATACATTCGTAGACTAGCAGGGAGTAAATGCACCTGAGTAGTAGTATACAGAGAGATCAGTAAATTAACGAATGTTTAATGTTTTTAAGTGTTTCTTTAAAGTATAGCTTTGCTGTTTATCCATCATTGTCTCCCTTTATTTGTTTAAATTAATGACGACAACTGATAAATTAATTAAACTTAACAGTTTAAAATAGTTATTTCTAGTTGAGTAACACCGATTTTTAAATTCTATAATTTACTTTATTACTTTATGTAATCCGCTTCACTTTTATGTTTAACCAATTATGAGATAAAAGCACAATTAAAATATTTTCGTTAAAACCACAAATATTCAAAAGAAATATTTTCTCTAAATTGTCATTCGTGGATTATATGGATATTTTACTGAACACTGATTCCATTAATCTACATAATTAAAATTATGCCTAAAGTGTATAGCTTAACTATTCAAATAATGTTTGTGAAATATTTATTTTTTTACATTTTAATCAGATTATTATTGAATAAAAATGAACATTTAAAATTACTTCCTTTTCTACAGGTAAAATAAAGTATTTCTATTCATTTATATTGCCAGAATAAATAGATATCAACACCTTGATGGATTAATTTTGTAAAGATAATTTATGTTTAATATGTTAACCATTCCCATCTCTAAAGTCTCAGAATTATGAAGTTTCATTGAAAACATTGTTATAAATTCAATTAAAATATTAACTTTGTTAATAATTACTTTGATTTACAGATGAATAAATATTCTTTAATAAAGTTTTCTATAATTTAATTTAGGATATTATTTAAATATGGTATGCACATATAAAATACTGATGACATTTCACATAAAACTAAAAGACTGATATTTTAATTGTTTTTTCTCAAGTAGTATAACTCAATGAAAGTGAGATGCGATATCTTTATAACAATTTTTTAGGATAAGTTTTCATTTTAAATAAATTTTTGTGTTAATATTGCAGTAGTACTAAAACGTTAAAATTAATAGGATATTAACATCGTCTGTTATGCTGACAGTAACTCATTTTTCTCCAAGATTTGCCTTGGTTATAAAAATAAAAGCAAAAACAGAAAAAAACTGTCATCTAAAAGTCAATCGTTACATCATTTTGTTAAAGCTAATTCTTCATAATTTACTTAATGTTCGCTTCATAAGCAATTCATTTACATTCATCTTGTGTTCTATTTTTTAAAAATTAAATAAAAGCTGAAATCCTTCATCTGGTTAGTGAAAGTGATAAATAACCAGATGTAAAATGAAATCCATGAATATTAATTAGTGACAAAATGTTTGGTCAAGAGTTAGGTCTATGCTATATCAATCTTACTTTTTTAAAAATGCTTCAGTATTAACAGATATTTTTTCTATAAGTCAAAGACAAACAACAAGAACTTAGATTTTTGAAACTTTATTCAACATTCAAGTTGAAATACAGATGGGAAGATATTAGTAGAAAGTAAAAAATCTGGTGCGTATCCAAAGCCATTTGCAATTGTTCTGTTCTGTATTCCACTCTGAAAAGACATCATAAAAGCAAATGATATAAAAATTTCTATTTTATTCTACTTTTTTTCAATTTTACACTCATAGTGAAAGTAAGAATACATATTAGGAAAATTTTAGATATAGTGGATGGTAAGCACTTTACTCCCTGAAGAAAAGCATAAAAAAGAAACAGATATAGAAAAGGATCCACTTTACAGATGTTTGATCAGGTGGCGGAATCGGTTCATTTAATTTTACCACAAGAAGTGTAAAGACATATTTAAAAAAATATTTTACAGTTGACATCATTTTGTCTGTGACACTACACCATGGTAGCAGGTCAACACGACCTGTTTTAGGGGTATTCCAGAACTAGTCTTAATTGAAGACAAAGAAAATAAGTATCATTAGATAAAGCTGACAAAATCAACAAATAGAAAGATAATAGTAGATTTAACTTAAATTAATCATAAAAAAAAAAAAAGATCTATGCACTAAAAGAGAAAGGAAATACTATAAAAACACTGTAAATTAACAGATGTTTCTTTACAAAACTTCGGCTGTCTCTAAGCCAGTAACTTGACCCTCAACTGTATTTATGTTTCTTGCTCTTATTTACAAATTTTGAAGCTGTAGTTATGCAATTTTTCACATTTTCTTCAACTAAATATAAATTAAGACCTTTGTATTCCACCTGTTTATCTTTTTATAGAATTATTATTTTGTTTGTTCTCTTGTGAATATAAACAAACAAAAAGATAAAACTTCAATCATTTATTTAATTATAATAAATTATTTTACTGTAAGAAATAATTCAATTTGAAGAATATATAGGGAAGAACCATTCTTTGTTCATTAAAAAAGAAATATATCGGTAAAAAATGTCTTGACTACTTAACATTATTTTGTGACCAAATGCCCTTTTGCTTATTTTGTAGAAATTTTCTTATCTTTTTTAATATTACACTTTATTGGAAACCTTATAGTTAAGATTTAAATAATAGAAATAATAATTTGCTGATTTAAAAATTATTTTATAAATCATGGATTACAACTGTGATATCAGTCAATTTGAATGTTTTATTGACTTGAAACATTAATGAAATCAAACTATAAAGTAAAAATAAGATAATAACTATAATATAATAACTCATTTTGATTATTTAATTCATTAAATTCTGATTATTGATTATGAATATTGATAGTGAAGGCGCACTTGTAACACATGAAAACAACAATTTACAATATTTACACTAGAAATTATTTCATTTTTTTGTTTTGCCTCTCCAAAGAGATCTTTGTTCATTTGATATACTTTATACAAAAAATACAGAATTTAGGCATATTTGATATAGATGAAATCAGTTATATATAAATCACATTGCTTAACAATTAAAAATATTATATTTGCTTGATTATGGATTTTATGGCAAAGATATTAAACACATTTTTCATTTCAACAGTTGGGAGATTATAGCCTTAACTTTACATTGTTAGTTTTTCTTATTGTCTTTAACTTTAACTCTTTCTACAATCTCATTATTCTGTAGCACAAAATTTACAAGAAATTTTTACTCATTGATCTATTATGCACATGCTGGAAAATACATTTCTATCTTTGAAAATGTCAGTATAAGAAGAAATAGAATTTTTGAAACGTGTCATTTTGTTTTGTTTTCTGATGTATTGATGCCAAAATCTTTTAAATGTTTTTGTCTTTACATTCGTCTTTATCCTTTTTTGTTTCAAGCAAATGAAGAAACAACATTATTGTAAACATCATAGTTTATGAGTAGGGGCATTTGGTCACAAAATAATGTTAAGTAGTCAAGACATTTTTTACCAATATATTTCTTTTTTAATGAACAAAGAATGGTTCTTCCCTACATATTCTTCAAATTGAATTATTTCTTACAGTAAAATAATTTATCATAATTAAATGAATGATTGAAGTTTTATCTTTTTGTTTGTTAATGACTTAACATTTGATTTTAAATGTTTCTAATAATCGAGAAAAATAAACATATCCATTCTTAATCCATTGGAATATATATACTGATAAATTAGTGTAATCAGGTTAGTTTCCATTGATGAATAACGTTTTACCAAATCTTATATAGTTTTATAATATGACTAATTATGCCATTGACAAATATTAGGGCATATCAAGTATAGATATGTCTGTATACAGATTAAGTAAATACATAAAGTAGGAAAAACAAATTTATATATTTACCCACTGTGTTATTGGATAGAAATGAGAGAAAATAGAGAAAAAAGTCTAAAAATAAATGGCTTAGAAATGTTAATATATATGAAAATACAATTAGTAGCGTGATCACAGAACATTTATTTAAGATAAGAACCGTTGTATAAATTATAATGTATGGTGTTGTCAATTTCTTTATCAATTAATGCTCTAATGCTGTGCATAATTTCCCCAAAAAATTATTTTGGCAGCATTTTTATAGAATGTATTAAATAATTAAATAATATTTAGTTAAACCACAAACATTTTTCAGTATATACTTTTCTGTTATATGATACATTTTCTCTAAGGATATTTCACTGATGCTTTAAGAAAACGCTGACATATCTTCTAAAAATATTGTTAATTTCTGGTATCTAACTATGAGAAAAATATCATTTTATAGGTTTATTGCTGTGACATGAAATCTTGTTTTTGTCCATGAAAAAAAACTCTGTCACATTCTCTAAATGCAATTGATATTCATGTTCCAATTCTCTATACAACATACTGTCTTTCCCTTAACACGTTGAGTTGGTATATGAATGTACAATTTTTGTCAATATTTCATGAATAAAGTGTAAAAGAAATAATTTGTAAAAATGCATTAAAATCTCAATAATTTAACACCTTAATGTTTAAATTCAAGGATTTATCAATGAGTTATTGATTTTCCAGAAATATACAGAATTAATTGCAATCATAATAATATCTTTCATAAATACTCAATAAATATGAGATAAAAACTGATTTATTTAATGTTGAATCATCTAAATACTCTTGTTCATGTCTCATATGTAATTTACTTCATGGTTCCTACTTATCACCCGCATAAGTTTTGCATCATTTTTTCATACATTTTTGCAGACGATTGATGTGAACATTTTAAATATCTTCACTAACCATGAACAAAAACACTTTTTAGAATTAACCTGATCAAATGCTGAAAATCTTATAATTAACAACTGTAATTAACTTTTGATGTACACATGATTGGATAGAGTAAGAAATAAAATGATTGATACTTACTCACTGTGTAATTTGATGCAGATAGAATAAAATAAAAAGTTTAAATGGTTATATTAATTTGCTAAAAAAACAATTATACATCTACAAAAAAATCTTTTCAATTGTGTCTTTAAGTAGAAAAAATGATGAATTGATGAAATATGCTTATGTCCTTTATGAGATAAATTCCTGCCAAATATTCTGACTTAATCATTGACATATTTTGTTTAATTTGTATTCCAGTATCTGCTGCCATTATCTATTCAACAAGACCTATCGTTATTAATTCAGTAAATTAAAATGGTAATTTTAATTTTATTGCAAATATGTATAACTAAAATTTAAACAGATATTAATATTTATAAAAGTATTATGTTTCTGAAAAAGGATAATAAATCTTTGTACCATTACACAATGATGTGAAATCTACATCCTGTTTAACCTCTGATGTATTAGTTAGTGTTGTAAGGATTAACAGATGCCAAGTATAAAAAGATTCTTATTTTATGAAACAATGCTTCATTATTAACAGTTGTTGTCTGATGTGAAAGTATGCTTTCGTTCTCTACTTGACATTGCTTTGTTTGTATAGCTGCTATATATGAGTAAATCTAAAAGTAATATGTTACGAAAAATAATTTTTGAAAATCCTTTAAAAGGCACTAATAATTCAGTAGATTTATGTTTATCTATAATACTGAAATCTCAATATATTCTGAAGGATTTACTCCTAAAATATTTTTACAAAAAAAATAGTGAGCTTTTTTTACATGATTTTCCTGTATCTTCAGGAAACAAAACTTATCATAAAATTAAACTGATCATATCTATAACTGATAATAATTAATTTGTATGTAATGAAAATGCACCCATGAATATATAAAATATTTAAATAACTTAACTATTTGTAAATTGTGAAATTAAATACAGATATGATAAGAAAAAAACTATTGCAGTGTTCATAGATAAAGAATTTTTGTGAATTTAAATTAATGAAATACTAGCAATTCCATAGAAACCTTAAC
Organism: Nautilus pompilius; assembly: GCA_018389105.1. Lineage (NCBI taxonomy): Eukaryota > Metazoa > Mollusca > Cephalopoda > Nautilida > Nautilidae > Nautilus > Nautilus pompilius. Next base: position 211,507 of record JACATO010000921.1, on the reverse strand, counting down.
TTGTAAAAATTACGAAATGAACAAATACGTTCCTGTCTGTTTTTCATTATCTATTATATAGTCATTATTTTCCATGCTACTCAATGTTGTATTTTGCCTAAAATTTTTCCTACTGTGCTTTTGAAATTTTGCATACCACTATAGCCATCTTTAATTAAAGAATCTAAACTTCCAAATGTAATATTTAGAAATATGTATATATAAAAGATGAGAAGAAGTTTATTTACAAGTGTCTCATATTTACTACCAGGAAAAAATATACTTTTACGTCATTGCTATATGATTGATATAAATTTTGATCCTGCTCCACATGAAAATTGAAAACATTTAAAAGAACACGGTGACAGGTTTTAAATCAAGTTTTTTTCTTCTATGAACAGAAATTCAATTTGGATGGTGAACCACCATAATATAGATTGTGTTTATCTTATAAACATAATGATGTTTATGTTCTTCTGCTTGCATATTGTTGAATATCATTAGCCACATCAACACTTTCATTAAATGACATAATACGTAAATTTTTTGAGAAACTTTCAAGGAAAACATCAGATGCAATTGGTAAAGACGATTTTTGTGTCCTTTATCAATTGATGAAAGATTAATTTTAATGAGCTTAATAAGAAATTTTTTCCAACCATTTTTTAAATTTTACTTACAAATATAACTATGTCATTTGATAGCTGGTTTAGTGTCCTTTCAAAAATTTATGAACTACCTTTACAGCTGCATAATATACATTAATTAGAAAATAAAAAAAGAGTTCTTAGCATTAAATAATAAAAATGTTTACCACAATTTTTCGAATTATTTAGCTTTCAAATGGGATGAAACCTTTGTACTTACACAAAGGTCAAAATGAAAATATGTCTTTTGTGTAATTTTAATTTATTTCAGTTTAAAACAAATATTTTAAGCAGTTATTAAATGTTGCAGCTTTAATTATCATTTGACCACAGATCAAACATGATCTTAAATTTACTTTAATTATTTTTAAAATTATTGTTGAGAATATGAGATAAAGAATGTTAACTTTTATTAACCAAAGAATTTTTTCATGCAAGGAGTAGTTCCTGTAAAAGTCTATGAACCAGTTGTTTGCCTTGGCTGCCAACTGCTGGAAAAAAATGCATCATCTTTTCTTCTACATAACATTATGTATTAACATTAAGAAATATTGCTGAAATATGTAGGTTCATATTTTCTGGATGTTTTATAAATGAAAAATAAAAGCAATAGTTTTATAAAATATTTTTGAAGACTACTTGTCATAGATTGAACAAATTACAGTAAATAATTTTAGTCATAAATATAGAGTAAAAAATCACAAATTGGCATATACTTACTCCCTGAAAATGAAGGCAGATAAAATATGAAACAGTGAATACAGATTAAATGTTTTTAAAATGTTTAAACCAAAAACATTCCATAATTAAAAATATGATGCTAATTTTTAAAAATGCCTAAATAATCAAATACTATCATGTTTCTCATGTAATATAATATATGACCAATACTGGATTTTTTTCATTCGTTGGTGTAGTTTCTTCATAATTTCCCTCATCCTGCTTGTTGCCGTTCTGTGTTTTTTCAATAGCCATCATCATTAATTGAATAGAAGCAAGCATTAATTATGCAAATGCATGTAGAAGTTTGAAAAAACCATATTCACAACAGCTTCTTTTAAACTGACAGGAATAAGTAGACCTTAAACATAAAGTAAAGATTTAAAACTCGATTCAGATTTTATCACTGATCCTAAGTGCAGCATATGCGCTTGGTTTAAAGTTTCTTTGTGGTTTCGAGTAACAACAATCTTTTTGGTAAGATAAGGCACGAACAGAGAAGCTATTCTCATCTCTTTTACAGTGTGTAATTTATTTTCTTTATATGGGTTACCGATTGCAACTACATTACTTATGTGAGCACATTTATAAACTGTAATGTACTTTATCGTTTTGAGATTTGTAAGAAAAACACTAATTGAAATCAGTAGAGACAATGTCTAATATTCTCTTTCTCTTTGAGAATATAATGATGTAATTTCTCATAAAAATGATTAATTCATATAAAGTGTTTCTATCCATTTTATTTAAAATTATCTACTCAATTAACTTTTAAGGATTAAAATAAAATGTATCTAAAAATTCATTTAATTAAATTATCTACTTACTGACCTTTTACTATAAAAATAAAATGAAGCTTGACGAAGGTAAAATGGATCATTTTAATATATTTGAAGCAGCTAAATCGTAAAAGTTCTTCAACTGAAAATATGCAGTTTTGACTTAGATTTTAAGGTTAATAAAAAATAAGAAATAAATATAATGATTGAGAATTTTTTAGCATACTTATTTATTCATCAATATAATTATATACAACATATTTAGATCCATAGCCAAACATTCAGAATCGGTCTTTAATTTTTCTAAGTTTTATTTATAAAGATAAATTAACCATCCTCAAAGTGAAAAATAGTGTAACTCTGATGTGTTTATACGCATATTTTTGATGTTTTTTCTCATAGTGAATGACAAATTGAGCAAAATTATAAAATATAAGAATTTAAAATCTAAAATATAAATACATGATTTTATGGAAAAAAAATTATGAAAAGACTGATTGAATTATAAGTGAGGAAAAGCAGAATTCTATAGATTAATTATTGGCACTGTAAATTTATGAATGAGATTATACTTGTTATACTAAACCAACCTATCTCTTCTTTAGGTTAGGTTTTGGACAGTATGACCATGTCTAATTGGCAATAACTATAATTATCACTATTTTAGATATTTTTACTTTAGTTCAGTCAAAACATTATTTTATCAAACGCATGAAACCTGTAACCATCTATGTTTGATTGTAAACCTTTTCTCTGCATAATATTTTGAAACAAGATTTTTACAGTGTAAAAACTATATATTAAAAGCACTTTATAATAGTTATTGAAAAATGTTTAGCCACTAATTTTAAAATTTTATGTTTTTATTGCTGGCACAGAAGTTTTAACTATAGTTTCATCAGCACTGAAATACAATTACTTGTGAATGCTTTACTTTATTTGTGAATGAAGCATTTATTTTCAAGTTCCTTATTTATTTTATATGCAGTTATAAGATGAAATCAAATTATTTAGATCATAAATATACATAATTTTGCAAAGAAATGTATTGCTTTTTAATACTATTATTATAAAGTAATTTGATTATGTAAAATATTTTTCTTATAAATCTGTATTAGGAGAGGCTGATCCTTAACTTTCAAAAACGAGGTAAGGGAGAACAAAGGACAATTTGTTTCTGTAGATTATATGTCAATTATACAACTTAAAATTTTGATTACTAGTTACACTTTACTATCTAGGAAGGAAACTAACATACAATTTAATATAAAATTAAAAATAATTATTGGAGTCGTCTTAAGTTTCAGATTTTTGTAAAAATGTGAGTGACTATTTGGCTGAATTAGTACTATTAGACATGAGATGCTTTAAATTTATTGTAGTTAAAAAGTTATTTTATCAAAGATTACAAGACTAAGATTTCAGGTATTTCAAAAATTGATCCAACATATTCATTTTTCAACACAAAATGCATGAAACAAAAATAAAGAAATTCATCACAAAAAATATCAAAATATAATCAGAATTAATTTTAAAAACAATTTTTCATGTTAAAAATGTTTGAATTACAGATCCATTACAAAAATAAAACAATTTAATATCGAGTTTCACCTTATTTGTACTTTATATATATAATTTTATCCTAAAAAGCACATAGCTGAAGTTATCAAAGGTTGTCATATTATCCAAACCTTAAACATACAATAAATATCCAAATATATAAATTTCTTAAAATTTACTTTATCATCTGTAACAATTTAGACAAAAGAATAATAAGAATGCATATGTTTTAGAAGAGTGGAAATGTTTATTATGATTACATGAACACTGAATATCCTTAAATATGTCAGTTTGTAAAATCTAATCAAGGATAAACAAAAGAAAAAAATTACGTGTGAAACCTAGAAATATATGCCAACAGAAAAAGAGAATAATGTACTAATCACTAGGGTATTAACAGAAAGGAGTGTATTGAGGAATGAGTAAAAAGGTTTAAAAATCATTTATAAAAAAATCAAAAGGAAACTACAGGACACAGTACGATTTTTTTCCTCTACAGTATATATTGCATTGAAATTAAGAACTGTTGGTATAAGTAAGATTATATATCTACGAATTTTCATAAAAATAAAGAAAATTAACTAATTTCGGAAATATTTCAGAAAATCGATGATTATAGAATTAAGAAATATAGTAAATAATTTATAGAAAATGTTAATGTGTACATAAACAAAAAAAATAGAATAATTTCAAATATAAAGACACTTACTTTCTTCTGTAAATGGATTTTAAAATTTGAAAAATTTTTTGTAAATGAAATTTATAGGATTAATTATTATAGTGTAAAGACTTGATGATTAGTAAATGATAGATTCTTCAATAAACACTGCAAAATGAGTATAGTAAATCTTTCTGTGTAAATTGATCCAAAAAATTGAGAAAATTATATCATAGTATAAATTTTGAAAATAATTGGAAATTAAAATTTATTGGGTAAATAATGATGTTACTAGAAAGGTAAAGTAAATAATATGTTGTTACTATAAATATATATATATATATAAATAGAAAATGATAAATCATAGATACTTACATGCTATACAATAAATTCAAAATTTGAAAAAAAACATAGTATAGTATAAATGTTGAAAATTATACATAAATAAAATTTATTTGACAAATACAAAATTGATAGAAGGGTAAAGTAAATAATTTGTAGTTACTATAAATGTACACATAAATAGAAAAAAAAATAGAAAAATGGAAAAATGGAAAAATGGAAAAATGGAAAAATCGCAGATACTTACAGCCTTTGTAAATGGATCAACAAAAATTGATAAAAATGCATGATAGATTAAATATTAAAAAATGATGATGAATGAAATTCATAGAATTAATGAAGACACTGCTAAATATTATAGTAAATAATTTGCAGTTAATATAAATGTATGCATTAATAGAAAAAATGGATAAAACAGAGATACTTACTTCCTGTGTAAATGGATCCATAAAATTGAGAAAGATGGTAAAGGAAATTTATAGGATTAATAATGACATTATAAAGACTTGACTTGATCATTAGCTAAAGAAAAACTACAAAAATTTAACAACATTCTTGCTAATTTAGAATTCATAATTAATGTGGGTCTTATCATGACTGTCATTTTTATGAACAAGATGAGAGTACCCAATTAGATCAATATACAACCAACATTATTTCTATCAAAGAGTTTTTGCTCAATCTTAGCAAACATGTGCCCATCTCAGTTCATAACTATAATAATGTCTTTTCAAAAGATGTTCTGATAAATTTTTTTTTTTCTTATTGTCTTTCATTAAGAAATGTTACAAGGCAGATTCTTAGGAAATAATAGTGAAATGTTTAGCATTGATTTTCAAATTCTCTATTCACCATGGTCACACAAAACGTTTTCACTGCATTTACAATAGTACAGTTTACACTAATGGATAGTCTCTGTTTTAGATACAAAATTTATTTTTGATTTCCTTAATTGTATTTATTTGTAATTATAATTTAAGATTTTAAAAAATATATGCTAGACCTTAAATATACTATAAATTTGTAAAGAAATGTAACTTTCACATTTTAATTTTAATATTCTTCCTAACACTATGATTACCCTATGTGAAACGAAACCTAATATAATAAAGTTACTTGTTTATGCAATAATTTCTGTTTAAAGTTGCATGTAGAATAAGCTGGTCCTTAGTTGGGAATACGAGGTCATGGATTAGTTGTATTCATTTCTGAACAGTGATGTATGAAATGAGTAGTTTCTGCCATGCCTTATAAACTAACATTTTGTCTATGACATCATTTCATTAAAAAAATTTCTGATCTGTTCCATTACATCACAGAAGGTGATAACATTATAAAATACTGTTTGTATAAGTAATATATCCAAAAATCTGTATAAGCAAAAATGAAATAAAATAACTTCAGCAATATTTCTGTAAATTGCAGATGATATTTTAAGAAACGAATAATGAACAATGTATAAAAACCATTACTATGCGCAAGAATGTGAATAGCATAAAAATTTTAAATTATAGATACTTACAATCTGTGTTAATAGATCCAGGTAGCATAAGAAAAATTATAACAGTATAAATGTCCACTATTATGTTAAAGTAAAATTATTAAATTACTAGCTTTACTGTAAAAAGTATATATTAGTTAAAATGTTTCTTTAATGATTAAATTTCTTTATTTTCTCTCTTTTTTCATCTAGTAGTATTGAGCCATTATTGTTATTTATTGTTGTTGTTTGTGTTTAAAATGTATAATATTTGCCAAATTATCATATCTTTTGAGAATCACGATAATTTTTTTTAAAAAATGGTACTGTATAATTCCATGAAAACGTTTATACAAAAGAATAATAATAACTAGTTACTTGCTCAATGGCAGAATATATAGAATCCCATATAAAAAAATTACCACAAGTAAAATCTAAATATGTCTTTATGTCAAAATACCATTGTTATTACTAATTTCAATTCTGTGTGCATAAAACCTTATTGTTACTCAATGAAACAACCTTGTTTTCTTAATCTAAATAACAGGCAGGGTTATATTTCTTTCCTTTTATTACATCACAGATCTATTTGTCATTACCAACCTAGACAGATTAATGAACTGTAATGTGACATAAATCAAATTGAAATATTTATGAAATAATTCTATTTGAAATGAGTATAAGTGATTTGTAACTACCATTTTAGTGCAGAAAAATATCTGCTCATATGTAGTTATTAATAGATACAAAGTAATTTTAGCCATTTTAATTACAAACCTGTACTAATTGAAAACAAGGAACAAAATGATAATCAGCATAATGGCAAAATCATGGAAGTTAAAAATAAGTATATATGCAGAAATGCAAAATAATTATTGTGTTAATTAATCTGGATGTGGAAAGGACCAAAATGTGTGATAATAAAAATATTCAAAATAAATATCACAAATATGTATTTTCTTGTTCCAGATTCCAGATACCATGAGGGAATAAATAGGTCACTATTTACAGAAAATATCTAATGTTTGGTCGCTTTCAATTTCTAAAACTTTTTATGATAAAGTAAAGCTAATATTTTAGTATAAATATTTAACGTTTTCATGTTTATGTGCATACTCACTGGTACATTTCCAACAACAGTGAAAAAATGACCAACATTGAAAGGGGAGACATATTGAAAGATTTCATTGTAAATAGATGATGTGACAACAAACGTTGTAACTTCTGACAAACTTGAATTATTTACAAGTATGCCAAAGCAGTTATTTCAAAATTAATTATCAGTGAAGTGTATAGTGTTGAAAATTATATAAGGAAAGATTTTCTTGTTGTTATTTTTAGATTGATGAATACATTTTGGCCAGCACTAAAATGAAGACAGTAATGCTTTAAAGAAACAAAAGTAGTTTTGTTACTGAAGATAATTAAAATTAAATTATGATTCAAAACTAAATCGGTATTTTTAACATTTCTATAAGGTTCTAAATAGAAAAGGATAAAATGTAGATCTATTGCCGTCTCATAATTTGAATGATGAAAGAAATATTTATCCTCCAAATGTTTTGAATTAATGAAACCTATTTTGAGAGTAAAGTTTGCAAAAACTATCTGCATACTAACTAGATAAATGTAGGTTTCATCAATATTCTAGATAATAAAATTCACTTTAATAAAAGTCATTTTATCAAGGTCAGCAAATCTTTAGCCATGTGATCTTGTCTGTTTATTGCTATCATAGTACGTTTTTAAAAAATGCGTGAAAGCAGTTTTTATTTCATTTTATGACAAGTCTATGAGTCAAATAAAATTTCAGTATTATATTTTTCAGATCTTGTGCTCTAATTTAAAATTATTAATTCTACATATTTCTAACAAAAGATTTTAATATACTATAATGAAATATATAGTGTTACTTTAAAAGTAATTAAAACATAATTATTTCTTTGTATAGTTTCAGTTGAAATTATGATTTGAAGCCAGGTCATCATAACCTTTAAACATAACTTAATTCTTTAGATAAATGTATTACTTACTGAGTTTATACTAGTTCCTTTTGCAAGTGAATAACGGTCTTGTTTTATTCTATACCTGATTCTACACAACAATTTGTTTTAAATAATTTGTTGTTTACTCTACATAGCTCGGTTATTGAAATTGCTCTCAACTGCTTAAATAGCAGTTGGCGGAATTGTTGTGTTCATTAGCAGAACATTTCTTACAAAAGTGTATCTATTGTTTTTCCCTATCGACTTTGATCTCTACTGTTCAGAAAAAATATTGAGATTCTCTGTCCTCTCAAGTCATAATATAAATTCAAATTCAATGAATAATTCTTATTTTTTCGGATCATATTTTCAGGATTTTTATACAGAAAAAGTTAATGAAATAATTTTTTTTTTTGAATGCTGGTGATTGCCAGAACATCTTAATGTATAAAATTCTTTTCACTGATGAATACACAAAGTAGAAAAATTAAGAAATGGCAGATACTTACCATCTGTGAAATTTGATTGATTCAAAATAAGGAACAATAATTAAAATTCATTCATCTTAAGGAATGTGATAAATGAAAAGAACTGGAAGTTTTGATTTACTAATGCTGGAATAATCAAATACGTTCATGTTAATTGCGACACATGACATTTGGCCTTTATTGTTTTCAGTAATCAGTGACAAATTTTTTGTATAATTTTCTTCTCTGTTTACTGGCATTATGTAATTGTCGGGAGTACTCTTCATTTTTTTAAATACTAATTTATAAAATTAGTTTCGATATGAAATGCATAAAATCACAAAGATCCACAAATTACTATTGTTCACTACCAGTTAATAAGCAAACAACCCGTAACAATAACATCCACATTTAGCATCCCCATATTGTATCACTACAGAAGTAATGCTACCATAAAGAGTAGCAACTGGGCTGCATTAGAATTTCTTTGTGGTTTCATAAACCAACAGCTGTTGCATATGGAGAAATGCAAGCACAGTAACTATGTTTATCTTCCCTCTATTATGTACATTATTTCTTTCTTGCTTAGTGCCTGTGAATGTAAATATCTAAATCCACAGATCAATAATACATATTGTGATATAAATATTATTAGAATATTTGAATAAACCTTTTGAAACCTAAGGAAACAAATTTTCTTCGTATGAATTCAAATGAGAAAAAAATGGTATCATTTCCCATAAAAATAATTAAAATAGAAATAATTCACAGACCCTTTAATTACAAATATATCTATTTATTATAGTTGAACAAATAAAATAAATTAAGCAAAGCAAAATGATGGTGCATTAAAGCATTTTGTCAATTGTAAATAATAGCAGTCTTATCAAAAATATCAGAACTACTATCAAAATTGAAAATAATTATGTATTGAGTATCACTATGCAGATTGAATAAATAGTAATATGTAATTCTAATGCATTAATTTTGAATTTTTACTGTTGGTGCTTCATAAAGTCAAGTTAACCTTCATAAATTTGGATAATAGTGGGAGGTTTATGTCTTTACATGCCTACTGTTTTGACATAATTTAGATAATTGCATTGTACATTGACCAAAATTGATAACTCTATAGATATTTAGTTCGACATATAAACACATGAATTCAGAAAAGAATTAGAAATCATGAAATATGTGATTGAACTGTAAGTATTGAATGGCAGCCATTTAGAACTTATGCTTCGAGTATGTGCATTCTTTTATAGAATATTTTTAATTGTTGTTTTATAGAGAATATACATAATATAGCATGAATTTGATACATTTTCTGCTGTAATGACAGAAAAATGATTTATAAAGTTTTGCATATCATGTGCCAAATATAGCAATCTAAGTGATGGGAGGGTGATAATAAATCCACAAAATTGAAATTTTGTTGGTTACAAAATCATCCAAATATTTTTCGAACAAAAGGAATTGCTTTGTATAACATTCATGCTAGTACTGCTTTGCAGTTGTTGAAAGTAATTAACATATATATATTAATTAAAAGTTTAAAGTTCATGGATCTCTTACTCAGTTTTATTTTAATTTTAAAGATTTGAGTGCTGAATTGGAATAATATACATTAACACAAACATTTTTGTTATTGTGGTTGAAGTTATTTTATCTAGTCCGAAAATAGCAGCCATGTTAGGTTTTCCAAAAATAGATGAACAACTTTGTTTGAACAACCAATCCATGAAACAACGATTGTAAAATATTCTGTATAAATTATTGACAAGTATTCATCTCTAATTTCCAAAAACTCAATTTTTCTCAAAAAATGCTTTAAATGAAAGATAGATTAAAGAAACTAATCAATGCAATATAACCAGCTTTACTTTATTTCTAATTAATATATATTTAATATATTTTCTTAAAATTAATTTGGCTAAAATTATCAACTGATGTTGTAATATTCACAGTGTGAAATATGAAAAAATATTTAAATATATTAATTGATTAAAATGTATTTTTTTCTTTTCTATAACAGTATGATTGCCTTCTACACATCATATTACACAGTATAATAAAGGTTAAAAAAACATTTCTGATTTGATAATGTTGCGGGGTGATCCATCATTTCCAGACTACACACCTTTCCAGCGATATACGTTAGGGTGATTGAAGACTGGGGGACACTCCCATTGATTAATTCTAAGAGAGATTTGCTGTATGTAATTTTTATTGATTGCTTATCATTGAAGTTGGTAAGCAAAAAAAAACTGGGAAAATAGTTACCAAATTTGGAGCAATAGTTGGTTGAAATTAAGGAATGTATAAATAATTAGATTTAGTGGGATTCTAGTGTGTTTTCGATTTGGTGACTAATAATGTTCGTAGTCAAAGAAATAGCAAAAGTTTAGAAAAAATTAGAAAAGAAATTGAGACAATTTTGGAAAAATAATGGAAAGAAAAATAATCAAACGTCAGAGAAAAGTAATCAGCTTAAAAATAATATAGAGAGGTTTGACATCTCAAATGCTGTCTGTCATTAAAATATTTCCAATAAATTTGGTAATAAATCTGAAAAGCAAATTTGAGAAATTTTAGGCCTTGAGGTTGAATACCAAAAAAAGAAAAGCCAGATTCGACCGGTAAAAGTTGCTGCAGGTGGATTCGTGTTAACGCGCATTTCTCGTCCTGAGTTAAGTTTGGTTATAATGTCTATGGCATAGGGAAATCATTTTGGGAATTTCTGTTGTATATGTGTAGTTTATGGTGTAGAAGATTTTGAAGTCGATATTTATAATGTGTTGAAAGTTTTAAAGCAGTATTAGATTAATTATATGTAAGTTATATGCATGTTATAATAACATTCAAATGATTGTAAAATTAGTTTTAAATAGATTTTACAGAGATGCGAATAGTTTGTGATGTTTAAGTTTTTGATGATTAGTTGGAGATTTATGGGTTATTATTAAGTTGTAAAACTTTTAAATATGTGGTTTGGAATCCAGGTTCATTTCGTTGGTGAGGGAAATCTCTATGGAGATCGGTAGATCTGTATGTTTAGTGGCATAAAAGGAGATATCCATAAGAGTAATAATTAAACGTATATATTAGTAGAACAGTTATTGTTATTACATTATATGATAAGGAAAAGGGAGAAATTGAACGTAAAATTATTCTACCTTATAAGATATGGATGAAAGATAGATAAAAAGGAATATTGCATGTAAAATTTATACTATATGTTGAGAGAACGAGACATTATTTTACTAATTACTAGGGTATAAACAGAAGGGAGTTGTTTTGGCAAAACTTGGACAAATAGTGAAAATTAACTCATCCAAAATGTAGGAAAGAACTACCTGGAGAATGCAAGATCCCTTACTCTACATTATATAATGCTTGAGTACAGTTGGAATATGTAAAGTTATATTTCCAGGAATCTTTATAAATATATTCTGACTGAAATATTTTCAGAAAATGTTTTAGAAAATCATTCATAAAACCCAAAAAGGTGAGAAAATCATTTGTAGATACTATAAATGTACACATAAATAGAAAAAAAAATAGAAAAATGGAAAAATGGAAAAATCGCAGATACTTACAGCCTTTGTAAATGGATCAACAAAAAATTGATAAAAGTGCATGATAGATTAAATATTAAAAAATGATGATGAATAAAATTCATAGAATTAATAAAGACACTGATAAAAATTATAGTAAATAATTTGCAGTTAATATAAATGTATGTGTTAATAGAAAAATGGATAAAACAGAGATACTTACTTCCTGTGTAAATGGATCCATAAAATTGAGAATGATGGTAAAGGAAATTTATAGGATTAATAATGACATTATAAAGACTTGACTTGATCATTAGCTAAAGAAAAACTACAAAAATTTAACAACATTCTTGCTAATTTAGAATTCATAATTAATGTGGGTCTTATCATGACCGTCATTTTTATGAACAAGATGAGAGTACCCAATTAGATCAATATACAACCAACATTATTTCTATCAAAGAGTTTTTGCTCAATCTTAGCAAACATGTGCCCATCTCAGTTCATAACTATAATAATGTCTTTTCAAAAGATGTTCTGATAAATTTTTTCTTTTTCTTATTGTCTTTCATTAAGAAATGTTACAAGGCAGATTCTTAGGAAATAATAGTGAAATGTTTAGCATTGATTTTAAAATTCTCTATTCACCATGTTCGCACAAAACGTTTTCACTGCATTTACAATAGTACAGTTTACACTAATGGATAGTCTCTATTTTTAGATACAAAATTTATTTTTGATTTCCTTAATTGTATTTATTTGTAATTATAATTTAAGATTTTAAAAAATATATGCTAGACCTTAAATATACTATAAATTTGTAAAGAAATGTAACTTTCACATTTTAATTTTAATATTCTTCCTAACACTATGATTACCCTATGTGAAACGAAACCTAATATAATAAAGTTACTTGTTTATGCAATAATTTCTGTTTAAAGTTGCATGTAGAATAAGCTGGTCCTTAGTTGGGAATACGAGGTCATGGATTAGTTGTATTCATTTCTGAACAGTGATGTATGAAATGAGTAGTTTCTGCCATGCCTTATAAACTAACATTTTGTCTATGACATCATTTCATTAAAAAAATTTCTGATCTGTTCCATTTCATCACAGAAAGTGCTAGTGTTATGAAATCCTGCTGATGTAACTAGATAATAATTGAAAAATGTTTATTCTACGAATTGCAGGTGATATTTCAAGAAACGAATATTGAATAATTTATAAAATTGTTAATATGAGCATGAATATTAACAGCAGTAGAACGAGAAAATTGCGGATGCCATTTGTTTTACATCTAAATAGTATAAGAATGTATTACCATATATATGTTGATGAATTATACTAAATAAAAATTATGTAATTGATAATGTTACCGTAAAGACCCATCCTTATTTTAAAAAAACATTGCCTCAATAATTAAATTTTTTTCTGGTACTGTTGCCATTATTCATTTTGTGAATTACTTTTGCTAACTTTTCTTAATACTTATAGATACAAAGTGATTCAAACCATCTTTATTACAAACTTATCTCACTCAAAGAAAATCAACAAAGAAAAATTGTTAAGAAGCATGATGACAAAACTGCATTAGTTAAAGTAAATAAAGTAGCAGAAGTGCAAAATTGATTTTCTGAAATAATTCAACAGGACAGCAACGAAGCCCAAAATGTGTGATGATAAAAATATTCAAAATAAATATCACGATTATGTATTTTCTTGTTGCAGATATCTACTTGGACATAATAAATAGGTTGATATTTAGAGCTAGGCCATATATTTGCATCTTTACATAATTTCCATATTCGTATGATGCAGTCACCTTAGTCCTGATATATTCGCATAAAAATTTTACCCATCCATTTTTTATGCGCATACTCAAAAGTGCATTTCATACTCTGGTAATGATAGAATGACCAAAATTGAAAGGAGAGGCAATGTGAGATGTCATACAACTAAGTGATGTGACAACAAACATTGTAAATTCTGACAAACTTGAATTATTTACAAGTATGCCAAAGCAGTTATTTCAAAATTAATTATCAGTGAAGTGTATAGTGTTGAAAATTATATAAGGAAAGATTTTCTTGTTGTTATTTTTAGATTGATGAATACATTTTGGCCAGCACTGTAAAATGAAGACAGTAATGCTTTAAAGAAACAAAAGTAGTTTTGTTACTGAAGATAATTAAAATTAAATTATGATTCAAAACTAAATCGGTATTTTTAACATTTCTATAAGGTTCTAAATAGAAAAGGATAAAATGTAGATCTATTGCCGTCTCATAATTTGAATGATGAAAGAAATATTTATCCTCCAAATGTTTTGAATTAATGAAACCTATTTTGAGAGTAAAGTTTGCAAAAACTATCTGCATACTAACTAGATAAATGTAGATTTCATCAATATTCTAGATAATAAAATTCACTTTAATAAAAGTCATTTTATCAAGGTCAGCAAATCTTTAGCCATGTGATCTTGTCTGTTTATTGCTATCATAGTACATTTTTAAAAAATGCGTGAAAGTAGTTTTTATTTCATTTTATGACAAGTCTATGAGTCAAATAAAATTTCAGTATTATATTTTTCAGATCTTGTGCTCTAATTTAAAATTATTAATTCTACATATTTCTAACAAAAGATTTTAATATACTATAATGAAATATATAGTGTTACTTTAAAAGTAATTAAAACATAATTATTTCTTTGTATAGTTTCAGTTGAAATTATGATTTGAAGCCAGGTCATCATAACCTTTAAACATAACTTAATCCTTTAGATAAATGTATTACTTACTGAGTTTATACTAGTTCCTTTTGCAAGTGAATAACAGTCTTGTTTTATTCTGTACCTGATTCTACACAACAATTTGTTTTAAATAATTTGTTGTTTACTCTACATAGCTCGGTTATTGAAATTGCTTTCAACTGCTTAAATAGCAGTTGGCGGAATTGTTGTGTTCATTAGCGGAACATTTCTTACAAAAGTGTATCTATTGTTTGTCCCTATCAACTTTGATCTCTACTGTTCAGAAAAAATATTGAGATTCTCTGTCCTCTCAAGTCATAATATAAATTCAAATTCAATGAATAATTCTTATTTTTTCGGATCATATTTTCAGGATTTTTATACAGAAAAAGTTAATGAAATAATTTTTTTTTTTGAATGCTGGTGATTGCCAGAACATCTTAATGTATAAAATTCTTTTCACTGATGAATACACAAAGTAGAAAAATTAAGAAATGGCAGATACTTACCACCTGTGACATTTTATTCAGTTAAATAATGAAAGAATAATTAAAATTCATTCATCTTAAGGAATGTGATAAATGAAAAGAACTGGAAGTTTTGTTTTACTAATGCTGGAATAATCAAATACGTTCATGTTAATTGCGACACATGACATTTGGCCTTTATTGTTTTCAGTAATCAGTGACAAATTTATTGTATAATTTTCTTCTCTGTTTACTGGCATTATGTAATTGTCGGGAGTTCTCTTCATTTTTTAAATGCTAATTTATAAAATTAGTTTCGATATGAAATGCATAAAATCACAAAGATCCACAAATTACTATTGTTCACTACCAGTTAATAAGCAAACAACCCGTAACAATAACATCCACATTTAGCATCCCCATATTGTATCGCTACAGAAGTAATGCTACCATAAAGAGTAGCAACTTGGCTGCATTAGAATTTCTTTGTGGTTTCATAAACCAACAGCTGTTGCATATGGAGTAATGCAAGCACAGTAACTATGTTTATCTTCCCTCTATTATGTACATTATTTCTTTCTTGCTTAGTGCCTGTGAATGTAAATATCTAAATCCACAGATCAATAATACATATTGTGATATAAATATTATTAGAATATTTGAATAAACCTTTTGAAACCTAAGGAAACAAATTTTCTTCGTATGAATTCAAATGAGAAAAAAATGGTATCATTTCCCATAAAAATAATTAAAATAGAAATAATTCACAGACCCTTTAATTACAAATATATCTATTTATTATAGTTGAACAAATAAAATAAATTAAGCAAAGCAAAATGATGGTGCATTAAAGCATTTTGTCAATTGTAAATAATAGCAGTCTTATCAAAAATATCAGAACTACTATCAAAATTGAAAATAATTATGTATTGAGTATCACTATGCAGATTGAATAAATAGTAATATGTAATTCTAATGCATTAATTTTGAATTTTTACTGTTGGTGCTTCATAAAGTCAAGTTAACCTTCATAAATTTGGATAATAGTGGGAGGTTTATGTCTTTACGTGCCTACTGTTTTGACATAATTTAGATAATTGCATTGTACTTTGACCAAAATTGATAACTCTATAGATATGTAGTCCGACATATAAACACATGAATTCAGAAAAGAATTAGAAATCATGAAATATGTGATTGAACTGTAAGTATTGAATGGCAGCCATTTAGAACTTATGCATCATCTATGCTTCGAGTATGTGCATGCTTTTAAAGAATATTTTAACCTATATATGATATCACAAATTATTTGTAGATAATATCAATGTTCTCATAAGGAAAAAGTAGAAAATTAAATTATAGATACTTACGTCCTGTATAAATGGATACAAAAAATGAAGAGATGTTTAAATGCAGTATAAATGTTTAAAAATGTTGGTGAATTAAATTTATAAGATTAATAAAGTAATGTAAACATTGTATAGTATAAAAAATGTGTAGTTAATAGCAATGTACACTCAAATAGAAAAAATTAAAAAAAAAGAATATGTGGTAGATACTTACACTCTGTGTTAATGGATCAAAAAAATTAAAGATATATCATTGTGTTAATATTGAAAAATGTTGGTAAATCATATTTATAAATTACATATTGTTTAGAGGTGTAGTAAATAATTTGTAGATTATAACAGTGTACACATAAATTCCAAAAATATTAGAATGAAAAAAAATATATCATCAATACTTACTTTCTATATATAATTTAAAAAATGGAGAAAAAGATATCATAATAAGATTGCTGATATATTTTGATAAATGCTATTGATAAGATTAATAATGATGTTGATAAAAATGATATAGCAAATAATTTATAGATGATATCAGTGTATGCATAAATAGAAAAAATGTAATTGGATTAATAATAGATACTTACATCCTTTGTAATTGACCAAAAGTGATAAAAGCAAAACATCATATCAGTGTTGAAGGAATTTGATGAACAATATATATATATAGGATTAATAAAGAGAGTGTAGAGATTGACTTTAATTTAAAAAAAACTTAAATACATTTTATAATGTATTTCATATGAGTTAATATATGTGCATAAATTTTTCTGTCAATAATCAACATAGATTTTTTTTCTTATTTTGCAATATCTATACTGCTATTCCATACTTGTCATTTATAATTAATTTAGGAAAACCAACTGTTCATTGTATTCTATAAATATATGTAGAGATAAAACAAATAGGTCTGTTTTAAAAATGTTTCTAGATTATTGACAAAAATTAGAGGCCATCACATTAACTTCCAAATTTAAAATATTAATCTAGATGTACTGCAGTTGTAGCAATTTTTTAAATTAATAGCATTTGCTAAGTTAAGCATGAATTCCTTGTTCCAATAACAACAAAAAATATTGCTTTTTAAACTACCAAAAATAATTTGTTATTCTGCTGTATTATATAGTGCATTTCCTTCATGTCGCATCCCAGCTATAAGTGTTAATAACTCCTTACAAATCTTCATGAACCGTAAAATGAAAAAAATGTTTTAAGAATATTTTAAAAATTCCTTGTTGAAACTGTGGAAATCAATTTTACTAGTATATTCTTAGTTAATAAAAAGTTTTAATGATGTTATTCAAAATATAAAATGTTTACTGGAGCTGTCAATTAAAATTTAACTGAAATCAATAATTAAATTATCGTCAAGCAAAATAGCAGAAAACGCAAGACATTATTTTTTAATTTAAAAATGCAGATTTTAAAAATCAGTAATAATAATATCCAAATTGAATAACACGATTATGTATTTTATTATTTTTGTATGTAATTAGCTAAAGCAAATAACTAGAATATTATGTATAACTATGACAAATTATTGCAGCATTATTGAATAGTTTACTTTTCCTTCATAAATTTGAATTAATACTTATACATTTCAATAAAGGTACTAAATCTTGTGATGGAATATGTAGGTCACATTTTAATTTTATTTCTGTAACAGTAGCATTATTTAGATGATCCTAAACCTAGTATTTAATGTTCTTTGCTTATACAATAACTTTCTCATCTGAACATTTTATGTAGGATAGACTGAACCTTAGTTGGGAATGCGAGGTAAAAGACGAATTTTGATCATTTGTGAAATAGTCATGATATAAAATAATCTAACACTGTCAACAATGTCTTTCGCTTTAAAAAAATTTACCATTTATTTCTCTAAACCAAAGAATGTATAAACGTTATGAACTACTTCTGGTATAAGATAGCATTTCCAAAATGATAAGTGTAAAAAAAATAAAATGATTTCAGACATATTTTATGAACCCTGTTTATATTTTCAGAAATGAATAGGAAATAATAGAGAAAACTGAAAAACCCATTAATATTCACATGAATGTCAACAGTAGAAAAATGAAAATAAATTGCAAATACTTACTACCTGTGTTGTTAGGTCAAGAGAGTATAACGAATAGTTATATCAGTATGAATGTTGATGAATTATATACCTTTAGATAAATGTATTACTGAGCTTATATATTCCTTTTGTAAGAGAATGATAGTCGTGGATGATTCTGTACCTGATTTTACACTACAATTTGTTTGAAATAATCTGTCGTTTACTCTACATAGCTCGGTTATTGAAATTGATTTCAACTACTTAAATAGCAGTTAGCAGAATTGTTTTGTTCATTAGCAGAACATTTTTTACAAAAGTGTATCTATTGTTTCACCCTATAACTTTGATCTTTACTGTTCAGAAAAAAAGCATGAGTTCCTCCCTCCTCTTCAAGGCATTATTATATAAATTTAATGAATAATTCTTATATATTTTAATTATATTTTCAGGACTTTTATTCAGAAAAGGTTAATAAATTAATTTTTTGAATGTGCTGGTGTTAGATAGAATATCCTAGTGTAAACAATTCATTTCACTGGTGATTACACAAAGTAGAAAAATGAAGAAATGGCAGATACTTACCATCTGAGCAATTTGTTTTGGTTAAAATAAGGAACAATTATTACAATTTATTTAGCTCATGTATTGTGATAAACAAAAAGTATACAGTTACTAACAAGCTTTTAAAATCTTGACGTTTTATAAATTCTGGAATAATCAAATTATGTTCAAGTTAATTATGAGAGAATATTAATTTATAAAATTAGGTTTGATATAAAATATAGCAAAAAATAGATCCACAAATTACTATTGTTCACTGCCTGTTAATAAGCAAACTCGTAACAATAACATCCACATTTAGCATCCTCATATGGTATCACCTCAGAAGTAATGTTACCATAAAGAGTAGCAAATGGGCTGCTTTAAAATTTCTTTGTGGTTTCATAAACCAACAACTATTTTCATAGATTAAATGCAAGTAGAGTGATTATGTTAGTCTTCCCTACATGATGTAGTTTATTTCTTTCTTCTTGCTTAGTTTCTGTGAAATATGAATATCTATATGCAAATAAGTATATTGTGATATAAATATTTTTAGAATATTTGGATGAACCTACTTTTGAAACCTAAAGAAACAGGTTTTTACTTATGAATTTAAATGAGATAAAACGGTATCATTACCCTTAAAGGTAATTAAATGTAAACAATTTGCCAAACCTTTAATTATAAATTTATCTATTTATTAAATTTGGAAAAATAAAAATAATTAAACAAAACAAAATGATGGTACATTTGGTGAGTTAGAAATATATAAAGAAATATAAATCCACAGAATTTTTTCTGTAAATAATAGCAGTCTCATCAAAATATCAGATTTATTTTCAAAATAGAAAATAAATATAAATAATAAGAATTTGCATTGTTGTGTATTACTATGCAGATTGAATAAATGGTAATATGTAAATCTATATCATTAATTTTGATTTTTTTTCTGTTGGTGCATCATAAAGTCAAGTTAACCTCCATAAATTTGCATAATAGTGAGAGGTTTATGTTTTTGCATACCTACTATTTTGTATGATATGTTTTAATACATTTTGGAGAGGTGCGAATAGTTTTTGATGTTCAAATTTGTAAATATGTGTCGGGTGTTTTGTAGTCATAAGTTATAAATGGGTTTTAAATACATCTAAAATGTTTTAATAACGTAATTTGCAATCCTGAAATTGGGTTGGAAGGGAAAATCTTTGTCGAGGTGAATGACTTTATTTGGTGCAAGTGGCTCTCCAGTGGGGCAAAAGATGGTCATAAAAATAATAAGAAATTAAATGTAATAGAGCAGAGACATTTATTAAAATCACATGATAAAGTTAATGAGCAGAAAAATACATGTAAGTATGTTACTTTGTAAGATATGGCTCAATAATCAAAGAAAGAAATATTTACATGTTAAAACTAGTGTATATGTTGAGAGGAAGAGGTGATATTATACTAATGATGGTATAAAGAGCAGTTCGGTGTTTTTATGAGGAACTAGTACAATAGGTAAGACAATACTACAGAGAGAAAGTATGACCCTTTCCTTTACATGATATAATGCATTACATTTAAGGACAACTAGCATAGGTAAGATTATATTTACAGGTACTTTATAGATATAAAATAAATGAAATAATTTCAGGAAATACTTTAGTTAATCACTGATCAAATGTAATAAATATACCAAATAATTTGTAGATGACATCAATGTAAACATAAATAGAAGAAAATAAAAATGAATAAATGATGTATTCTTACAGACTATCTATAGAGATCCAAAATGTGAGAAAATATATCAAAGTATAAATGGTGAAACATGTCCAAATTTATAGGATTAATAATGATACTTCTAAAATGGTGTTAAGTAGAAAATATCAATGTACACAAATAAACTAGAAAAATGTATATATTATACAAATTTATTTTCTGAGTAAATTGATGCAAAAATTGAGAAAGATATATTATAGTATAATTAATGAAAAATGTATATATTATAAATATTTATTTGCTTAATAAATGGATCCAAAATTTGAGAAACTTATATCATAGTATAACTATTAAAATAAGTTGATAAATGAGATATATAAGATTAATAATGAGACTGCTAAAAAGTATAGTAAATAATTTGTAGATAATATCAGTGTACACATTAACAGAAAAATTAAATAAATAAAAATATTATAGATACGTACACACTGCTAAAAGTTATATTGAATAATTTATAGATAATATCAATGTACACATAGAAAAAATAGAAAAATGGAAAATTGTAGATACTTACGTCCTGTGTGATGGGATAAAAAAGTGGAAAAATGTATGATATAATAAATGTTGAAATATGATGGTGAATTAAATTTATAGGTTTAATAATGACTCTGCTAAAAGTTATATTGAATAATTTATAGATAATATCAATGTACACATAAATAGAAAAAATAGAAAAAATGGAAAAATGTAGATACTTACTGCCTGTGGGATAAAAATGAGAAAAATGTATGATAGAATAAATGTTGAAATATGATGGTGAATTAAATTTATAGGATAATTTTCAACACTGCTAAAAGATATATTGAATAATTTATAGATAATATCAATGTACACACAAATAGAAAAAATAGAAAAATGGAAAAATGTAGATACTTACTCCCTTTGCGATGGAATAAAAAAAAATGAGAAAAATGCATGATGGAATAAATGTTGAAAGATGATGGTGAATTAAATTTATAGGATTAATACCGACACTGCTAAAAAGTTGAAATAAAAAAATTGTAGATAATATCAATGCATGCATAGATATTAAAAATAAACAATGAATAAATGATAGATACTTACTTGCTGAGATCCAAAAAATTCAGAAAAATATATCATAGTTTAATTATTTTAAAATGTTGATAAATGAGATATAAATGATTAATAGCGACACCGCGAAAAATTATAGTTTATAATTTGTAGATAATAGCACAGTACACATTAATGGAAAAGATTTTTAAAAAAGAAAATTATAGATACTTACTCCCTATGTAAATAGATCAATGAAAATGGAGAAAAATGTGATAGGATAAAATACCGACATTGCTAAAGAGTTGTAATAAAAATTGTAGATAATATCAATGTACCCTTAAATAGTAAAAATAAACAATGAATAAATGATAGATACTTACTTGCTGAGATACCAAAAATTCAGAAAAATATATCATAGTTTAATTATTTTAAAATGTTGATTAATGAGATATAAATGATTAATAGCCTCACTGCGAAAACTTATAGTCTATAATTTGTAGATAATAGCACAGTACACATTAATAGAAAAATTTTTTAAAAAGAAAATTATAGATACTTACTCCCTATGTAAATGGATCAACGAAAATGGAGAAAAATGTATGACAGTATAAAATAATGACATTGTTAAAAAGTTGTAATAAAAATTGTAGATAATATCAATGAATGCATAAATAGAAGAAATAAATAATGAATAAATGATAGATACTTACTTGCTGAGATCCAAAAAAATGATAGAATTATTAACGACACTGCTAAAAAGTATAGTGAAATTTTCTAGAAAATAATGCACACATAAATAGAGAAAATTGAAAAATATAAATTTTATAGATACTTACTTGCTGTGTAAATAGATCGAAAAATTTATAAAATATACTATATTATAAATGTTGAAAAATGTTTGTCAGTGAAATGGATAGAATGAATAAAGCGGGTGTAGTAAATAATTTGTAGTAAT
Organism: Nautilus pompilius; assembly: GCA_018389105.1. NCBI lineage: Eukaryota > Metazoa > Mollusca > Cephalopoda > Nautilida > Nautilidae > Nautilus > Nautilus pompilius. Next base: position 188,433 of record JACATO010000921.1, on the reverse strand, counting down.
ATCAAAATACACAAATAGAGAAAATAGAAAAATGTAAATATTATGGATACTTACTTGCTGTGAAAAAAGATAAAAAATATTGATAAAATATATTATATTATATATGTTGAAACATTTTGGGAAATGAAATGGATAGAATGAATAAAGCAGGTGTAGTAAATAATCTGTAGATAATATCAATATATGTATTTGGTAACAACTCATTGGTTACCCAGACCATGTATTGCTTATGATTTAATCAAATGAGTGGTCTGTTCAATCATGTTTTTTTTTTTTAACATGGTCATTTGAAAATAGACTAATTTCTAAACAACTGACTGTTGAAATAACCATTAGTTGAGGCTTTAAGATGCTCTGATTGATTTATCTTCATAGAGTGAACCTAAATAAAGAAAACAGAAAAATATAAATATTATGAATACTTACTTGCTGTGGAAATAGATTGAAAAAATTGAGAAAGATACAAGTATAAATGTAGAAAATGTTGTTAAATGAAATCTATAGGATTAATGATGACACTGTAAACACTTATATTTCATTATGTATCTCATATGAGGTAATAGATGTCCGTCATTTTGCCTGTCAATTAGTGGCGTAGTTTTTATTTACTATTTCGTACTATCTTTATTGCTATTTCACACTTGTTGTGAACAGTGATTAATTCTGAAGAACCGAATATTTACTTTAATTTATCGAAGTTATGTACATTGAAAGAAAACTCTGTTTACAAAATTCTATGGATTACTAACAAAAATATAAAGTCATCACAAATTTACTTATATTTGAAATTTGTGTTCAATTTCACTGCAACAGTAACAAGTGTTGTAATTGATAATATTCACAAATTCTAAAATCATGTAAATGTTCCAAAAATGTTAGAACAATTTTTAATTGTATCTACTAAATCAATTCTTTCTATTATATTTTCACTTTAGTGTAAAATGCTTTGTTTATCTGTGGTTATTAATGTGTATCTAGTGTTTCTATCCATTATTAATTATAAACTATAATCATTTAATAAACATCATCGAAGTGAAATAGAATATAGTGATCCATCTGATCGAATCATGTATCAGTTCAAGATATATAAAGAAGCATAGATGTTAAACTAAAGAACGTAGTTATGACAGGAATATCAGTGATATTCACAAAAAAAAATAAATATTGCCATTAAGTATTTTAGTGTGTCTCACAGATAACTGGATAAAGTAAATAAGACATTATGTACACCCAGGGCAAAATATTTCTACTAATATTATATTTTCTTTTCATGCTTGATAAACTAAATTATATCTTCCAAATTTGTATAACAAAATTATGCTGTCTTGTTCATCTGCTTCCTTATTTGTAGTCAATAATATTAAGTAATGATTCAAAGATAAATTCGTGTATTAATCAATGAACATTTTTCATGATTTTAAAATTTTAATTGAGAAGATTAATAATCTCTCTTAATGTGATTGCATAAGTCGACTGATCAAACATGTAGTTATCTTCCAAACGAGAGTAGAGAATCTACTGTAATAAGGTGAATTATTAATCATAATTATATATATAAATTAAAAAAACTATTCAAATAGTAATCTTGCATTGGTTCTTATTTAGTTAAAAAGGATCAAATATGTTAATGCTAATGTTATTTAAAGAAATCAACCAAAACCTAAAGAACAATATAAAATTGAAATTTTTTCTTTTGTAATGGTAGAGATTATTTAAAGATTTTTTTGTTTATAATGTGTACCAAAAACTTGGGAGAGTGAAAATAGAAGGATACAAATCACATAATTTTGGTTAGTAAATCAGTCAAACATTTTAGGAAAATAAAAGAATTTTTAATTACATTTTTTATCATTTCTTACGAAAGTAAAATCAAGCATGCCCAATATAAACCTATTCATTCCTTTTAGATGACTATTTTTACATACTATTAGTGCTTGTCATTAATAAAGTAAACAACTTTTTAACATGTTTTACATGTTTAAATTAATAAAACCCTTCTTTAGTGTGAAATTTGAAAACAATATCTGCATACCAATTAGGTAATATACTTTATCACTATTCATATTTTTGTTACTTTAGTAAAAATGTTATTTTTCAAGGTCAGCAAATCTGTTGCTATGTGACCTTATCTGTTTATTGATAGCCCACCTTTTTTTATAAAAAATGTTTGAAAGCAGTTTTATTACTGCAAATTATAATTACAAACTATATATGAATCTATGTATGACAAAAATTTTTATTAAATATTGAAAAATGTTGAACTGTAATTAATAATTATAATTGTTTTCATTTTATAGAATTTTTAATTGCTCTTCGAACAAAATAATAATATAATGGCATAATTTAACCATATTAGTAATTAAAACAAATAATTTTCATTGAAAATAAAATTTAAAAAAGATTAAAAAACGTTTAATATAATTAAGATTTTAAAATAAATATATTGCTGACCTCATATTTATTCTTTCTTGTAAGAGAATGATTGTTCTTTGATGGAACAATTTTTTCAAAGAAAGAGCAGCTGCTGTGGGCTTATATTTTTCAGAGGAAAAGCATGAATTCCTCTTTCAGAAATAATAATGTACGAAAAACATAATATGTGAATGGCATCAGACTAATTAATTTGCATAAAAACTTTGTGAAAAATCAACTGATACAACAAAGGAAAACTCTGAATTAAATTCATTTTTGCAATGATGAGTTTGGGTTTGTGCATAACAGATATTGTGTTTTTACAAAATGTGCCAAATATTTATCCATTAAATAACATGTTTTATTAACTGTTTTCTATTTCATACTAATGATAATGTGCAAATACATCTCAGAATTTTTTTTAATTGCAAAAGATTGATTTCATGGAACATTTTTTAAATATTATATTTGAATACTGATGTAGGATATACATGTTAGTAACCTACAACTTATAGTAGATATTTACTTAGAACAATTCATTAAATTCTATACTTACCCGCTGTTGTTGAATCAAAATTTCAATAAAAAAAGAGAAATGAATTTACATTTTAAAAAAATATTTATGGAATATTGGTAAATACATTAAAACAAATGGTAATATTTTGTTTGAATGGTATTCTTTTGACAAAATAAAAATATGGAATGATCAAATACGCTTATGTCCATTATGTGGCCATTAGACGTTTATTATCTAGGTATAAAACACGGTGGTCCAGAGGTAGTTTGCTGAGTATGGGCCAAATTTCAAATCCTAGATGAGACCAGCTCCATTAGGTGCTCTCTACTAATCTGGTCTTTTTTTTGCCAGTCGGCTCCCACATTTGATAACTGAGGAGTTCTACCGGATACCTTCACTTGTGGCTTCCCAAGCTTCACCACTTAAGGCCATGATCCCTAATCTCATAACTAAGGCAGGGATCTGCAACCTCTGTTGCTGAGAAGCATGTGATAGGCTGAAAGGTGAAACGTTTAATAAAATTTCTTCTCAGAGGACATTCACAGAAAATTCTGTCAAATAATTTTAGAAGATTTTATGTAGTTCATATATGTATTTAAATTGGAAGTGTATCTTCGAAAATTGCCTAAAACCTTAATTTGAACAAAATAATTCGGTTGCCGTTGATTTGTGACTGGTTCATTGTAGATTATCCTTATACTACTTGGCCTTTATAAGAATGTTTACTTGCTCTCGACACTTTAATGAACAATCACATAATATATGAAAGTAAAGATTTTAACATTTCACTAACACATACTGTATTTTCAAAGTAAAATGTTATTTTTATTATTTGGTATCTTACAACATATGATTATTTATAAAAATGCATTTTTGAGTTGATAGATATTAAGATTTAAAATCTGTGTTACTATTCATTAATGACTATCTAGAACAAAGAGACAAGAGTTACACATGCACAACATGTCTTCTAAAACTGCAGTATTTAGTTACTGAGGACACTGGATGAAGCAAGTTTCAGCATGAGTTTTCTTGAGACTTCTAGTTCGGAAAGTGTGAATAGTGTTAAAGATTTGTCAAATGTCACCTAAGGTGTGCAGCACCTGACTTCTAGAGGGTGCAGCAAGCACAAAGCACCCAAGCCTCAACATATAGGAAGGCCTACAAAGGCAACGGCTCCTAATATAGTTGTCGCAAATTTTTTCTTTGTGTTTTTTGTTTGTCTAATTTACATTTCAAATGCCAATTTTTTATTTTTGTTTTCTCAACTATTTATCACCATAAAGTTATACAGTTTTTGAAATCACATATCCGTATGCATTTTAAATGCAGTAGGGTAGTTTGAAAATTGTGGTCATGGGCATCAGGGTTAGGGGACAAGAAGTGGAAACTGTTCGTCATTTGGAAAGTTGGTAGTGATAAAAATGTTAAATAAAAATGTGCTTTTCGTTTTGCTACTGTGAACTCTGATGGGGTAAGACAATAGCAAAGGAAGCAGACTAACATAAAAAAAATTAATTAATTTTTAAAAATTTTAAATGAATCAGAAAAAATATTTCTAAGTGAAAAAAATAATTGCCAAAACCAAATATCTTTGATAAGAAAAAATAAATTAGTCTCTTTATTTTTTGACGTTAGTCTGCTTTCATCACTAGTCACTTTTTTCTCATTTGATATTATTTTATATTTTTATTTCCTTTTCTTCGCAAGTTGGAATAAATGCCTTGCCATACAATATCATTGCCATATGGTTTGGAAGCATAATTTGTTCTTGAAAAGAAGTAATCCAGTAGGTAGGTGCAGCGCTATGGAGGTTTTCTATACAAATTATGAAATAAAGAAACAAGATTGTCCCGTCACAATGACTGACTGTGAGACTAAATTTCCAAATCTGTGAATCACACAAAGTTACTCTGAAAAACATGTGATGGCATCGGGTTTCTTCTCCGTGATCAAACTAAATTAAATTGTAAATTTTAAAAATATCAAGCTCTAAATATGTCTAAACAACGGGAATACTTATCTGGTACCCAAAAGCGCAAAATAAATAACTAAAAAATTTGAGAAAACAAATTAGTGTGTGATTTTACAGTAGCCCGGAAAATGTGAAGACAAGAATAAACAAAGTAGTTACAAAGTAGAAATTGCAAATAAAATGTAAAATTCTTCTGAGTATTATACATTATCAGCACTGCTGAACACTAATATAGGCATGACACAAACAGTTTGTGAATTTGATTTAGCACAAATAGCTGATGAAAAAATATCCTGAATGGTACCTATAATCAATCATTGTTTCCTAATATATTAATTGATGAAACAAAAAAACTTAAGTAGTTGTGTAAACAAATAACAAACTTTGACTTTCAGAGTGATCAAAGTGACACTCATGATAAGGCATGCAGATCGTTTCTGCTAATTATTACCATAAAACCTTTAAAAAATCGTGAAAAAACAGTTGGGTTATTTATTTAGTTAAACAGAACAATGTTATTGTTTTTGTTATTTACTATTTAATAGTAATGTAAATATATCAGGACCTAAAAATGGTTATAAAACCTGGTTAAAACTAAGCAGTACTCTTCAAGATCATGAAACGGAAAGGTATTAATTGCTACTTTCTGTGTCAGGAACTTGGAAGAAAACTTCAGTAGAATCTGAAGATCTTCAACTCAGTCAAAATAATAACACAAATAAAAGCAACGCCTAAAATTAATGAATCGTGGAATTATTTTTAATTTATTCTTGACAATTGGAAACCCTTCCTTCATAGGGTCAGATGAAAGTGGAAAATAGCAGCAACGGAAAGTTTCTTGGCCTCATGGAACAACTATTCAAATACTCCCCATATCGTATCTTGCTTGGCAAATAATTTCATCTTAACGCTTTTCAATGGAACTGGGACCAATTAGTAATGTAAATATTTGTTTATAACTTTACAAAAATTGCTTACATCTTTTCCTCATGTCAATAGTATGCCAGGGTGTATTAAAGAAACGTACTCTATAACTCTTAAGTGAGATGTGATGGGAGATACAAATTTACTTGGTCAAAGTTCTCCGATTTCAGTTCGGTGCAACATGTAATGCATTAAATGAACTTGTTAAAGTACCTACTGAACAAGGCTGCTCTTTCGACAGCAAACAGTATGTGCGAAAAAATCAAGTCATTGCCTTTTTTGTTTACATTATTATTAATAAATGCAACAAAATTATGAATTTAGGAAATAAGACAATCCACAGTTGGCACTGAATTGAAGGAAGAAGAAACAATTGTTAAAAAAATTGGTGGCAACTCCATATTCCCTTCAAAACGCTTTTGTGAAAAGAAAAGTCAAATGATGTAATTTTACGACTGATTCAGTACCATTCCTACAACAATGAACAAATTTAAATTCCTAGAATACCTAAGTGATATAAATAGTTCTAAAAGAAAGTGGAATTAAATTATCAGGTTTCATATGGTGTCAGTCCTGTTACTGCAGGAGAAATGAATATTCTAAGAAACTTCTTCTAAGTGATCCCAGGGAAAAATATATTAGCAATAGGGTTATTGAGGTTTATAATAATTCAAAGGTTTGACCAAGTATTCAAACGGTATAGATCTACGAATACATGAAACTTTGCTGGATGCAATGACAATGCTAAACAATTCTTCAGCAAATTAAGGTTGTATCTGCACTCAACAATGAATCATGACACACTCAAATTTTTGGGTATCTTGTCAATTGACAGGAAGGAAGCAAGGCTTTCTGAATTTGAAAGTATGGTGGAATGGTAGGATATATGTGTTGCCAGAATTTAAATCATATATGAAAATTGATCTTAATATAATAGTCTTAATTATTAATTGCTTGGGAGGACAGAGGCCTCACAATGTAGAGCTTGCATTAAACCCCCCAGAGAAATATAGGCATGCGTGTAGGCTTCTACTGCTTAGATCCTGATGATAGTTACCAGGTTTTGTATATGAACTTTTTATTTAACTACCAATTTGTAAACCAGCAGTTTTAAATTACTTTTTCAGGAATAAGAATATATTATATAATAAAATATACCTATTATATATACTACTTAAATAGGAGATCAATAATATCACTAAAAATGTGTTGCCTATGTATTTCAATCTCCTCTCTTTAAAGTGTACAAGAATAAGAGGAGGTTTTCTATTTCTCTTATTTTTTGTTGGATGCATGACAATTTTCTAATTTGACATCCTTTAGAAATTATACTGGAATAATTATAACAGCCTTGATTGTTCAGATAAGTTATAGTTAAAAGTGGCTAATGTTTATTTTAGTAGATAACAGTACAAATTTAACCCTAATCAGAGCAACGGATTTGCACGTAGCGGAAAAATTCTTACCTTGTTGAGACTGTTTTCATTTGTTTGTTCTAAACAAGAAAGAAAGATGGTTTAAAACAGGATCATTTTAGTTATTGCTGAGATTTGTTTTCATCCCTGGCTATAATGTCCATAATAATTTACAGAATAACTATAAAATAAAAAAAAAAAAAAATTGATCACTTCTAATATAAAAATGTATTTATTCTCATCGATAAAATTAATTCACCTTGCTCTAGACAGCTAATGTAAAAACAAACAAATGTCCGAAGACAATAATTATCACCAGGTTAGTAAACAACTTTGTCTTACAGAAATCACCTGTGCAAAATTTGTTTAAACTGCTTTTGCTTTTTACAACATAAAGCTAAACATAAATTTCTTTCCCATCATAGTTCAATTTCTACAGCTAGTTTATTCAAGAATTTATTTTGTTAAATCCAATTACAGAATATGAAACCAAAAGAGAGTATTCAGCAGAAATTAGTTTCTTATTTACTCCGAATTATAGAATAACACAGATATTTGCTTTAAATGATGATAAAATAAAACAAAAACCCTGCTCAAATTAAGTAATTTGCATTAAAATATCCCAACTTGTTATTAAACAGATTTGACACGTTGATTTTAAGAGCTTTGAAACTTGAAGATTAAGTACATATATTTTGTATTCACCTACAGTATAACAATATAATAATGTTTTTCATAGCTAAGTATTATGCAAAGTATTTCATCACAATTGATTATTTCAGTATTAAGGTAAACAGAGCAGGTTTAATATGAAAATTTTTCTTGTATAACAAGAATTTTATTAATAAAGAAATAATCTGATACCTAAATCTAATGGAATTTGTTTAATATGAAGAAATCCAGAAAAATGTATACATGTCTGGATGTTTTATAATATCTTGGTGAGAATGGTTTAATAATAAAAAAATGTTGGGTTAAGACACTAACCTTGCAGGTTGTCACCTTGTTAAAATAAAGAAAATGGAATTAATTCATAAGAGTACATGTGTTAATATACAAAAAAAAAAAAACCCACCAGCAGGTAGGTTAAAAAACTATCTGAAGTAATGTAGAGATGTATTTAGATACATATATAGGTTAAAAGATTTCGAAGATCGGAGTACAATATAAATTTTATTTCACTGACATGTCTTTGTATTCAACAAACTGGTTTAACTATCATCAAAAATAAGTGATGAATGTTCTCTACTTTCTTCATTATCCAGTCAAATTTTTTGTTTGATTAAATAATAAAGATACACACTTATCTGTATATTTCAGACAAATTAAAAAATAAAACTAGCAAAATTTCCATATTCCCCATAAATTAATATTTTATGGGCTAAACCAAAGTGAAGGTTCTTTAAGATTATTTTAATCTTTATTGTCTAAATTTGAAATTAAGTTGGTTATTTTACAATTTTGTTTCTAAAATATCTGAAATTATTGCTATGAATGATAGATGACAAATCTGTTTATGTTTATGAACCTATGAATGATAAATGTAATGTATTTATCATAATGAGTTTTACATTTTATTTAAAATAGTAAAATATTCAAATTAAATGAACAATAGGGAACGATTGAAAGATAACTTCACTAAAATCACAGCTTTCTGTTATTTACCAAAAAAAAAATGAAATACTATATAAGCAAAATGCTAAAGATTTTCCAGCAGGTATCTATTTATACCCGAATGTTCATTACAATTTTCTTTTTTAAATTTGAAGTGAAAAAATAAATATATAAATGTTCGTTTTAATTATTGATATTCCACTCTTTAATCACATTTTTTACTTCCTAATTAAAAGAATATTTATCAACCTGTTCTACGAAAGATCACATAACTTACACCGCAGTTGGTTTGCTGCTTATAAATATAATGCACAAAACTGATGGGAAAATTTCTGGAAATACATCTATTAATCTTAATAGAATATATCTAATAGACTTTTGATAAAATATTCATAATTACTGAAAGAATATTTGGTACATGATATTTATATAACTGTTATTAGAACAGTTAAATGAAAAACTAAAATGTTTAAGATAATTTCTTTACAACCCATTATGTCCACCATTTAAAAGAAATGAGAAATAAAATAGAATTTAATGTGGATCATGACAGGTAATATTACAAAAAAATCCTGTGAGTAGTAAATGTAGAAAGATGCAGCTAAATTAAGTTGAAGTTCATCAGGTAACACATCATAATTTTAAAAATATATATATATATATGAGAAAAAATATTACAAATTAAATAAAACACAAAAATAAAGAAAATAGATAACCTAAAGTAGGCAGTGCGGTGGTCCATGGATTAACTACTAGACCTCTTGAAAATGGCACATTGTTATGGAAGTTGAAGTTGATTGGGTTTCCATCTTAAATGGGGATTCTGAATTTAGGGATAAAAGAGATGTGTTGAAAGTATTTAAATTAACAACTGATTGTATGTTTTTAGCATGAAAAATGAAAAATTATGAAGATTAGAACTGTTTTACTTATGTATTCATTTAATTATTTATACAATCTAGGTACTGTAATTAAAAGGGGTTGAATCGATATAATTATTTTGGTTTTATTTAGTCTATTTCAGCAAAAATCAATTTACTTTCCATCTTTATGGTGTGAAAGTTTTGTGTACTTAAAAATAACCTTGATAAGAAGCATAGAAATAATAACATTAATATATATGGAAAAGGGTTGCCAAAAAAGAGTGATGTTGCATCACTTATATAATAGAATATTTATTATTTCTCGTCATTGCAATTTTACCAAATTTTTTTCAGAATATGTATAAGCAGGGGTTACCTAAAATTACTTCCTTATTTTTATATGAACATAAAAGACAAAAATGTATTTAGATTTGTGTATGTGAGAGAAACGTTCGAGTCCTAGTTGATGTGCCTTGTGCAAGCAATTTAAATTTAAGTAACTTCAACAGATATACAACATAGGGGAACACATCTAATTACTAACGAATGGAGATCTAACATCAAGAACAAAATCACAAATCTACATAAATTCATCTGACCAATCATATTTTGTCAGCTTGAGACCAAAACACATTTTGAATGACTTCCCCCTAAAATGAAGATAGCATCTTTATATAACATGTAACATGAATTATGGAAAATGCTACACTTAGATTATATTTGTGTCCGTAACTCAGGAATAAAAAACAAATTAAAATATTTGATGGTGTTTTCATAACAGTTTCGGTATAGACACCAGCTGAACAAGCCATGAAAATATTTCAGACAAAATTAAAATAAGAAAGTGTTTTACCTGAACAAATGCTGATTGAAAAACAGAGCAGCAAAGCTGAAATGATTAGAGAAACCTTCATTTTATCTTTCTGATGGATGAAAGTGCGCAGTAATGGTAAAAACTCGAGAATTTATATGTTTATGTAAACCCTGAGTCATACGATTAGCTAAAGAATAGATACCAGCTGTATTGCATTTCATTGATTGGGAAATAATAAATAACAATATTCAATAAATTATTAACTGACATCATTGAATCTGATGTCACCTGATGATTACTAACTGTTATTGTAAATCTTACCAGGAACGATCTGGAAGTAAATATTGATTACACCATGTTGTTCATACATTGATTATTTTTAAATAGCACCTTTTCTACAATAGTGAAATATAAATAATAAAAAAATTTAATAAAAATTAAAGGAAATGTCTGTAGCAGAAATATTTAACTAAAAGGATAAGATATATTTTTTTTAATTTACTTAAAACGAAAATTAAACCAAACATCTTCTCAAATCTATAGTTAAGCAATTCGTTAATTCATACAGATACTACACATGTTCATCACGAATTGATCACATCTAGACGATATCTATCCCAGATTAGTAACAAATTATTTTACAGGAATGGCTAGACTGATTTTTGTTGAGTTGATGCCTTTAATGTAAAGAAGGCAAGTTGCAGATCTAGAAAAGTATAATATTTGTTTATTTAATGATTATGACACTTTATACAAAGAAACAACTACATGAAAGTATTTATTCAACGTTTTATATGTAGAATTCATTCAAAATTTTAATTAAAACTGTCATTTTCAAATTACTTTTCAATGATAATTTTCCTTGAATACTAATCTTATTCATCTTCACTGATAAAAATATTCATTATACTATTTACATTATGAATAAATATAGCAGAAAGAAATAATCTGTCAGTCTTTGTAAAATAATCGGTTTCAGATTACATCAAAGAAGAAACAGATTACACATTTTTGTTTATAGAGTAATTTCAGTAAAATAACACATTATTTACAAGTATTTTCCAAACTCTTATGAAGATGAGACAGGCAAAGAATAATATAAAATAGATTACATTCCTTCAACTATTTCAAAACTTTACCTAGAAACTCAATGAATATGCACACCTTTTGACAGATTGTTCTGCATTATTATTAAAAATATCTTATAGATGAAATGATTATGCATTTATTCGGCTAATAAATTATAAATTAATTGTTGAGGATAATTATCCATACAATCTATTTTAGACTAAACTTAATTCAATACATAATTAAAAAGTACTTGATTAGCGCATAACCTTAAAAGTTCTGAAAAATACATTTACATATGATATAAATTATTAATGTATCTGGATGGGTTAATCGTTAACGCATTCAAATGAAAAAATTAATTTCTAGCCGAATCTGATTTCTACTTGATGTATATTTCATAAATTTCCTGAATTAATTTCTCAATCATAGGTTTGTTACTTGTCCAAATATTCGATTAATATAATAATTTTAATGCTTATTTTTCATTTATTTTATGAAACATCTTTAAATATTAAAATTTTTTTTGTTATATTAGTTAATTTTAACTAAAGGTTTAAGATGAATTTTACTAATTTAAAAATTAATATATTTCAAAATTATAATGATAAACTATACATAAGCTTAAAGCAATTCTTTGGGATTTTTCCATTGTATTTTTATTTTATGAAAAGAAAATATATTTCCTCTATTTAAATATTTGTGATAAATATTTCAACTACAATATTCTAGATTGTTATATGTATAATTTAACAAGTGTGTTTGACTAAGTCGAAATGTTTTATCTTAGGAGATATAAAATTAAAAATTATATTCTTCACAAAATTCTTCTTAATTCTTTAAGGAAAGATAGTAAACGAAAGCTAATATCTAGCTTTCTACTTGTCATATAAGTTATTCTGGCTCCATAAGAAATCAATGAGAAAAAATATAATAACATCTGGTGAACATACAAAAATATTAATCTGCCTGAATGACTTATGTAGTGCTAATAAATTTACAGTAAATTCAAATTAAAATACATTTATTTTTTAATATTCTAATTTTCCTCTTTATAAGAACATTCTAAATGATGATCTATTGTCCAGTTTTTCATAATCAAATAGAATTAATATGCATATATTCAATACATTTAATAAAAGAATTTAGTGAAAAGTTTCAAATATGTAAAATTAAAATTTGATTAAAATTTCATTTTGAAAAATTAAAATACTATACAAAACGAATTAATCCAATTAATCTGATGAATATTTTAAATATTCAAATATGACTGAACAACATCACTTATAAAGCAAATCATAAGTTACCTCAAATTGAATGTCATAATCAGGTTCTCATTTAAAAAATATCTATAAATGCAAAATATACATATAAATAATTTAATTAGATAAATATTTATATTAAAATGATTAATCAAATTATAGTTAAAAACTTATTCACATGAATTTAAGATTGCCATTATAATAAAAAAGATAACACAATGATAAAATTTGTAGCAATAATTGCGAAGAAAATTATACAGAATACTGAAAAATAAAAACAAACTATTGCAATCATTCAAGAAAATGCATCATATGTAATCTCACCTGTTGCAATAATCAGCTAAATGATATTACTTTTCTTATGAAAACTGAATATATCTTTTAATGAAACTTTACTAAATAATGTCTTTGTATTATGAATAATTTACTGAAAAAGTTGAATTTTAGATGTATCAAATATTTTGATTCAAAAAGTTTACTATATCTAATATGAAAAATAAAGAGAATGTCATCTAGTACGTACTATAGAAAAAAATTTGATATTTAACAAATTTATGTACACCAGGCTCTGTATCATATGTAAAATTATTCAATCAATCACACTCATTATGCAAATGTTCATCTGGTTTTGTTTAGTTTATTAAGAATATTTTCTCTCAAAATGTGTTTGAGAAATAAAGAAACAATTAAGTTGAACCTGGCAGGTAATAAACAAGATCTAAGCCATTATTTAGTACCTGTATTAAAAGGTTTCTCAAGGACAGCTGTAATGATGAATTTAAAAATAATTTTCTGATTTTGTTGCATACGTAGCATAAACATCTGTTGCTAGTCAAATACATTAATTCTCAATTATTTTACAAATTTCTTTCATATGTGAGTTAATTATTTAATACAAATATTCAGTGAATCAATATTACTTTTATTTAGACAACTGAATGTATCTTTTAACGAAACTTTAGTAAATAATGTCTTTGTATTATGAATAATTTACTGAAAAAGTTGAATTTTATATGTATTAAATATTTAGATTCAAAATGTTTATTATATCTAATATGAAAATTAAAAAGACAGAATGTTATCTAGTAAGTACTATAGAAATAATTACATATTTAACAAATTTATTTAAAATTAACGTACACTGGGTTCTCTATCACAAGTAAACTTATGCAATCAATAACACACATTATGCGAATGTTCACCTGGTTTTTCTTAGTTTATTAAGAAGATTTTCTTTCAAAAGGTGTTTGTGAAATAAAGAAACTATTAAATCAAATCTGGCAAGCAATAAACGAGATTGAAGCTTTTATTTAGTATCTGTATTAAAAATGTTCACAAGAACAGCTGTAAAGATAATAATAAAATATTTTTCTGAATTTGTTGCATATGTAAAAACATCTGGCACCATTCAAAATCATTAACTTATTTAATAGTAGAGAATTTAAAATATTTTATAGTGAATATAGTATTCTTTTTTACATTGATTTTTGATAATAATTAAAAAAATTACCTCAATCTAATTTTGTTTCTTCCAGATAGAAAACATTGATGATTTAAATTGTATATAAATTAAATTGAAATGTTCTTTTTAATTTTGTTAAAGTAGATATTTGAAATTATAATAAAACGGAGGAAATGGAATATAAAATACATCTATTTAGATGTGTATTTACAAAAAAATATTGAAACATCTCAAGTTCTATCAACCATATTGATTTGCCAATATTCACCATTTGATTCTCAGTTTTTAGGAATATTTGTTTCAGTCTTTAATAACACAGGAAAAAGGATATGTTTATTTATTTGACAGTTTGAACTTTCAGAGAAACAATCTTGAAAAATAATTTTGGAAATAATATCCTTATGCACTCATTAGGATCCAAGAAAAAACAAATGTATCTATTCAAAGAATATACCATTATTTATGTAAAATTATATTGAAGAACTATCGGGAATATTGTGTATGGAATATTTATAACTATGTTTCTAATAAAAATTTCAATTGTTAAAACAGAAAATAGTATTGAAACAAATCAGAAAATGCCCTTAATCTTACGTATATTAGAAATATTAAAATTGATCTGATCAAATTCACATATAAAATGTCTTAAATTACTTGTAATTTAATGTTATAATCTGAAAACCATTTTTTAAAGACATCTAAAATTAATGAAGCTATTTTATTTAAGCTAATTAGAGAAATATTGTAATTTAAATGATTATTGAATTGTTAGTTATGCAATTTATTTAACTGATATCTGATTGCATCTCAATTAAAAATCAGATTAAGATTATTACATATGTAACAATAAATTTGTTGAAAATTATTCAAAATTTTTAGATTTAACAACTAGAAAAAATTGTGATCTTTCAACAAGTTACTTTATATGTTACCCCATGTGTTATAATTTTCTTCATGATAAAGAATTATTTATCTTTTCTGAATTTTTCTAATTAAGTTTGGTGTATAAGTTCCCATATTTTCATGTGTAATGCTTGGTTGTGAAAATGCACTTTCCATGTTTAAGATTCCATTAATATACTTGATTCCACTGTTTATTACAAATATTAATTAAACAATATTATTTTCATTATCAAAACTGAAAATATCTTTAAAAGAAACTTTGGTAAATATTGTTTTTGTAATATTATTTTTTTGATTCAAAAGATGTTTCTCTTTTAATATAAACAATAAAATTAGAAAGTCATCTAGAAAGTATTACATAAAAGAAAAAAGATATTTAACATATTTGATTTTAATCTATTTACAGAAATTTCTCTGCAGGAAAAGTTAATCAATCATAATCATTATTTGAGTTGATCTGTTTTTCTTAGTTTATTGAGAAGATTATCCTTCAATAGGTGATTTTGAAATAAAGAAACTACTAAGTCATACCTGACTGGAAATAATACATGTTCAAGCCGTTATCTATTACGTCTATTTAAATTTATTTAGTCCAGGAATGAAATTTGTCCAATATATTAGAATGAGCACTTTATCTATCACTTATCTGAGTTAAATTACTGTCTATGAGTAGTTAAAAGAAAGTATTGCTGAAACAACAATTGGTTCACCGTGAGCCTCATCTTCATAAATTTAATCGAAAGCCTTTTATTTTTCTGCATCTTTTTTGTAGAGAATATGGGATTGCTGCCAATTTTTTAAAAGCTGTTTTTCTTTTTTATCAGTGTCGAATCTGGATTGTCTTACGCTTTTAGTTTGTGTTTTCACTGCATTCTATTAATAATGTTGAAGCTTTAATATTTTTTATTTACATGTGCTTATTTTACAACTTATGATACCTATGAAATCGTAACAAAAATAACAGAAAGAATAAATGACAATGACTTGAACTTTCATGCAGAAAATTTGTTTCTGAACAGAAGCCATATGTTTTAATAAGTTGATCTATTGAACTGCTTTATACACTGAACTCAAATCGAAGAGCATTAACTTAGTCAACACATGCCTTTTATCATGTTTCATTTAAGGCTTATTTCGGGTAGTTTTCAAATGTCCTTTCAAAACATCCCAACATTTTGTTACTGTGGAAAAAGTGCAAACCATTTCCAAACAAATTTTTTCCCCACAAATTGCTTCCAGCTAAATTGAAAATCAATCACCTAAAATTAGTCAAGAGGGTTATGCATTGGACTTGTTCTTTTATCTGAAATTAATATGCATGAAGAAAACACGTATTAATACCATATAATTATTCATATTTATCAGGGTTAATTTGAATTTATCAATCAGTAATATAAAAGTGATTAAATATTTGCCGATGGCTCTATATAATGCATCTGTTTATTAAATTCATTAAATCTACAACAATAAAAATTTATAAATGTAACATAAAATATTGTCTACGCTGTTTTCAACTGATTTGTTCATCAATGTTTTTATAAATTTACGAAATATTAGATTTATATTTTATGAAACAATAAAATATTTAAAATCAGTTGGTTGATAATTCTGTTGCAGTATCATTTCCGTTATAAAACTATAAGTAAATATTTAAATTTCATGTTTACTTTTTGGAAGCTTTTATTCCTGTCCATGAACAATAATTATTTGTGAATATTTATTTTCTTTCAGTTTTGTATATACATATTTTCATAAATTAAAATTTTCCTTATTTAAATTAATGATGATGAAGTTGAAAGAAATATATAGAACGGCAACAAATTTTATTTTTGAAAGTATACACAAAGGAAGACCATGACTGCCTTACAAAAATTGGCAGTATATTAGATTACATAATATAAATTGATGTACTTGAATTTTTCAGAATTTCTTTTATTTTAAACTGATGCTTCTAAGAACTTGATAGTAACTTTTATAGTTTAGATTTATTAGAATACTTAACAAATGAACTTTAATAATTGATTTTATATTAATTGTATCCAGTTTCACAATCATTATATGCAGTCTATTAATGTTACTATCTGTCTATTCGCTATTTAAACAAATTATTTTTGAGATGATAAGACAATGGCCTCATTTTAAAAAAAAATATTTGCTGAAATTATTACAATAAACTTTTTTATAAAGCATCTTTGAAATAAGTTGATAAATTTACAAAGACTATTCTTGAAAGTAAATATAATAATCTCTCAAAAAGGGGATGGTTTTTCTCTAAATAGTAGAATGTATAGATGGAGTATTAGTTGATAGGGCTTCAGGATAGCTGCTTTTTGTTCACGAAAATTCTCTCATTATTCAATACAACCATTTCTCCGCCTCCTATTTGTGCATCTAAAACCAGTATGAATAATTAAGCTATGTGGAACAAATGCCAAATCATTACTATCACTCTGTTACAAAATTGGAATAATTATAAGGTCTGTAATATATTTATTTAATTAATGAAATTACTTTTGTTATCCACAATCTGTTTTCAAAGATGATGATACATGAGTTACATGAAGAAATTGAATTATTTAATTGTCTTTATATAAGTAATGTTCAATACTGTTTTGTTTGTATTGGTATACATTTCATTTAGCAACATTTTTCAATGTTTATACCTTGATATATTCTAATTAATCTTTTTTGAATTCATTTATACAGACAGCAGGTATATATTTACTGTAAGTGTTATAGGCTATGATAAGCGATTTTCTGAAATATTCTCTGATGTTATTATAATCATTTTCTATTGATAAATATTACTGGAAATATAATCTTATTTATGCTTGCTATATTTAGATTTAAAGCACTGTTACATGATAAGGAAGGCATCATACTTTCGCCTTGTAATTTTTCATACCTTTTGTTCTAGATCATATTTTTACCTTTTCTACTAGTTACACCAAAACAAACTTTCTTCTGTATACACCCCGGTAATTATTACAATATTACCGACTTCTCTCAGCATATATTATAATTTTTACATGCATGCTTTTTACTTCTCTTTGTCCCTATAAAAAAGTTTTCATGCTGTCGACACTTTAATAAACGATCACTTGATATAAAAAGAAAAATTTTTAACAATTCATTAACATTTTTAGCATTTATAATGCAAAATCTATTTTTTATAATTTGCTATTCTTTAAAGTAGGTTCATTTATAACAAGTTTCTGGTCAGTTGACAGATACTAAAACATTTAAAATTTGGATAACTCGCTACTAAATATTGGCCTTCTGAGACAAAAAGATGTGGTTAAATATACACAGTCCTTTCAGAAATTTATCATATTTATTTACTGAAGATCACTGGAGGATGGAAGTTTTGGCATAAGTCACTTTGAGATTTCTATGTTGGAAAGTGTGCATTGTATTAAAAATTTTCAACTGATATGTGAGAAACTTTACGAAATTTAAAATAAACATAAAGGCACAAAGCTATTTTATCAAATATCAGTTTTCTACTTTTTGTTTTTGGAGAATGGGAACAACATATTGGCTAAAAAAACAAAACAATGAATAAATTTAGAATATATACAGTTTTGAGCTAAATGGAAATAATTATCAGGATGTATTGATTGTGTAAGTAGCACTGGAATGAGGTTGTGGTGGGAGAAAAGTACCCAGACCTAAATAAATATGGATCCCACATGCTAACGGAACAACATAGAGTCATTGCTAATTTTTCTTATTGTATTTACTGTCTAACATATTTCAAAAGCCAAAATATTTATCTTGCAGTCACATCTATTTATCACTCTGAAGTTATACAATTTTGATCCGTATAAATATGTTTTGAAAATGATGTAATATGATTTTAAAAATTGTGATTAGGTATGAAAAATACATTTTTACTGTACAAAAAAGGAATTATTATTTAGCGTTGGAAAATTATGTTATTTGAAAGATATAGTGGCATTTTCATTTTTCCTTCCTTTTGTTTTCAAGCCAAAGTAAACGCCTCTCTATACTATATCAATGTTACGTGGTTTGTTTACCTATTTTGCACTTGAACAGAAATTATTGCATAGGGGAGTGTGGCCTTTTGGAATTTTTCAGTTACTCAATAATCTTGACGCTCCACAAGCATTAGCATTCGGTTTCTTTTCTAAGATTAAAGTAAATTGAATTTATATGCTTATAAAATATCAAGCATTTAATTTTATCATTAAAGAAAATAAATGTTTAGTTGGTGCTGAAAAGTGCCAAAATAGGTTAAGTTAAAAGGAAATTAGAAACATACGAAGAAATAAAGTAGCAACAAAATAGAAATTGCAACAACATAAAAATTCAGGTAATGTGAATTACACAACTTCGGAAGTAACCAACACTAATATAGACTTCACACAAACAGTAAGAGATTTTTATTTAGGACATACATCTGATAAAGAAGAATATCATGAAGTTTAACCGATTATCCTTCATTGTGGCCTAAGTTACTCACTGAGAATACAAAATTAAGTCTTCTATGTCTAAACAAATAACAAATCTTGGCTTTCTGAGGGATCAAGGTGACACATTCTAAGGCATCTGTATCCTTTTCCACCAATTATTGCTATGAAACCTTTACAAATCATGAAAAGCAAAATCATAGTTGCCATATTGATTCTGCCAAACAGAGCAGTGTGCACTCTATTTTTGTTTATCACCTCATAATGTAAAATTTATCAATCAGTTGACATAGGCTTATTAAAGAATATAATTAAGATAGGAGGTGGTTCAACTTTTTGAACTATTATTTGCATATATTCAGTGATAATAAATAAACAGCGATAGTTATAGCACGAATAAAACAGAATTATCATTATTTTCTTTTCTCAACAAATGTTATTAATTTAGCCCATTGGTTATATCATGGTTTTTTCCCCATGTAATTAATTTAGCTTTATTTAAATAAATTCAATAGTATATACAGTTGTCCCCCAGTATTCGCAGGGGTTACGTTCCTAGAGCCCCTGCGAAGAGTGAAAAACCGTGAATATTGGACCTGGTCCATAAAAATGCCTATAAATGTGAAAATATAACGTAACATATAATAAAAAATATATAAGTAAATATATAATAATAATTTAATAAAAATTACAACACTCAGAGAAATACTCGGGATAGCTACACGTGGTAAACTGGGATGATGCTGGGCTGCATCTGCCTGAGACAGCGCCTCGTGGGCAGCAAGTAGAAATGAATAATGCTCTCGGATTGGCTACTTTCAAACCTCCAGCCAATAGCGTTTATTTTATATTGATATTTTGCTGAATTTACGTTAGTATTTATATTACAAAATTAGTAAATTATATTGTTATTAATAATTTAGCATTAAAAAGCGTGAAAAAATATATATTGCCACGAAAAAAGCCATAAAAAATCGCGGAAGATATCTGCGATTCCGCGAATATGCAGGGGTTTCCACGAACAATTATTAGTTAGGTTCTAAGGAAAATTCCGTGAATAACTGGGGCCGCGAATGCCGAACCGCGATTACGCGGGGGTCAACTGTATAGGAAAAGGGAATGTATTTGAAACCTATAAAACTCCTGGTGTGTAAACAATTTTGCATCTTACTGAAACCACCTGTGCAAAATTTACTTAAGTGGCTATTGCTTTGCATGGTATAACATTTAAACATCCATTTGTCTCTGTTCATAGTCAAATTACGTCAGCTTGTTTATTCAGTAATTTATTCTATTAAATTAAATAATAGTATCATAAAAAGGATAAAAAGTTCAGCAGAAATTTGTTTAGTATTTACCTCGAATTATACGTTAACATAGGCAGACTTTTCATATAAAAGGCATTAAAATCAAACAAGAAAAAATCCCAGATTAATTAACTTGGATTAAAACTAATTAAAGTGTTTATTATATCGATTTAACACTTCACATTTTAAGAGCTTCGAAACTTTGAAAATAAGTAAATAGATTTTGTAATATAGTGTATCAATGATTTTACATTACTAGCATATAGTTACATAGAGTGCATAGTAATTGATCACATTTGATTATTTTGTCGTATGTGCAACCGATAAAAGTTTATATTAAATTTTCTTTCTTAAACCAAATGTTAATTAATAAAGAATTATTATAATGCTGAGATATAAAGACAGACATCTGTTTCTAATATAAAAAGTCTGTACAGAAGTGACCTCGAAAGTACTGAATTTAAATGAAAAAAATTTTAATATCTTTATAAACATGAAAGAGAAGCCATTATATTTGTTATCTGTGTCTCTTGCAAAACGATCTGCAAACGAAAAAAAGAGGAACTGAAAAGTTTACATTTTTATATTATGATTGAATTTTTAGTCTTCGTCAAATTTATAAAAAAGGTATCAGATAAATCATAAGATTATTCTTCCAAGATTTCTAATGGTACACCGAATGTTTTCCAAATCGGTTTAAGATGTTTATCCTAAAAGCTTTTAGATATTTCACAGCACTGTTATACTATATTGATCATCATTTTCTTCTCTTACATAAAAAACTATTATTTTTATGTAATGTACTGTTTTTGAGAATAATAAAGAGAAAATATGTTCACATTTTGTTGTATGACTATAACTAATTATACTTTTCGTATCATTTTAACAATTCATTTTAATATAACATAATAAATTGGAAATGTTATACAATGCATAACCACTCTAGTGGTTGAAGGAAACTACAAAAATTAAACGTATTTGCATGACGTTGTTTTTATATATGAGAAAGTTCACTGAAAATTAAAATAAAATTGGTATTCTTTAAAATTTTGTTATTATTTTCAGCTTTTAGATTTCATAGATCTAGTGTAAGTAATCAGAAAGTATTAGCACACATATGGTAATCTCACACAAATTTAGAGCTACGATCACACCAATTGAATAAATAGATAATTGAGTGAAGTGCATGAATTTGTCTTATAGTATTGTCCACATTGCAGGAACCATTTAGTAAAATAACCTGTTGATGTTCACAATCAAGTAATAGTGTTGCTTTCATTGTATAAAAAATTGTGTAAGAGTCATGATTTTATACCAAAGGTACAACTAAGAAATATTTGGAAAATATGTAAATACATTTTATCGTATTTGCTTTACTAATAAAAGCATTTTTAGCGATGATGCTGCTGTTTTAAACTTGAACCTAAAGACAAATATAATGAAATAATAACTCTCAATTTTCTGTGCCAATATATCATGTATAAAATATCATTCATTTGAAATACACGATGATGTCACTAGGAAAGGTTTACTAACAAATTGAAAGCATTTATTTTCTTAAAATGATACACCTTTGTTGAGTTGTTTAGAAACCAAGCAAATACTTATTTTGATGCAACTGAAATAAAAAACTGATGGTAGCCATAATTTCTATTACATTTGATGAAACATGAGAAAAACAAACAGAAAAAAGTATTAGTTCAAAAAGATTAATTTTATACATGTCATCAAATCTCAAAATTTAAATAGGTCTAGATGTTTAATAATACCTTTATCAAATAGTTTTGAAAATAAAACATGGGTTTAGGACACTTACCTTGTGGGTTTCTGCCTTGTAAAAATAGAATTTATTTACATAGTAAGAGGTGATAATATACAAAAGATAATCAAGTAGTTAGATTTAAAAAATCTTAAATAATAAAGAGATTCTATTTAATGTCAATTGAAATTAAAATCGCAAAAAATTATTTATTTTCCTTTTATCATCATCTGTATATTTATTAGTACCCATTTAACCATTTAACCAAGCAATCAGTGTACAATTTTTGAATTTGAAAACAGAATTTTAAAATAGTTAAAAATAAAATTCTAAATGAGATGAAGTTGTTTATCAGATAGAATAAATTCCATATTTCTTTAATATAAATATTTTATGGACACAACCAAAGTGAAGGGTCCTTAAGATAATTTCAGTCATTGCTGTTTAAATGTGAAATTAAGTTAGTTAATTCACAATTTAAAAAAAAAAATATCTAAAGGTATTGCATTGATAAAGATTACAAGGATGCATATATAGTTATGAACATGATTGGTAAAAAAGTGAATTTATCGTAATAATTTTAAATTTGATTTAGAATATTGGGATATTACAATAAAATAAACAAGTTGCAGATGGAAGCAAACTACTAAAAAATTACAAACGCTTTTTAATTACTAAATAAAAATACAATTTGGGCATTATTTTACAGATATTTCTGCTGGTGGCATTTGTTAAGTCACCCACCATGTATTACAGTTTACACTACTTTAATTTAAAGTAAACAAATGTATGTTATAAAGTGTTCATTCTAAAGCATTGGTATTCCGTTCTACTTATCTTTATTAGACTTTCTGTTAAAAGGAATTTTTTCAACCTATCTTAACAAAAATTCATGTAACTTATTCTGCAGTTAACTTTTGCTATCAAATATAATGCAAAAGTAGGTAGGAAAATTGGCTAAACAAAATTTGAGAAAAACAATCTATGTTTTATAAAATTCATCCCTACATAATATTTTTTATTTTATTATAAAAATTAATAGAATATAAATAAAATAGAATACAGTGCTGAGTGTAACAAGTGCTAAAACAAAAAAAATTAATGAGAGCAATAAATGAAGAAGGATGCAGCAATACTAAATTGAAGTTCATCAGGAAACGAGAGAGGATAATAATATATATGTATTACAAAAATTAAAAATAAAAAATAAATAAAATATTATATGTTTATTAAGAAAAAGAAAAATGTGACCACCACACCTTGTTTAACATATGTATTCATTTAATTATTTATTAGAATTTGAATATTAAAGCTAAAAGCTGTTAAATCAATACATTTGTTTTGGCTTTTACTTTGATTATTTAAACAAAAGCAATGTACTTTCCATTTTCTTACCTGAAATTTTTTTCAATTATAAGTAACCTTCATAAAAACTTTGAAGATAAATAAAAATGTAATATGTAAGGAGAACTTTTGCTAAATAAACAGTCAGAATTTATCACTCATAAAATGCAACATAAATTATTTTTGTTATTTTAATCTTACTTAGCTTTATTCATTCTGTATATGAACATGATTTACTACCTGGAATTGCTTCCAAATTTTTGTTATGTGCAAAATGGGAGAAAAATGAGGTTAATTTTTTGTACTTGAGAAAAGTGTGCAAATTGGAGAAAATCATTCTATTTCTAGCCATTTATAATATTTTCAAGAAGAAAATTCATACGTGAAAAATTTTTTACGCATTAATTAACCTTAAAGTAAATCATTTATTAGGGAAGATTACGAAAAAAATATAAGCTTAAACATGAGTTACATCTAACATTAAATTAAAGGCAACAGATTTAACCAGCTGATGCATATTCATAAACTATAATCTTTAAATAAGAGATCCATTAATGTTATCTATTTAGAAGCAATAAAAATCTCTACATGTGCTGCATTATTTCAAATATTTGCCATGAAACCCATTAAATATGTACAGCTTTTGACAAAATGTTTGTAATTATTATGCAAAACATGTAAAGAGAGTGGAAATATGCACGTATGTGCTCAATATATTATAAATAAATTTTGAGCATAATTACCTATACAATCTAAATTAGATAAATTAATTAAGATTTTTGAAAATGTACTTGATTTGGGTACATCTTAAAAGATCTGACAAAAAAGATGAAATAATATATATAAGTTATCAAACTATCTGGATGGTTAATCGTCTATGCAATCAAGATTGAAATCATATACACTTTTCAAATCTGATCTCTACTTGAAGTATATTCGCTAAATCAGCTAAATTAATTTCTTCTTTAAATAGTGATTTATCATTTGTTTCAAATATGTATTAATTAAATATATATTCTTTATTTATTTTATGAATCCTTTCTATATGGTAACAACATATTTGTTTGGTTACTTTTAAAGTCAGTTTAAAATGTATTTAAAATATCTAATAATTAATTAATGTTGTTCATTTAAATTTTACTATTTAAAAAATATATATATTCAAAAATGTTTTTGTTTTTCAGTAGTATTTAAATTTTACAAAATCTATATATTATGCCATATTTAAATATTTCTTAATATTTCAACTGCAATATTCCTGATAATTCTTTTGTTTAAATTTATAAGAATATTTGAATGAGTTGAAATGTCTTTACTTAGCAGTCATCAAATTCAAAAGAGTCGATACTACACAGGTAATAAATGACATTTGTTATCTAGGTTATTACTCAAAAGAAAAGATACTGTGGCTCACTAAGAATGCAGTGAAATTGAGAAACATAATCTTCTCAGAAAACTGAGCATCATCTGGTGAATATTTTAAAATTCAATGTGATTGCCTTGTTCTGAAGATTTTACAGTAAATTCATCTATAAATTTTTTGAATATTTTATTTCTTCTTTCTGCCTTTTGATGCTTCTCCACTTTACACCTATTTTTCAATAAATTAATTTATCAAATTAATCAGATAATAACGATCACCATTGTCGCTTGAAGCAAAAGAAGAGAAAACATTATAAATCCAATAAAGATATCCTCTTTCTCACACGTATTGCTTGCACTGTTATACAATTTAGTACAATCTCTTTTGGTGAGCTTTTGTTCTGCAAAAATCTTAACTCAACTGAGGATTCCCACCCCTGTAAGTGACAATTAAAAAGCTGAAAACATAAAAAGTAAAACTATTTCATGCTAGCATCGTTATCCATAAGAACAAAATATACCTTATTCAGTGGTATTTCAACTTTCTTCAACCAATTCCAAGTTTCTGACTTAAGTGATGAGTTGAATCTAATTTTAAATTTGAATCACATTTAGGATGGATTCATATCTTCAAAAATTTGGTGTTAGCCAATAACTGGTGACAACAAGAAATAGTGTTACACCATTACTAGCTGTGCATTAGTCTGTCGTTCATTTCATACTTGTCATTTATTACAATTGCATTTTTTTTGAAAATTTGCAAAATAGCATTGTACGTAATTGGCATCACTGTTTAAATGAAACTGTTATGGTGCAGTATAATATAAATAGGAGTCAAGAGACCGAGTAGCTATAAAAAACCAATATCTGCTATAATTTAGTAAGATTGAAATTCATTCAAATCATCTGTCATATTTTTGTTATATGACTCCAACTCTAAAATCATTGATTGTCAATGGATATCTGTACAGTTATTTGTTAACTACTGCTTGTTATGTGTTCTATAAGTTTTTTTTTTCAACAGCAACAGAAGTCTCTTCTTTTTGATTTTACGCTTTACATTGTATTTAGCCTCATGTTGCATCACTATCTTATGATAATGGTAGTTGTAAAAATCTTTCAATTTTTATTTTGTGACTTTTTATAGCAAATCTTGTAGTTATCTATCTTGGAGTCTGAATGTATCTTTGAATATGTCCATACAGACCCTTCTGAAAATACCTTTATCTGTAATATGTCTATGGTTTGACATTTACTTTAAATGTACAGTTTGTTGTCAATCAGCCTGATTCAGTTCTAGCTTCTAATTCTTCAGCTTAAAGATATTTGAATCAAGTGTTCATTCACAATATTTAAATTTTAAAACATATAGCAATGAAAATATGGTTCAATGATACCTGTGATTATTTCAGTATTGTAGTTTCAAAACCAAACAGAGCTGTGGTTAAAAACTGTAGGTACATAAGAAACATAATAGTTAGGTATACTAGAGATAAACCATGTGTTTCTAAGCTACATTATTCACTAAAAATTATGTCTAATATTGCACATGATTCTTTAGTTAAGTTTTTATCAAAACAGAAACAATCACAATGTCAGCTTGATAAATCAGCTCGTCTATACTTTATCAAACAATTCATTGAATTAACAATTAGCAATCAAACACAGATAAAGTGCTTAGAATCAATAATTTCAAAACACTGAATAGGGGTTTGTATAAAATGAAAATCAGATTTTAATGTTATAATAGTTGTTTAAATATGAATACATATAATAAGAAAAGTTCTTAAATAGAGCAAAATTTCAATTCTATTTTAATAAAAATAAATATATTGGTAATATACAATTATTTCAGCCAATTTATTAGTAATCTGACACGTTGATAATCAGGACATTTCTAATTCTATCCATGAGGATGTTCTTAACTTTTGGATCATTACATATCTGCAAGTTTGCTGTCATTTTCAATAATTTCAAATCGATTATTAATGACTTATCTATTTTCATATAATTTCTACTCGCTACGTTAATTTTAAGAAAAGGGAAAAAGGATGA
The DNA here is from genome assembly GCA_018389105.1 of Nautilus pompilius. Classification (NCBI taxonomy): domain Eukaryota; kingdom Metazoa; phylum Mollusca; class Cephalopoda; order Nautilida; family Nautilidae; genus Nautilus; species Nautilus pompilius. The sequence goes on along the minus strand of JACATO010000921.1, from coordinate 160,944 downwards.
GAAAGACAAGAGAATTGTTGCTATACCTACCAACGTTTTTTGCTTGAAAGAAATCTTCATAATGAGTGACAATCTAAAAACAGTGAAAACATAAACAAAACCTGAAAATAACAGCTCAGCATTTCAACAAAAACAATATATTATTTAAAATGTAAACAAGGCAAGCATTACATTATAAACAATGTTTATAAAATAAACCCATTAAAAATTTTAATACTATTTATGAAAATGAATTAAAAGCAGCAAAAAAAATTGTTAAATCTTGTATTCCCAACCATTATTATCTCTGTAGAGTATATATTATATAATTTTATACTGCATTTCCACTAATTATTTCCCTGAGTATACTTATGTACTTTTAAAAACATGGGTACTGATTGTACTTATCATAAGATGAAAAAGAAAAAGCATGTAACATTTAATTTCTAAGTATCATTACTTCATTTCAGAGTTTGTCTACCCACCAACTGGTAAAATAAATATATTTTTTAATGTACACAACATTTCCATAATGTAGCAATCAAATATGGCTTTTGGCCAATTATAGGTCTAAAAGACAGTGATAGAAAAAGTGGCATCCAGTAATCTTTTAGATATTTTCTTTAAATAATCACTGAAAAAATTCTTTCTTCAAAAAGAATGAAAAAAAACTTACGAATTTTACACGTGGTACTCAAATGATTATTGTAAAGAATTTTCTAATCTATTCTTTCTAAGATAAAGTGTTATGCAGATATTAAAATTTAAAATTAATTAGTGATGTTATTTGTTTGACTGTAAAGAAGATTTTGTGAAGATTCTTTTACTTAAAAATTTATACATTCAATATTTTAAATTTTAAATTAATTCTCTAGTTGTATTCAATTATAGATGATATGATTTTTCAAATGTAAAAACAACAAACAACTTACAATGAAACCAATTTCAAACATATTGAGGCCAGAATTAGCTAATAAAAAAGGTTCCATTTAATTATACAAAATTAATATATTATATAAATTGCTATTTTATACTTAAAGACTGAAAAAAATCTTCTTAAAACTGATCAAAAACTAGTAAAGATTAGAAAAATGAATAGGACTGAATGAAATGATTTTTGTTTTAACATATTTCGTGATTGCTAATGTAAATAACTTTGTTACATATTTAACTTTCCTTCTAATGCAATTTTCAGATGGAATTCCAATGTACAATTTTCACTATTAAAAAAGACCTATTTTAATATAATTATATAAGATATACATTTGTTTGGCAATTTTTCTCGTCTGGAAAACCATTAATTTGAGGAGATTTTAAAATTTATTTCGATTTTTCCTAATTAAATTAATAACTTTTATTTGAATGTTAATATTACATATTTCAACAATAATAATGGCTAAAATCCAGTATACTACTTCAAAATTAACATTTTTGACAACCATGAGATGTTTTTGAAAGTATGCAAAGATTTCAAAAACTTATTTTCAATTTCACTTTACAGGTTTTTCTTAAGACATCTTAATACTGTATTAAAAGTTGGGTTAGATCTTGTTTATTGCCTGCCAGGATTGTTATGCTGATGTAGCTTCTACATGATATTCTTTTATTTTGCTTTAATATTAATTACAGAATATATTTTGAAATATTACATTGAATATTACTTTTTTCAGTAAAATATTAATACTAGGAAAAAAAGGATTTATGGTTTTCCTTAAAAGATATTTTCATTTTCATATTAAAAATATCATCGTTTATATGAATATTTTTAATAGAATGTTGAATCAAATAATCATGACAACTTGAAGGAGGGGAAAAATGTATTTCCACAACCAATAAATCTAACAGAAATATTGGCAATTATATTCGGACATTCATTTAGAATACAGAGATAATTAATTCTTCTAGACATAAATATTCTAACGGATTAGATAATAAATGATGTAGCTCATTTGTATAATTGGTTGAATAAATTTTTCGAACAACTATGGCTTTAACATTTTATTTTAAATATTAATCAAATTAAATTTATTAAATATGTATTTTTTATTTCAAGATATTTTTTTTTATAAATGGAAAAATCAGACTACAATATTAAATTATAAACAATTTACAATTTATTTTATTTTGGTCAGTAAAGTTTTAATATTACAAATATCAGTAAGTTTAACGATATTTATATTTTGATTTAATGTTATTTTCTGTTTTCAAAATAATATTTTATATTCAAATATTAGTATTAAATAATTAAAACTCAATATTTGCGATAATTCTTCAATATAGTTTTCAAAAAAAAATAATTTTACTGTATATGCTATTAGAGTAGAATAATATTGTTTTTGTTGGGAAATGAACTAGTGCAGAAGGATATTAGATTCCAAATTATTTTTCAAAACTGTTTTATAGTAGGCTCTACTTGTCAAATAAATAAATGTAGCGGTTTTCCTTTTTTAATGAAGACTGAAACAAATATTCTTTAAAAAATTGAACATAGAATGTTGAACATTGGAAAAATCAATAGTGTTGAATGAATTGAATTGTTTCATCATTTTTTATTAATAAACATCAAAATAAATTTATTACTTATTCCTTTTTTTAAAAAATTATTTTAAGTGATTTGCCAATAAATTAAAAAGGTCATTTTAATATACATTATATAAAATTTAAATTTGTTACGTTGCGCTTTTCATCTGGAAGAATCATTTAGTTTGTGGTATTTTAAAATTTATTTTCGTTTTTCTTGGAGAAATTAATACTTTTTATTTGTATCTTAATATTATATATTTCAACCATAACAATTTTCAAAATCCTTTAATTTTTAAAAAAAATAATGCTTTTTACTGGCTGCAGATGTTTCTCTGAAGAAAAGACTTTGAGATTTAAATTTACAGGTTTATTTGAGAAGATTCTAAATACAGGTGTAAAATTATGGCTTAAATATCTTGTATTACTTGCCAGGTAAGATGTGGGTTTTTTATTTCGAATCAGCCTTTGAAGAATAATCTTTAAAAAATGATCAAAATCTGAGACCTTGGGAAATCAATATGATTGAATAAATTATCATATCCTGGAGAATTTTTGCAAATAGATTTTAAATAAATTTTATAAACATCTTTTTTTCTGAAGTATTTTCTAGATCATATTCTAACAGTTTGTTTTAACATTAATAAGCGGGCAAATTTCTAAATATTTATTACATTTGATATATTTTTCAGTAAAGCATTAATACTAGTAAAGCAAGATCTGCGAATATTTTTCTTAAAAGATATTTTCAGGTTACATAATAAAAAAATATTAGTTACCTGAATATTTATAATAAATGGTTGAATCAAATCAGCATGACATCTTGAATGTAGAGAGAAAATGTATTTCCAATACCGCTGAACTGTATAGAATCCTCTAACATTAACAATGTTTTTGTCATTTTCATCTGTTTTGTTGCAGCTATTTTTGTAATGACTCTTTTCTTCTTTCTTTACCATGTTGCAAAGATTAAAATGTGTTTTTATTTTAATCTATCTTTTACTAATACAAGTTTTTTTACTACAACTTCAGATTTCCAGGTATTTAAACTATTCATTTATATTCAGCTTCATGCTTTACTCAGCCGAAGCTGCTGCTGTTTGATCTACAATATAAATGTCTACTTTTAAACCATTTTCTATTGCTCCTTGTCAACATCAAACCAAAAAGGTGTGTATAGATATCATGAAAAATTGCATATGTGCCACATTATTCCAAGTTAGATTTGAGGTATTAATCATAAAGATACTTAACACTTACTATTACTGATTACCGGTGGATGTTGGAGAGGTTAACCAGTTGTATGAAGCTTAAACAAAAATATGTTTAATATTTCTTTTAATATTGCGTTTCTGTAAAACATATTTATATCTAAATGGTTAAGAATCGAATATGCCATGATTTGGTTTATTCTTTTATCATCCACTGACCATAAAGTGACTTGAATAGGTGCATGAAACAGAATAATTCTGCACAGTAAATCAGTTTTCCTAAAACATAAAACAATATAATTTAATGTAACTGAATTTGTTTTAGAACTGTACTCTGTGCAGGTGGACAAATGGAGTGCAAATTTAATGTGTTTGTCGGCCCACAAATTGAATTTTAGTTATAAAATAATAACTTGGTAAAGAGTGAACTACATGTTTTCTGCTTAGCTTAAAAATTTTATTAAATTTGTGAAACCTAAGATTTTATTGTTCTTTTTGTTGTACAATTTTGGGAAGCCAGGAAATATATTGAGCAAATGACACAAATATAATTAAACCATATATTTCTGAGATTTCATCTGTGGAATGGTTTATACACTAAGAGTAAATAATCAAAAAACAAACTAATGCTCATTAATTAGGTGCTTTACCTTTCTTTTATGAAGATATCACCACAGAACTGATACCTATTTGCGTAAAGTTTGTATATTCTTTCATACTTTGGTTGTTTTTGGAACTAGCTTTTACGTTATGCAGATGAGATATGTCATGTTTATGTACATAATCTGATACAAGTATTTCTTTTGGGTAAAATAGTGCTTTAATATATATGATTTATATTAACAATTTTAAAAATTAACAGTAACAAAATTGTCTCATATGTTGACAGTAACTTGGTTTTTGGCTTTCTTGAAAAGAAAAGAAAATCCAAAAAAGCAGTAATTTACTACTGAGTCATTACAAAATTTTATGATTAATCCTTTAGTATTATAATTATTTTATCTGTCTTTATAAAGAATTCATTTGGAATTTATCATGTATTCTATATTTATCAGTTCATTAAAAACAGACATTCCTCACCTGGGTAGAGAAAGGAGGGAATTAACCTAGCATAATTAAAATCCATAAATATTAACTAGGAACAAAAAGTGTGATCTAGAATTAGTGATATTTAGATTTTACTCTCATAAGAATGCTTCATTATCATCATATTTTTCTCTATTAGTTGGAAACAAATAAGAAGAAACAAATATTAGAACTTTGAAAGTTTATTCAATATACAAGTCGAAATTAGGACGTAAAAATTAATAAAATATTTACCGTTAGCCTGTTTTATAGTAAAGACCACTAGGTCAAATGGTGAACAAACATCCTTTACATTTATAAAGATGAATCTAAATTACATCAACTCGATTATGATTAGATATTAATGCAGAATAGTCCATGAAAATCCGGGTATGTGTCCAAAGTCATTTGAAATGTTCCATTCTGAATTTACTCTGGAAAGACATCATAACAGCAAAAGATATATAAAAAAGGTATATTTTATTATACTGTTTTAATTTTACATGAAAAAATAAAAGTAAATAAAACTAAACATGTTTAGTTGCTATGACGATGAATAATATTTGTTGACATATCATGGATAATTCATAAAAAAACTAATTATAAACATAAAAATAGTCCATATTCATGTTTAAATTAAAGCCATTTTTTAAAAAAAATTTTCTTATCAATGACTTATGATTTTTCTTAACATGTACAAAATTAATTGTAATGATGCTAAATACCATTGATAAATACACAAGAAACAAAATGATGAAAAGTTTATAGCAAACAGTGAGTAACAAACTGTTAGTGCAAAATTAATGAATAAGGAAAAAATCAGTAAAAGTTTATAAGTAGATATTTTGATGAATCAAACAATTTTGGTAAATATAATTTATGCAATTACTAAATAAACCAAATAGAATGATTTTTTATAGCAGATTCCAAAATAAATAGATACCTTTCCTTATGTCTAATATGTAGTCTGCTTTATAGTCCCTAATTATCAGGCACATATGTATAGCTACAAGTCAGTAATCTCTATTTAAGATCACAAATTGTCATTTCTTTCAAAAATTGCAGATAACTGACTGTGAACATTTAAAACATCTTTGTCAAATTCACGACAAAAACACTCTTCTGAATTAACATGATCAATTATTGAAACTATTAAAGCAAATAATTTGTATTTGATTTAAGGTACTCAAGATTTGATAGTATATAAAGATAAAATTCATAATACTTACTTATTTACTGTATAATTTTATCCAGATAGAATAATTAAACATTAAGTGTAAAATTTTATAAAATTGTGATGAATAAAAATTATATAACTAGATACAAATCCCTACAAATGCTCTGAATTTGAAAGAATGATTAAACCATCAATTACATTTACATCACTCATGTTATAAAATACATGTCAATTATTCTGTCTTAATCAGTCATTTGTTGTGAGTTCGTTTTGAACTCCATTATATCAAATTTTGCAAATTTAGACCAAACATCATTAATTTAGAAGAAGAAAATGTTATTTTTCATTTTGTAGAAAATATGCATATATAAAAAATAAAAGAATATTATTATTTACTCATCTGAAAACCTTAATAGAATAAAATATTATATAATGATTTTGAAAACCTTTGATAGAAAACTTCAGTTTCACTCAGTGAAAAAGATTTTGGTGTTTGTGTTTTACCAGCTGAAAGATATTTTAATTTAAAATCAGCAAATAAAAACATGCGTTCTCAGAAGTTTTTTAAAACATTATTCTATGTTCTATGAACATCAGCAAACTGATATTAAACATAGTAGCTTTCACGTTGTGAAATGTATAAGATACATATAAATAAATGGGGATAAATGCAGAAAGAAATTTCATCATTCAGAAGGCACGTAGTTTAGACTGAAATGCCAATAATCATAGAAACATTTAAAATAAATATCATCATTAAGAAGTTTGATTTTTATATGTAGCCAGGTAGGGCAAATACAAAATTCATCTGTTACCACAACCTAAAGTTACACAGCATCAGACCATTTTAAAATTTCTGTTCCATAAAGTCATATTGAATTTGCAGCATGTGCATAATATTACTTTCACACATTAATGCATAAAAGTATGATGTAAATACTTGATGTGCGAAAATGTATTAAAATTTTTAAATATGTGAAGTATTTAGAAAGATTTTAAAGGATGACATTTAGAATATATTCAGGCATACACAAAGCTTGAGAATGAACTGAAGCATTGTTTCCTCATTGTAATATTTAAAGAAATGCAAAACGTGTGACCAACAATATGAAAATATAGAAATGAAGAATGATAATTTAGATTAAATGAAAGTTTGTTTATAAAGGAACTCATGAAAGTTATAAAAACAATTAAAAGAGAAAGTTATTATTTAGTTTTAAGTTTGTATCTTAAAATGAATTGATAAAACCATTATATATTTTTAAAATATGAACAAAATATTGATTGTAACCATGTAAATTGCTACTCATGAATGTATATTTAAGAAATGCCAGATTGCGTCATGTATACTGATAATATTCTAAGCATGCATTAGTAACTCTTTTATATAAATATTTCAAATATGAAAAGGTATTTGTAAGAAAAGCAAATATAACGGGAATGACTGGAGATGAAATTAATATTTTTGTTAGATAAATAATTTAAAGATTTTGTTTATAATTTCTGCCAAATATGGCATTATAAACAATAGATTTTTCATGCTAGTAAAATTTGTTGTCCAAAAATTAAGCAATGTCCTTACATGTTTGGAATTTCAAATTAATAGTGTTCTTATTAGTTTTAAGATTTAGGTGGAATAGGTGACCACATAATTGGCTGAATATACTTTTATCTCTTCATATTCTTTATTAAAATTTTTTTTACTCAAAAAGATATTTTATCAAATGAAGATCTGTTGCTATGTATAGTTGCTTTGCATAAATTTATCAACAACATCTAATATCTACATATTATACATAAAATAATATATAAAACTATTCTTAATATTATGTAATCAAAGTAATTATAAAAAGTTTGAATATAATCTACATTTCATGTTGAAGGAATTTCTTTTAAAATTACATTCAAATCAGAATAAAAATGCGTCTTTTGTTTAATTCTAATGTTTCTAACAAATCTATTATTTAGTTATTAAAATGCTTTAGCTAAAATTATCATTCAAAGACAATCATACATATATTTATTATAAATATAAAAATTAGTTTGATAAAAAATGAGACAAAAGAATGTTTGATTTATTAGTCAAACAATTTTTTTCAAAGCATTAATTTTCGTGGAACCTTTTGAATTGGTAATTCACTTTGATTGCCATTTGCTGGAAAAATAACATGATCATTTCTAGAAAACAAAATTTATTTACTTATGAAACACTGCTGGAATATGTAAATGTTTTTGAAAAAATTTTTAGAAAATTCTCATTAACACAGAGGGAAAAGAATTGACTCCTTAAGATTTTTGTTGGGAAAATATATAATTTCCTATTAAATAATTAAATTAAAAGGTAATTGCAAACATTAATTTTACTAATTTATCAGTTTATTAAAATTGGACTAAAAGAGAATAAACAATATAATGGTAAAATTGATCAGAAAAATATATAAGGTTTAAATGAAAAATGTTCCTCCTACAACTGAAAATAAACAGCCTCAACATAAATGTAAAAATTAATATAAAAATTATAAATTAATATTCTTTGAAACTGTTAAAATTAAATTTAACTGCTGTTTTTGCTGTCTTGAGAGCAGAAAAAAAATATTTGCATCAGGTTATTAATGGACCAGAAACTCATCTCAGCCATTCTAATTGCAAACTTAACTTACTAAACGAACATGTTTAAAGCAAAATAGTGGTGGACACAATGGCAAAATGGTAATAGTTAAAAATAAATTTAAAAGCAGGAATACAAAAGAATTTCCTTGCATTAATTTGACAGAACGTAACTTAGACAATAATGTGTAATAATAAGAAAATCTTTTAAAATATACAACATGTGTGCTTTTTATTGTAGCAGATGCCCACAATGAAAGAAATGTCTAAATATTTAAATCCGTATTAAATTTTTGTACTTTTCCATAATAAATTCGAAACAGACTTGATAAATATTAATAAAAATTAAGTTTCTTTGTTTATGTGCCTGCACCCTGATGAATTTCCACAAGCATAAAAAATATCCAAAATTAAAAAGTGTGTCAATTTGAAAGTTTAGGTTTAATAAATAATATTCGAACAAGCAATATAAATTATGACAAATTTGAATCATTTGCAAGTATTCAAAAGACAGACATTTCTTTGTTATCGATTAGTTCATTGGCAAGTGTATTCTTTTATTAATATATCTAGAGTAATGGATAACCTTTGACCTGGCTGTGAGATCTAGACATTAATTAACTAATAGAAAATATTGAATTTCGAAAGATAAATAATAAATATTTGACAATAGATTTGGTATTATTAACATAATTTTCAAGTTTTAAAATCCTAGACAGAGAAGGTTAAATGTAGTTTAATGATCATAACAATTTTTATCTACAAATATTTGAAACGAGTATTTATTTTAATGAAGTAAAATTACTAATCATTCAATAAACTTAGATATTAATATTAAGATATTAATAAATCAATGTGATCACATCGATTACAAGTTTAGTTATTATTTAGTATAAAAACATTAAGTAAATTAATGTTATTTTAAAAAGCTTAGGAAAGCAAACATAAAATTGAAACTTTTTGGCAGTACTGGTATTTTAAATTTGGTTTCTAATGTAATCCCAAGATGGTATTCTAAATGTTAGAAGAGTGAAAATAAAAAGCATTGCAATCTGGTTTTCTTTAAGTAAGCCGAATATTTATGCAAATAAATACTTGGTTAAATTAACTATTTTATAATTAGTCCTAAAGTTGAAACAGTTATATCCGTTATAAATTTTATAGTTGATTTTAAATGAATGGTTTTACCTAATAATAGTGCTTTTCATTGCAATAAAGTAAACCACTTTCTAATAAAAATAATTAATATGCCTCTTTGCTGACATGGTTCCTATCTATATATGCGAACAAATTAGCTGCATATACATTTTGTATTTTTCAGGTTTTTAAAAACTTTATTCAAAAGTTATTTTATCAAGGTCAGAAAATCTGTAGTCATAGGAGCTTATCTGTTAATTGCTAATCTCAGATTTTAAAAAAAAATCTTTAGCACTTTTATTTAAACTATAAATAAAATCTGTAAATATGAAAATTACTGGAATAAATATTTAAGTGTTATTTAAGTTCATAATTATTAATTTTGCATCTCTGAGCAAACATTTTGAATTTACGTCAGATCAGAACGATAATAATATCACATGTATTATTACACTATATTGCTAATTAAACATTTATTTGTTTCGTGAAAAGATTTTAGACAAAATTATTATTTGATATCAAATCATTGAAAACATTAATTATAAAATAATTTTAGCAAATATATTGCACATTATAGTTATTATGTTTTCCAACAGAATGATTCCCGTTCTTGATTCTTCACTTAATGTTACCTCAATATTTTTTGAAAAAAATTCTTGTATATTCTTAATAGGCCCGTTATTCTCACTGACTTCATTTGCATAAATAGAAAGTGGACAATCGACAGTATTATTAGTGAATCAATTTTGCCAGAGGAGCTGCAGCTACTGTGTACCATATGAACTAACAGATGAAATGTTGAAGACAGTTTATCAAGTTTAAGTAATAATTTCAATAAAGTTTCTGTAAAATGCTGGTGATAGCCTAAACATCATTCTTCAACAATTTATTTCAATGTGAATACACAGACTGGAAAAATTAGAAAACGGCAGATACTTACCATCTATGAAATTGCATCCATTTAGAATAGAGTCCAATTATTACAGTTAAGTTAGGTTATATATTCCATAAATGAAAAGTATACAATTGATAACAAACTAAAACAATCCTGACTTAATGTTTTAAAAATAATGATATAATCAAATAAATCCTGCTTATCATGATAAATTATTCATGGCTCCTATTTATAATTATATTTTGCTATTGTTCAGAGCTGTCTCCTCTAATTAATTAATAACTTATTAATCATGTTCTATACAAAAAGTAGGAAAAAATAAATATTCACAAATGATTATTGTTTACTTCCAGATAATTAGCAAGCGTGTGAAAAACATCAATATTAAACATCAGAGTAATGTTTGACCACAGAAATAATACTATTACAAAGAGTAACGTGTCAGCTTTAAACATTATTTGCGGTTTCATAAAGCAACTGTTGTTTTGTTAGGTAAAATTGATTAATAATATTATCTTTCTATACATGATCTGGTTATTTATCTTATTTTACTTAGTGTCTATGAGTGTCATTATTTACATGCACACTTTCATGAGACATAATCTGATGTAAATATTTTGAGAAAATTTATGAGAAATCACTAGATGACAATGGAGGAAAAAATTTACTTTTTAGCTTTAGTTGAGAAAAGATTTCGCATAAAACCTAGTAAAATGTAAATCAAATTGCAGGCGTTTTAATTACAGATTTATTTATTTAAACTTCAACAAATAGAAATAAAAAACTTAATATTACGATAGTAAAAATGAATCAGTTAAAATAGAAAGAAAAATAAATGCAACACGTTATATCTTCAATTTAAAATAAATGCAGCCTCGACATAAATTTCAAATTAATATCAAAATGGGAAAAATATATAATGATACAAATTTACATAGTATCTATTTAATCAATGTTTTAATATAAAAGAAATACGATAATCATTTGCAGAAAATTCAGCAATAATCTTGCATTTTTTGCTTCAGAAAGTTAAAGAAACCTTCATAAACATGGATAATAGTGAGAGTTAAAATTGTTGCAATCATAATGCTTTGAAATTTCTAGTATGATGATTGCACTGCAGATTGACCAAAACTAAGAATATAACATGTAGGTGCATAATTTAAAAAAACATTTATATAACATGAAATGTTTGACTGGATTGAAGGTATTTTAGAATGTCAACAAAATCCTAAAGAATTCTTTGTAAATTTTAAACATTTTCAATAATAATGAGAGAATTTGAATTAAAGTTGATGAATTTTTTTTCAAATAATGTTAGAAGAGTGTAAATAAAAGCAAAAAAGTCGAATACCCACTGAAATTAATACTTATGGAGAGAAATTCATTGCTTATTTTAATTTTTCCTATTAGATCTTTGGTAAACAGAACAAATGGCAATATTAAACTAATTGTTTATTTTAAAAGAGAGACTATACGTAGTGATACTGCTTTATATTGAAACAAAATAACAACATTCAATTTTGAAATTTTGAATTCATAGGTATTTTATTTATTTTCAAGTTTAAGAAATATATATTCCTACTAATTAGATAATTGTACTCTCTTCTATATTCCTGGATTTTATAATATATTTGTAAAATGTTATTTCATCAAAGTCAGCCAATCTGTATCTTTGCAACTTTGTCTGTTTTATGCAAGTTCAGCCTCTATTAAAAAAATTTATCAAAGCAGTTTTCATTGGTATATATTATTCATAATAAATTTTAAAAATATTTTATTATTAATTAATTAAAACAGTTAAACGTTACTTGATAATACATAATTAACAACTTATCTAATTTAAACAAAAGATTGAATTTACCTCAAACCAAAATGATAATGTAATCACATGTATAACATGACTTTATTAGTAAATAAAACATTTATTTTCAAGATTTATTTAGACAAATTATTTTAAAATATATCATAGAAAAGATTAATTATATAACAATTATAGTAAGTATATTATTCATCTTCTATTTATTCTTTTGTAATAACTGAATGATTATTGTGATGTGATATGCACCTAAATATTCCCGATTATGTTTGCAAAATTTTGTTGTCTTTGTACAGCTCCTTTAAATAAATTGAAATTATCTGAATAAACATCAGGAGGACAAAAAGTACTTGTATTTATTAGACAAACAATTTTGTCAAGCAAAGAGCAACTACTCTGTAGCCATATAAACTAAAACAGATTCTATTTTCAGAAATTTTTAAAGTAAATGCTGCTTACAATCTAAACGTTAAATTATTTATTTGAATGGTAAATACACAAAGTAGAAAAAGGATAAAATGATAGACACTTACCCACTATGAAATTGCATCCATTTAGAAAGTGAATAATTATTACAACTTAATTATGTTAATTATTCCAATAAATGAGAAATATATAAATACTAAGATGCACTTACAATCCTGATGTTTTCTTTTTTAAATTTGTTGAAATTATCATGAGATTTTAACATTTGGCCTTTATTGTATTCAAAAATCAGTGGGAAAGCTATTTGTATAATTTCCTCCAATAAAAGCTGTAGGAAAAATAAATATTTACAAATGATTATTTTTCACTACCATTTAATAGAAAAACCTTAATAAAAACATAAATATTTGAAATCTGAATCATGAATCACAAGAGTAGTAACAGAAATCTAAGGAGTAGCATTCCCCACTTTAAAACTTTTCTGGATTTTCAAAAAACAACAACTGCTTTGATAGGTTAATCTAAATGGCATAATTCTTCTTCATTACATGATTTACTTAATTTATTTATTGTTTCTTAACACCTAAGAATGTCAGTACATATGTGTACATATTCACGAAATATAATTTGATGGAAATATTTTGAATTGAGAATCTGGGTAAGGATTTTAGCTAACTAATTTTGGACTTCAAGGCTATGTTGATGCCAGGTAAATTTGCATTTCAAAGCAATATTGAAAACATTTATTGCACTGGTCTTGTCAGACTGGAAATAAAATTGACCTTGATGTACAGGGTAGAATTCACATTAAAAAAAAAATATATATATATATAAATATTCATGTATAATTTTAATTATTTGATATTATTTTGTTGAATGATTCAAAATTAATATAATAATCCAAAGTTACGTTTAATTATCAAAATCAAATTTTTCTGTTGCTGGTTCATACAATTTATAAAATCTGCATACCTTTGGATAACAATATATGGTTTAATACCTTTGTGTTCACACTTTACTTTCCTTTTCCAAATTATAATTGCAGTGCTAATTGACCAAACCAAAATTGTAAAATATTTAATGCAACATGCAAATACATGGCATGATTTATGAGAAATAATATAAATTATAAAATATGTGACTGAATTGGAAGTATTCAAAAAATTAATTTAGAAGTTATTCACTGGCACAGTGTCTTGTTATGAGCAAGATTTGAAAATACATATTGCTTGTCATATTTAAGGAGATGCAAAATATTGTAAATAGATGTAATTAAAAAGTGTTCCAATATGAATTATGTTTGCCCTTTGATATTAAAAATATTGCAAATATTAAACATAATGGAGATTTATTGTATATTTAGATATTGATTTATTTTCAGAAATTAAATGTTGAATGTTTCTTAAATTGTATAAATATAGAAGGTGAATATCTACTTTTATTTTCAGTAGTTTAACTTGATTCATTAGAGTAATTTTTATAACTGATCAGAAAAAAATTTATACATACTATCACTAAAAAATATTCAAATTTGTTAATGTTATTTTAGAGAAACTAATCAAAACTTAGATCATGCAACTTCATTTTGAAGCTTATTCTGCATTGAGGACAAACAAGCGATTTAAAGAAATTGTTTGTTTAGTGTGCCAAATATGCCACCCTCATCATCATTATTTTAATAATGAAACCACAAAATCAAAATATTTTGGCTAATTTAAATCAACCAAATATTAATGGAATAAAATGAATTGTTTTGTTGAATTTTTTAAAATTTGTTTCAAATTTAATTACAAGCAATTTTAATATAAGCTTTGTTATTGATTGCCAGTAATGCCTTGATTTATAAGAAGGTAACTAACATATATATATATATACTAATCTTAATTGTAAGTATATACCTTTTTTAGTGTTTCATTTTAGTGTACAAAATGAGAGTGACTATTTTGCTGAATATGCAATTATTAGAGACTTTTTATGCTACTTAGTATAAACTTAAGAGAAGCCATCTCTGGTTTTGAAAATATTGATTAAAAAACAGTTTTTAAAGATTCAATTCTTAAAATTCCAAATGTAAAAAAAATTATTATAGAAAATTAAAAGATAATCAATTATAATTTTCATGTATTTGTATCCTTAAAAATGATTACCTTATGGAAAAAACGTAATATTAAGATATTTCATTTAGTTATATTGGAAGGAACATATTCTATATTTTTATAAATAACGGGGATTTTAAATTATCGTTTTATGTTATGTTATGCAAAATCTTGTATGCACAGTACTTATGTAAATGAATTGACAGATTACATTATATGCCTTTTATTATCTATAGCAGTATAACTGCCCTGGGATACCCTACATTATATATATTGGATTTTATAAAAGATGTAAAAGTAAGAAACCCTTATATAGATGGTAAAATTGAGCTTGATCCATCTTTCTTGGAGTACTCATAGTCGTTTCCGGTGTTTTATTTTTAGGAAGATAAAAGACTGGGAGCATGCACTTTTCGGTTTATCCACACAAAGATTTGTTGTAGGAATTATTAATGGATGACTAATATTGATGTTCAAAGGGAAAATTTTAGCAAAGGTTGGAAGAGAAAATAGTTAAATTTGTGGTAAAGGTTTGGAGAGAATCAGATATATACTGTATTATTAATTACATATGGACGGATATTGGTATGTGTTACATATTTTGGAAAATCGCTGATGTTTTTCATGAAATCTCAGTAGATATAGGATAAAATTTTTGTTGAAAAAATTGAGCGACTGTTTTGTCAAAAAGGGGGATACAATTCCACAATTTTAGTAAAAACATTTAAGAAATAAAATGGAAAGTATTTTTATAACAACAACGTAAAAAGACAAAAATTTATTGAAAACTGTATTGTTTGACATACAAATTGGATGCCACCCATTTGTTATGATAATTTTGTTAAATAATTTAATGAATCCTATAATTTATTGGAGAAATAAATCCCGAAAGGTCAGCACGCAATGTACAATCCAAAAAAAAAATTTGTTTAAAATTCAATATAGGGTAGTCCTAGATTCAACTGGCCAAAGCTTATATTAGGAGACAATCGTAAGCGTGCTTCCATCACATTAATTTTAGGTTTAGATGTTATATCTTTATCATACGAATCTCATTTTGAGAGATTCTTTGTATATATATGGTTGATGTTGTAAACGATATTAAAGCCATGATTTTTATAGTGTTTTGGTGGTTTCCATTATATACAAATTTCGTTTAGTTTTGCTTTGAAAACATTGAAATAGGTTTAAAATATATATATAAGGAACTCTTCAAGTGAAATTTGGGGAGTTGCACATGGTTTGTGATGCTGATGTTTTTAAACTTATCTTGAGGTTTTTAAGTTACAAATAATATCTATATAGGTTTTTGGATAGATATAAATTTTTTTAATATAGAATTTTCAGATGCAAATGTTTGGGATCTTGGAAAAAACATGATGGAGATGAGTGTCTAGGAATATTTTAAGTGCTGTATTGAGTGAAGTAAAGGGAAATGGTCATATGAAAAATATGGAAGTGTATGGTGTATTTCAGTAATCAAGTTTTTTAAGATTACAAGACATGGATATTGGTAGGACAAACAAGTACGTATGCTTCTTTGTAAAGATTGAATTCCGGATAAAGGTAAAATTTCAATTTAAAATTTAAAATGTATACCAAAGGAAAAAAGGAAAAATTGCATTGATTACTAATTTATATGAAAAGGGTGAATTTTTCGTGGAACACGTAAAAAAAGTTGTAAAATAAAATAGAACAAAATATAATAATAAATAAGGAGAAAGTATGAACCTTTCCACTGTTTAATGCAAAGAAATAGTTTTATGAAGTAAAAAGGCTAAAAGTAATAATATATTTCCAGTAAATATTGTTACCAAAAATGACTATAATAATTTCAAGAAATATTTTAAAAAATCATTGATCATAGCGTAAAATAAGCATATTAAGTGGATACATAAGTAGGAAAATAGAAAAGTGGATTAAACATAGATACTTACTATCTGCATATTTGGAACGAAAAAGATTGAGATAAATATGTCTATGTGTAAATATTAAAGAATATTGATAACTGCAGTCTATACAATGCAAATGAAACCATAAAGATTGTTCATTAATTATAAAAAGATGATAAAACTATACAGTTTTATGTTTCTTATATTATGTAATATATATATGCATTATTTTTGGGGTAAATTAATAGCTTATATTAAAATACACATCTTGCTCTTTATTGCTATTCTAAGTTAGCAATTATTAATTCAGGATATCTAAATATTTAATTTATTCCTAACAAATATGTATATATATATATATAGTTAATATGAAGAAATTTATTTACAAATGTTTCTGGATCATTGCTATAATATGTGATCAAAAAATAATTTCTAGTTAAAATATTGTTTTAAGTAATACCATTCTAGTAATTTCAAATCACATTTTTGTTCTATGACATACCAGTACTTTTTATACTACCAGAAAGACATTTTTGTTAATCTTCTCTTCAAGATATAATATAATTCCTTTATCTTGAGTTTTGGCTTAGAGTGTCAATAACTGCATGGGCCTCTTCATTTACTGAAAATTGAGAATCCATTTAAAAAATTTTTAAAAACATTCGTTAAAACGGATAAGATCTATTTTTTACCATTAAGTTTTATTTACGAGAAACGCGTTTGTGTTCATATGTTGTTGTTCAAAATTAAAGGGATTAAAGCAAATTTAATGTAAAATTTAAATACAATAAATAAGTCAATGAAGTGAAAATGAATTAAAACCGATACCTTAACAAAAAGAATTTGTTAGAAATAAAATTGCAACAATGTATGTTATTCTTCCTTCAATAAGAGTTGATACAAATCTTATTAATGTTAATATCTAGATTAAATATCAAATTATGTTTTTGTGAAAGATAGATAAGTAGATAGATAGAATCAATAATGCTCTTTGAACAGCAATGGGTAATTTTTTGCATTAGAATAATATTAGATAAATTTAGATGAAATGTTTTATTTTTATATTTATTGTAATCCTCACTGCTCTTTTCCACATAATTAATGATAATATTGCTAAATAAAAATGACTGAAGTGTAATGTTCTTATTATTTTATAAAATAATGCAATTTTTTTAGCGATGATGGATCAAATTCAAATTTGAAATATAGATATATATATATACATTAGACAATACTGAGTAAACCAGATACAAATATTTAAGTTAAATCTAAAGTTGAAAACATATCAAAGTATTCAATGCAAACATGTTTATGTTTTCAATAAATTCTAAATAAAGGTTAATATCCACACCTATTATCAAATCTTAGTTATGTTACTCCGAGCAATATTTATTTTTATGTGAGCAGTGTATTTCATTACTCAGATGAGGTAATTGTAATTGTCAATAATGTGTGTGTGTGTGTGTGTGTGTGTGTGTGTATATATATATATATATATATATATATCTTAAAGTTAGGATATTAGTAGAATGAAATGACTGGATATTAAACATATATTAGTTATTATTTAGTATAAATAATTAAACATGCTAATATGTTTTTAAAAAAACATCCATAATTAAGACATCACAATTTAAAATTTAATCTTTGATTTTAGTAATGTCAGATACGTAATTTAAAGATTCAGTTATTCACATGTACCAGGGATTAAACACTAAATATTGGGATAATACTTTTAAAGCACAGTAATTAAAATTTTCCTGATTACATATTGTGAGAAAAATTAATCTAAGAAATTAATTGTTTAATTTATTTTTAAAAAGGCATATAAGTTCCTAAATTAAATGCAAACAAAAGATAGGGACTATTAATTTAAATAAAAAAAGCTTTTATAAACCAGTAATAATTTTTTTTGCATAAAAGTTAACAATTTTTATACAAACTTTAAATTCAATATTAATATATTTTCTCCTATAGGTCTACACTAAATTCAAAATGAAAGTATTAATTTCCTAAAGATAATGTTTTCAGTTCTTCTGATGTTTTATATTATGAGAACTAATGATTTATCAATCAAATTTTGCAAATTTGTTTCAATTTCCAGTCATAACTAGTCTAACATTTTCAAGAATTTAAAGAACCAAGTTCATTTTATTCATATATAAAGCAAATTAAAATATATTGCTTTATTTTGTTTGCACTTGATAATATTTGCATGAGGATTCTATACCAGATATTTGTCAAACTGTTCCATGCCTTTCTAAAAGAAATCAAAAACTTCCAACATTATTGGTGAAAAGTAATGTGAAACAAATAGAAGCTTTTCTGAAGCATTCAGAACCACCACTGCCTTTAAATTTGTGCTAAATAAGAAGTATCATTTTCTTCCCTACATGAAAAAATGATTTATTAAATTTAAGAAATACGTCTGATAAAAGTAACACGATATTTTCAGGATATATTATAAATATAAAGAAAGCACAAGATTTCTAAGAATAATAAATACTTTTTATTGTAGAAAAAATAGAGTATAAAATAAAGACATGCTAGATACTCACCTCCTAATAAAATGTATCAGAAAAAATATACTCCTGTATTAATATTTTAAATTTTTTTTTGAAAATGAGATGACATCTACAAAATAATCTCTTCATTAATTAAAGAAAGACAAGAAACTATGTATATTTTACTGTTGTTTTCAATTAAAATTATAAAATTACACATACTCAATGGACATAAACGAAGCAAAAGGAATATAGTGATCCATACAACTAACATGAATCAGCTATACTTAGTCAAATTCCTAATAATATTGTTCTTATTTTATCTGCTACAATTGTGGAGTGATTCCATACCAGATATTGGACTAATATTTTCTGTGCTGCAATTTTGTTTCTTCTACAAGGTTTATTAAGTCATTTTGTTTCCCAGCAAAGGCAACATAATAAACTGATTGTTGAATTTATTAATAAAACATTTTGTTAAAGAATGATAACATTTCTGCACATATAAGTCCCATTATTTATTTTAAATTTATGCTCAATGAAAAAGTATAAATTTCTTTCTACATGAAAAAATGTTGCATTATATTTAAGAATGACAGGTAGTATAGGTTAGATAAATTTTCTCTGATCTCTTTGTAAATGTAAAATGGAAAGTATCTTTCGGCGAAAATATCTTTAAGTCTCAGATGATGGAATAAAAAAAAACAACAAAAATAACTTTTTAATACTTTTTACTGTAGAAAAGAATAGATATAATATAGAATAAAAACATGCTAGATACTTACTCTCTGATAAAATGTATACAGATAGAATAAAATAAAATGTATACCTGTATTAATATTTTAAAATTTAAAAAAATGAAAAGTTTATAGTAACTAATGACATCTACAAAATTACCTCTTCATTAATTAAAGAAAGACACTGAAACAATTGAATATATCGATAAATATCATATTTGTTGAGAAATGTCTATCACTACTACTTCTGCCAATTATTTGAATAGATTGTAATTAAATTTTTCTGCCATATATGTAGCAAAATAATGTATGCTTAAACTAATGATAATTTTATGAAAACCAATTGTGGTTTTATTTATATCAAATTATGTTTAGAAGGAGGCAATGAAGGTTACTGGAATAATAATTTTACGCCTTAAAATGTTTAGATTAATCTGAATATTTCAGCATCAATATCTAAATCAGACTTTACAAGAAGAGTAAAATTATATTTATTTGTGTAGACTAAATATAACGTGTTTGTTTTTGTCATTTAATATAAAAAAAATTGTTTATCATATGATCAAGGAATACCATTTTATATCTATATGATATAATTTATATCTTTTGATAAAAATATGATCATTGAAGCTAAAGGAATGGTTATATTGCCAATTCCGTTATTTTTCTCATAGAAACACAAGGATATTTGTAATTAAATATATAAAAATCATTCTTCAATGTCTGATCTGAGAACAAGAAAGCACCTAATTAACTAAATACACTTCATTTAATAATTATGATGCTTTATCTTATAACAATTAAAGATTTATCTGACGAAAGTTAACAAGCCTGTTATTTCATTTCATTTCATATTTCTTCAATGAAGTTGTAAAAATTCTTCGTCTTTTCCTGCTTAGCTATTTTATGTAATTCGAGTTTAGTTGCATAAATAGTAAGTGGTGAAAGAATACATGTATTTATTAGAGAAACAATTTTGTTAAAGAAAGAACGACTACTCAATATCCCTATAAACAAACAATTAACTTTTATTTCTTTCTGTTCTGAGAAAAAACGCTGAATATTTTATCTTTAATAGATAATGCCTGTAGATACAAGATGATAACTTTGGAAGGTTTCCAACAAAAATAACGTTATAATTCCAGATCTTTTTTGAGGAAAATTCTGCTTATAGTCTAAACATGTCATGGTAAATTATTTACTTGAAAGGTGAATGTACAGAGTACAAAAAGGATGAAACGACAGATACTTACCCACTGTGAAATTGCAGGCAGTTAGAATGTGGAAGAGTTATTACAAGTTAATTAGGTTTAGTATTCCAATAAATGGAAATCATTCAATTAATAAAAAGCACTTACAATCCCGAATTTTTTTGATTGAAATATGTTGAAATAGCCAGATACATTTATAAGGTATCTGAGGTTCAATGTAGGATCAATTGGTTCCGCTTCCTCAAGTCTAAATTTAACTAAAGCCACCCACATTCAAGGTTCAGAGTCACTACAGTTTAACGGTATTCATTGAACCGAAATGTAACCACAGTTTTTTTAAATTTTAACATTCGCCCTGAAAGGTCATGTAAAAATCATTGGACCTCTGGCTTTGATATCATATGGTCAAAAGGGGAACTAAAGAAAATCTGGCTCTTATGAAAAATACTTCTATTTAAGTGTACAGCATATGGAATGTAAAGAAATGTATCATAAGATTGGTTTAATGTTCATTCAAAAATGGTTTCAAATAAAAATGCTACTTTTTCAAATGGATATAAACAGAATTTTTATAAAAGTCATTTATCTCCATACGTTGAGGTTAGAATTCATATCAAAATCAATATGTATATAATGTCATAGAATTTTTATTTTTCTATACTTTTTCGTTAATTGAATAAAAAGAAATATGACAATCCGTAGCTATATTTAAATATTAAGCTCGAAATTTTCGTTTGCTACGTCATGCAGTTCAGATGATCTGCCTACCTTTGGATTTCAATATAAAGTTAACGTTCACGTGTTCATACTGCACTGATCTAAACATTTGAAAGTTTCTGAAAGTCTATAAAATTTAAATGTGAATATCTATTTTTCAACAAGTAGTTTAAGTTGATTCCCTAAAGCAATTTTAGAACTAATAAGAAATAAGTAATAATTATTATTTATAAAAATCTTCAAATATGTTTAATGCTTTTTTTAAAGAAACTAACCAAAACTTAGATTACACAACTTCAATCTGAAGCTAATTCTGCAGTGAGGAATAACAAGCGATTTAAAAAATTGGTTTGTTATGTGTTAAAATATACCACTCTTAGCGTTTTTTGTTTTTGTTTTCTACTCATTTATGCATATATTTGTGAAACAGAATCAATTGTTTCTCCCTATTTAAAGTTTGTTACTATTGTATATACAAGCAATTTTTATTTAAGCTTTTATATTGATTGCCACTAATTCTTTGCATTATATAAAGGTAACTGACATATGTATAATTTTATGTTTGCAGCCTTTTTATGTTTCAATTAGAGTACAAAATTTGAGTGACTATTTTGCTGAGTATGTAATTATTAGTGACTGTTTATGTTATTTTAGTAAAAAGTTATTTTATCAATGTAATCTCGTTGGTATCCTCAATGACTTTTCAATAACCAATGAATCAACTGTATTTTTTAACATCCAATTCATAAAGAGAAACAAATGTAAGAAAAATTTACCAATATATATTTTAATCTAATCATTTTAATTTTTTAAAAAATATTATTCTAATCTTTCAAATATATAACTTACAGGTAAATAAGAAAAATGTAATATTAAGAGATTTTCTTTTCGTTATTTCTGAATGATACATATTCTTTATTTTGTAAACAGTAGCTGGGTAAAATTAGTTTTTGACCTTATATCATATAAAATCATAAAAGTTCAATACTAATGAAAATATATTGGTTTCTTGCATTTCATTCTGATATTATCTGTAGCAGTATGATTGCACTGGTAGACATTAGATATTGGATATTATGAAAGATGTAAAAGTTTAAAAAACTCTTATAAAGATGGTAAAGTTGAGGCTTCTTCCATCATCATAGGAGCAATCACAGTTATAGGTGTTTTATTTATGAAGATAAAAGACTAAGTCCACTTTCTTTCTGTTTTATCCTCAAAAAGATTTGATGTATTAATTTTTCATGGGTAGCTAGTTCTGAAGTTGTAAGGACAAAATCTTAACAAATGATGAGAGAGAAAATAGGTAATTTTGTGGCGAAGATTTTGAATGAATCTGGTATGTATAGTTAATTATAATTGAAGTGTTATAAGTATGTTTTTCACATTTGGGAGAATCAATTATGTTAGAAAGGACAGTCTCAGAAAATACCAGGTCTGTTGAAAAAGTGTCCGACTTTACTTTTTCCTGTGGGAAGTAATGACGTTAGGGAGGCAAAAGTGTGCATAGTGGAGCCGCGATGCAAGATCATTGCTCCACACGTTCTGTCATCACAGGTGAAATGAAAATGTGATGAGTAAGTAGTACAGCACCTTACACGCTGGCTACCTGACAGTGACTAATGCATCCAGCAAGCTCGCCAAAAACCACAATGGGTGTTACCAAAATTAAAGAATGGTAAAACAGGTTCAAAGATGGCCGCACATTGGTGGAGAGTGACCAACGTTCCGGGAGGCCGTCAACAAGCCGCAATGCAATTGTTCTCGAGAAAGTGCGGACGTTGATGATGGAGGATCGTTGTTTGATGGTGCAGGAAATTGGTGATGAGCTTGGGATCAGTAAAGATTCTGCACATGCAATTTTAAAGAAGGATTTGGGCTTGCGCTGTGCCCAAGCTGCTTTCTCAGGAACAACAACAACTTCGTCTTGAGGTTGCGCAGGACCTGCTGGATACTGCCAGCAGGGATCCTCAGTTCCAGAATACTGTGATAACTGGAGATGAGACATGGGTGTATGGGTACAACCCAGAAACCAAAGCTCAGTCGATCTGTGGGCCTCGCAAAACTGACAGCTGCATCATGACAACACTGGCTCATTCGTCACAGCTGATCCAAGGTTTCTTGGCAAAGAAAAGCATTTCACTCATTTGCCAGGCTCCATTCCCTCCAGACACAGCTCCTTCTGACTTCTGGTTGTTCCAAAAATTGAAGATGTCACTGAAAGGCTCCCGCTTTGAGAACTGAGAGGACATCATGCAGAATGCGACGGCAGAGCTGAGTGCCATTCCGGATGAAGCATTCCAGACATGCTTCAAACAGTGGAAGGATCGCTGGGCTAAGTGTGTGGAGGCACAAGGGGCCTACTTCAATGGGGATTAGCAATTTAACCCCACCAAATACGTATTTTTTTTTCAAGGTCGGATACCTTTTCGACAGGCCTTGTATAGGGGAAAATATTCTTTATATTAATTTAGCGACTGGTTGGAGAAAAAGGGGGAATAATTCTCCATTTTTGAGTAAAAAATTTTAGAAATCAAATGAAATGTTTTATTATAACAACAATGCAAATATATGGAAAACTTTAGTGTAAATTGTAAAGGATGTTTGACATACAGATCTGATGTGACCAGTCTGATATCATAATTTTGTTAATTAGGTTAATAAATCTCATTATGTATATCAGAGAAATAAATCCAAGAAAGAAAGCTGGCTATGCTTTTTCCGAAGTAAATATTATTTATAATACGATATAGGGTTTCCAAGATTCAAGCGGACAAATCTTCAATAACATAGGCATGAGGAGGCCTCCTTCAAATCTGTTTTAGATTTGTTACTATGTCTGTATCTAAGGAAGGCCATTTTGAGAGAATCTTTTTATTTATGTGGTTGATGGTGTAAAAGATAATAAAGCCAAGTTTTTCATGGTGTTTGGGATTTACAAGAATATTCATATTTCTTTATGTATGATTTCAGGATACTATTCAAGTGAAATTTAGAGAGTAGAATATAGTTTGCAATGTTTAATTTTGTAAAGGTGTGTTTGGGGTTTTTGAATATCAAATAACATTAAAATTTCTTTGATTAGGTATAAATGTTTTTAATATTTTAATTTAAAATGCATAAATTTTCTGGTCATGGAAAGAAACCAAGATGGGGAGGAGATATGGAAGGTATAAGTGCTTGTTCACTATACTGAATGGGCATGGTCATATGAAAATTATCAGAGTGTTCAGTTTATTAGAGTAGTCTTGTCCTTTGAAGATTACATAATCAGGTTAATGATGAGAACAAATATGAGGTATGGTACATTGTACAGTATAGAGCCATGATAAATGAAAAATTTTAATCTGAAATGTAAAGTATAGACAAAATCAAAAAGGGAAATATTGTACAAATTACTAGTGAATATTTGATGTATTCATGGAAAAAAGTACAAAAAGGTTTTAAAAATAACTTAGAAGAAAAAGTAGGAATAAATTACTTGGAAAAAGTTTGATTCATTCCTTTGTATAATACAATGCATTATGAAATACATAGGCTAAAAGTAAAGTAATATATTTCCAGTATTTTATTATAATTAACAGTGAGTAATAATTTCAGAAAATATTTTAGAAAATCCCTCATCATATTGTAAAATACTTATAGTAAATTGAATTATATGACAATTATTGAAAACATAAGTATAAAAATAGAAAAAATGGATTAAGCATAGATACTTACTGGCTGCATATTTGGATCCAAAAAGTTTGAGATAAATATGTCATTGTGTAAATATTAAATAATATATTTGAATGCAATGTATACTAATAAAAATTACAAGCTAATGACCTGAAGATTATTTAGAAAAACTATAAAATATATATTTTTATGTCTATATCATGTAATATATGTGCATCATTTTTACTTTTAATTATTAAATTAGATTGTAGAGCATATTTCGTACTCTTTATATTGGTATTCTATATTTTTATTAGAAATTATTAATTCAGGTTATCCGAATGTTAATTCACTCCACTAAAACATGTTGAGTTAATATGAAGAAATTTCTTCACAAAAGTTTCATGATTGTTGCTTTAAGAAATAAGAAGTCAAAAATAATTTCTATTTAAAAAATGTGTTAAGCAAAAGCATTCACATGGTTTAAAATCACAAATTTTTCTGAGAAACAACATAACTTTTTGAAGTACCAGGAAATTTTTATGTTAATGTTCTCTTCATTTTATTTTACCATATATTTAATTTATCTCAGATCTTGGCAAGGATGACAATAACGGTGTGGAAATCCTTATGTACTGAATAGTGAGAATCCATTTAAGAATGTTTAAAAAACATTCGATGAAACTGGTATAACTGACTTTACACCATTGTTTTATTTTAAAAAACCATTTTGTTTACAGATGATGTTCTTGACAATTAATATGTTTACACTAAATTTAATGTAAAATTTAAATACCGTAAATTCCGGCGTATAAGTTGAAAATTTGACACCAAATTTCAAGTTTAAAAATCCACCCTCGACTTATACGGCGGTGATGTTTTTTATGACGTAAATCTTTCGGTAGCTTTTGAGCAATTTTTGTCTTTTGACGATGCATAAAACAGGTACACCAACTGACTGTTGCCTTGAAATCCATGCTGTCTTCTTTATTCTTAGCTGCCCATTGTAAAGCTTTCAGTCGGATAAGGGCTCTTGTTACGATTCTGCCACATTGATGTTCAGATAACACCCATGTTGCTATTTCCTTCTCTAATCTTGGCCATTTTTCTTGATTTTGACCACAATTCGCACATTTGGTTGAAGCCATTTCTTTGATACCGTTTTCTGCCTTCCTCCAATCTCTGACCAATTTTTCACTTATGCAATAATGCCGAGCTGTTGCGCTGTTGTTACTGTCTTTGGCTGCTTGAACGACTTTTATCTTGAATGCTGCATCATATTTCATCCTTCTTCGTGGTTGACCGGACATCTTGCTTGTTCAACGATTTATAATTATTTGAAAATTTGTCACTGAAATTTGTAAATTGAAATTTCCTAGCTAAGCATAGCAAGGTTAGACACACCGGATAAAAGAAAATCAATAAATTTCTAGACAATAAATCAATAAATCAATAAATAATCTAGACAGGAACTGTAAAGTGCATAAAACGTGACACTTCTTCTTCTAGTGAAAGCCTTATTTGTCAAGCAAGCATGTTTTGCTGGCGAAACAAATAAATCAACGTGAACATCACATGAGTGAAAGCGCAGCGAAGCGTAAGAATGAGTCAGCGAAAATGACGCAGTTGATTATTGAAATATTCCGACCAAGCGATTTGAGCCAGAGAAGGGGTCGACTTATACAACAGGTACATCTCAAAATCAGGATTTTTAGGCCAAATTTATAACCTCGACTTATACGCCACATCGACTTATACGCCGGAATTTACGTTAAATTAATGAGAGCAACGAAGCAAAATTAAATTCAATGACCAGTACTATAACAAAATGCATTTGTTATAAATAAAAGCGCATAAGTACTTCCTTTAAAATCCGTAAACATATCTAGTATTCAAAAAGAAAATATTTATATTTTTAGAAAATTTTCAGCTGAGAATGTTGTTGAGCCCTTTTTTTTGCATAAGTGTAGCTATGTTACTCTGAAAAATACTTATTTTTAAATAATTTAGGCAGGTTATTTACATTAATCAGGTGATATAATTGTAATATTCAGTACACATATGAGTGTGTGTGTGTCATCTAAAAGTTAGATATTAATATAATATAACTTACAGGAGAGTAAACAATTATTAGTAATTATTTACTTTAA
Source organism: Nautilus pompilius (assembly GCA_018389105.1). Taxonomy (NCBI): domain Eukaryota; kingdom Metazoa; phylum Mollusca; class Cephalopoda; order Nautilida; family Nautilidae; genus Nautilus; species Nautilus pompilius. Next base: position 133,144 of record JACATO010000921.1, on the reverse strand, counting down.
ATCATTAAATATGCTAATATGTCTTAAGAAGCATACGAAACGAACAAAGCTCAAATTAAAATTAAAATATTTTATTATAGTCAAATATGTAATTTAAAATTTCAGTTAGTCATGTTCACTAAATATTAGGAGAATAATTCTAAAAGTAGAATAATTATAATTATCTTATTTATAAATTGTGTTAAAATTTAATCTATTAAGTTAAATTAATTAAGTTTATTTTAGAAAAATTAGATAATAAATTAAATACAAAAGCATGTGATAGGAAATAATATTATATAAACATATATTTTTATATATCAGTAATAATTTATTCTGCATAAAAGTATACAATATTTCTACTATATCCAAATAAATATTAAGATATTTTCCCTTAAATGTCTAGACTAAAATCAAGATGAGAGTATTAATTAGCTAATAATACTACTTACAGTGCTTTTGATATGTTATGTTATGTCAATTAAAGATCTATCTTATCAAGTTTAGTAAATCTGCTTCCACTTCAATTAATAGCAAGTCTAACATTTTGATGAATCTAAAGAACCAAGATTTATTTGTTAATTTGTACATATATAAAGCAAATTAAACAAAAGTAATTTTTTGAAAAAAAGAATGAAAAATTTTAACATTAATTTTGTAAAAGACTATATTTTATGTTGAAAAATAAATTCTAACTTTCATATTAATTTCAACAATGCATTTAGTTGAAATAATCATGGACTTATAGTTCAAGAAATGCTTTATATAGTCTATATATAAATTGTTGCATTTATTGGAAAATATTCCATTTAGTTAAATTAATTATTATTTGAATATAGTTCATCAAGCATTTTAACGTAGTCTTTATCTTAAAATAGGCTGCTCTTATTTTCTTTGCACTTTCTTGAAATATTTGCTAGAGGAATCTATACCAGATATAGGTCAGACTGTATCTAGGCTTTCTAAAAGAAAGCAACATTTTGTATTATTTATTGGTGAAATTAATGTAGTACAAAGATTGCCTTGCGATAATCAAAAACATCACTGCCTTTAAATTTATGAGCTAAATGAAAAAGTAATACTTCCTCCATACAAGATAAAATGATGTATTAAATTTTAAAAATGCATCTGATATAAGCAAGATGAATTTTAAGGATACTTTGTAAATATAAAGTAATTAAGATTTCCATTTCAAAGAATATATAAAGAAACGGCTAAGCAAGGCTTCAAAGACAGTAAATATTTATTAAAAAACTTTACTGCACACACAAATGGAAAGATGCTTGTTACTCACATACTGTTTAAATGGATCCAAGTAGAATAAGAAAAAGCATATACTTGTGTTAATTTTGAGACATTCGATAAATAAAATTAAATAATAATTAATGACAACCAATAAACCTGACCTTTATTTTAAAAAAAATGACTGCAACAATTCAATTTGTTCATGAATCTTGTATGCACTGAGATGTCCTTAAATGTGCCAATTAAAGCATAGATTGGTTTAATATGTTGTGGTATACTGCTATTTAATGCATGATGAATGAAATGATAAATTTAGAAAATAAATATTTTGTATCTTAGTTTCACAAAAGTGTATTCAGAAAAAATGATGGATATTTAAAAATATTTCAACTTTAATTGGAAGAATGAAAGAAGATGTAATTGTAGTCAACAAAATTAAATAATAGTTCAACAAAAATTTCCTTAATTATTAATCAATGATTTTCATGATATTAATAATTTATGATTGCAGAATATATTAATATAAGCTTTTGAAACAGTTTTATAAATCAATTGATCAATGCTGCAGGTTGTTCGCAAAGTCACTGTACACTTATATATTTATTAACAGACATGTTTCAATATAGAATACAGGAGGTAAATATGAATGACAATTATAAACAATGTTGAAAGTGACCCCCGTTAGCATCAATACAAGTTCTTCAGATGTTAAAACCATATTGGGATCAAAATCTGAAATATAAAAAAAATATGATTTGAAAAGTGCACAGTGACTTTCCGAACACCCTGTATAATTATCTTCCGAAGGCAGACTTTAGGGTAAGCAGGTAAATTATTGTTAATTAATATATATTTAAAATAAAAATATGTAAATAAGAACTAATCAAATAGTATCCCAACTATTAATTATTATTTTGTATAAACTATAAAATCTTTAAATTTTATTTTGGAACACGAACAGAATCCTAAAAACTCATTAAAAAATTTAAACGTTTTCTCCATTAATGATAGAAAGTTGATTTAAAGATTTGGCTTCTGTTGTGTTCCAATAATGTTAGGAGAGTGAAAATAAATGCACAAAATCAGATTCCGTTGTTTAACTATCAAGGTTTATATTTATTAAATCAAATGCATTGTTTAATTTAGTTTTTCATATGATTAGTTCTAAGGTAAACAAAATTAATGCTGATGTATCTAATCGTTCATTTTAAATGAGAGATTACACATTTCCATAGTGCTTTAAATTGCAACAAAATAAATGGCAATCTTTTTTGAAATTTTGAATTCATAGGACTCTTCATTAATGACAATTTATAGAAATATATGTGCATACTAATTAGATAATTAAAATGAATTCTATATTCTAGGGTTTATATAATATTTATGTAAAAATTTACTTCATCAAATTCAGCAGATCTGTAGCCCTGTGCCATTGTCTTATGAATACATGTTTCTTTGGTCAATATTATTTATAAATCTATATATGGAAATGTGTAATTATTAAATATTGATCATTCTACAAAACTTTACCTTGTAACTGATAATCTTCAATTCCTCTACTTTGTACAAAAGTTTGAATTTACCTTAAACCAAAATGATAATATAAATACATGTATAATTTAACTTTATTGATATATAAAATATTTATTTATTTTATAAATGATTTAGATAAATTACTATTTGAAAACAGATCAGAGAAAATGTTAATTATAAAATAATTTTATTAAATATATTATCTATCTATTATTTATTCCCTTTTAGTAACAGAATCATAGATGAATTGAGTTTAGCTGCATAAATACTAAATGAAGGAATAATTCTATTTATTAGAGAAACTATTTTGTCAAACACAGATAATCTACTCTGTAGCCCCTTCAACTGGCACTCAACTATGATTTCCTACTGTTTTGAGAAAAAGGATGAGCTCCTCTTAAACTCATGATATATCTATTATCTTTAATAGATACTTCCTGTATGAACAAAATAATATTTTTGGACACATTTTCAACAAAATTATGTTATAATTTCAAACCTTTTTTGATCAAAGTGCCGCCTATATTCTAAACATCTGATGATAAATTATTTATTTGAAAGGTGAATACACAAAGTAAAAAAAGGATGAAATGACAGATACTTAACCACTTTGAAACTGCATCCAGTTAGAATATGGAACAGTTATTAAAATTTAATTAGGTTATGTATTCCAATAAATGAAATGTGTACAATTACTAACAAGCACTTACAATCCTAACATGTTTTTAAATGTTAAAATAATCAAATACATTCATGATTATCATGGATAATAATATTTATCTATAATTGTATTCTGCAATCATTAGCAAACTATTTGTATAATTTTTTTCACCATGCCATCTACTATTGTGTAAATCTTGGCAACTGTCTTCATTAATTAAATAGTAATACAAAGTGTTGGAAAAATAAATATTTACAAATTATTATTGGTCCTTGCCAGTTATTTCACAAACCTTAATTAAAAGGTCAATATTTAAAATCTGTGTCAGGATTCATAACTGAAGTAATAGAATTCTAAGGAATAGCATTTGTCTACTTGAAATTTCCCCCTTGTTTCATGAAACAAAAGCTGCTTTGTTAAGTTAATGCAAGCAGACTAATTCATCTTCATTAGATGATTTAGTTAATTTCTTTATTTTTTTACATTTAAGAATCTCAATTCCTACATTTAAATTATCATGAAATATAACATGATTAAAATATTTGGAATTCAGAATTTTGGAAAGGATTTAAGCTACCGCATGCTGGACTATAAAGTAGTTCTGTGGCCAACTATAGTTGCATTTCAAAAGCGTTTTAGATATCACTTAGTTCACATCACACATTAAAATTAGACAAAATAGCAGTTGTAAATTATAATAAAAAACTAGGTTAAATGTCTGGAACCCATGATACCAGATTTTGGTCTCTAATACTGACAAAGCCACTTTTCAACATTCAGATTTACTGCAAATTCATGGTACTCTTTCAAATCGAAAGAACCCACAGATTCCAAATTTTCAAAAGTTTCCTGAAAGGTCATTTAAAAGCCAAAAACTGCAGGTTTCCTATAATCATGAGTGAAGCCAAATACAAAAAAAGAGAAAAACTATTTTAATTTTCATTTCACGAAAATATAAAGTCATTTTCTATAATGTGGCTCTTATGGGAAAAAAAGTTAAATGTAAGGATACAGATTATAAATTGTTGAGAAATATATCATTAGAATATATTTAATGTTCATTCAATAAATGAGCGTTTAAAAAAATAAAATATCTGTTTTTCACAAGATAAATTTTTTTCTCTTATTTTCTCCGAGCAGCACCAGGTTCACCAGGTAACTGCAAATAAAATTAACCTTCAGATACAGGCTGGATTTCCCATCAAAATTTTAAAAAAATTAATGATATATTTTTATTTTTAAACTATTTCGTTGATTGAATAAAAAGTAATATGAAAATCCGTAGCTCTTTTTGAACATTAACTGATGCTTCATCCAGTTCAAACTATCTAACTACATTTGGATATCAATGTAAAGTTGACATCTTCGTTTTATTACTGCACTGATTTTTCCATATGATAATTGCATTGCTATTTGTACAAACCAAAATATGCAAAAATATTTAATGCAATATGCAAAACATGACATGATTGATGAGAAATTTTATCATTTTAAAATAAGTGACAAAATTAAAAGTATCCAAAGATGAAATATATAAGTTATTCTCTGGCACAGTGTTATGTTATGAGCATGATCTGAAAAAATATATTTTGTTATCTACAAAGATGAAAAACTTTGTCAGTGAGTGTAAATAAAAAGCATTCCAATTTGAATTATGTTTGCTCTTCCTGAGATTACTTGTCTAAAGATAATGAAATAATGCAAATATTAATGACAATGGAGAATAAATTATATATATAATTTATGGAGTTATTTTTATAAATATCCTTTTATTTGTTTCGGAAAGTGAATAAATAAAGGTGAATATTCATATTTAAACCAGATCTTTAACTCATTCTTTAAATTAATTTTTATAACTGATCAAGAAATAAGTAATAATTATTATCTATAAAAATCTTCAAATATGTTAATGCTATTTTAAAGAAACTAACCAAAGCTTAGATTATGCAACGTCAATTTGGAAATAATTCTGCAGTGAGATATAACAAGCAATTTAAAGAATTGGTTTGTTTCAAATATATCGCTATTAACGTTGTTAGTGTGAAAATGAAAGAGAAAAATTAAACTTTGATTGTTACTAATTTATCCAAATATTTGTTAAACAAAATCAATTGAATTCGTCCAAGTTTTATAACTTTGTTACAAAAGAATATACAAACAAATTTTATATAAGCATGGATATTGATTGCCAGTAATGCCTTGCTCTATAAGAAGGTAACTAACATATATATTAATTGAAAATTATGTATATAGCTTTTTGTGGTTTTGTACAACCTGTGAGCATCTAATTAGCTCTGAATATGTAATTATTATAATTATTAGAGACTGTTTCATTTTATTTTAGTAAAAGGTTCTTTTATAAATGTAAACAGCAGCAGTGATCTCAGGTTTTTCAATAATGATCAAACACCTGTAATTTTCAGCATCCAATTCATAAAACATCAAAAGTAATAAAAATGTAGAATAAAATATGTAAATAATCAATTCTTATTTTCATAAATTTTTATTTTATCTTTATAAATCTTGAACTTACAGATACAAAAGAAAAATATCATATTAACAGATTTTGGTTTTGATATTTTAAAAAATATTATTCTATACTTTTAAAAAGCATTGAGTTTAAATTATATTTTGACATTATATTATGCAAAATCTTAAATGTGCAACATTTAATTAAACAAATTGATTGCTTACATTTTATTTATGTTATTATCTAAAGCAGTAGGATTGCATCGGGAGATCCTACATTAGATGTTGCATATTATAAACGATTTAAAATTTTAAAAATTCTTATAGAGATGGTAAAGTTGAGGCTTGATCCATCTTTCCAGAAGTACTTACAGTTCTAGGTATTTTAATTTTAGAAAGAAAAAAGATTTGGACCTTGTTGTTGTCGGTTTATCCATACAAAGATTTGTTGTGGGAATTATTATTGTGTGGGTATTATGAATGTTGAGAGGGAAAAATCTTAGCTATTGTTGGCAGAGAAAATATATACATTTGTGGCAAAATTTGGAGAGAATCGGGTAGGTATAATTAATTTTATTTGAAGAGTCATAGGTATGTTACAATTGGGAGAATTGTTGATGATCAAAAGGAAATTCTCAGCAAATATAGGGGAAAATATTCGTTAAAATAATTAGGCGACTGGTTGGAGAAAAAGGGGATAGAAGTTCACAATTTTAGTAAAATCATAAAAGAAATAAAACTGTAAATATTTTTATAACAACGGGTAGAAATAGAGAAAACATTAGTGAAAATTGTAAAAGGATGTTTCACATACATATCGGATACCACCCTTCTGATATAATAATTTTGTTAAATAGGTTAATAAATCTGAGAATAAATTGGAAAAATAAATCCGGAAAAGAAAGATTGTGATATAGAATCTGACAAAAATATTATTTATCAATCGATAGAGGTTAATCCTAGATTCAACCGGCCAATGCTTCTATCATGATACACATGTTTGTATGTGTTCGTCAAATCTGTTATAGGATTGGATGTTATATCTGTATTATAATAAGGCCAATTGGGTTGCATATATTTGGTTGATGATGTGGATGAATTTTAAATCAAGTTTTTCCAGGTGAGTAGGGTTTGAAGATTATTCAGATGACTTTAACTGTGCTTTAAAAGTCTGAAACAGGTCTAAAGTATAATTAAAGATAGTCATGAAGTGGAATTTAGGTAGTCGTATACTGTGTGTGATGCTGAATTTGTTAAGGATGAGTTTGTTTGTATTTGAGTTACAAATAACATTTATATTGTTTTTGAAAAGGTCTAAATCTTTTAAAGGCATACTTTCAGATGCATAAATTTTTTGGGATTTTGGCAACAAAACAAGAAGGAGCTAGTGGTGATGGAAGGTGTAAGAGCTTGTTCTGCATAGTGAACAGAGACCATCATATGATAAATAAGGAACTGTATTGTATTGGAGAAGTCATATTTTTTAAGGAATACATTATAATATTAATATGGAAAACATACACGATTAAGTTTATTACTTTGTACGATATAGAGTCAGGATAAAGAGAATATCAATTAAAAATTCTAAATATACACCAAACCAAAATTGGAAAATGTACTAATTTCTACTGTATATAAAATGGTTTGTTTTCCTGTAACATTTTAAAAGGTAAATAAATGATGTAGTAGAAAAGGTAGAAAAATTTCATGGAGAAAGAATAATCCTTTCCATTGTATACTGTAATGCATTATGTTTTTGAAGTACAGAAGCTAAAAGTAAAGTAATAATATATTTCCAGTAATCATGAATAAAAATGACTTGAATGATTTCAGAAATTATTTTCTAAAATCGATGATATCGAAAAATACATATAGTTAATTCAATTTTAGAATAATTAATGTACACATAAGTATAAAAATAGAAAAATGATCAGATACTTACTGCCTGAAAATTGGAAACCAAAAAGATTGAGATAAATATGTCATTGCATAAATATTTAAGAATATTGTTAAATGCAATCTATACCAATATAAATGGTATGGTAAAGACTTGAGATCATTAATTACAAAAAAGATAAAAGTATATACTTTTATGTATCCCATATTAAGTAATATATGTGTATCATATTTTCAATCAATTAGCAGCTAAGATTATATAACATATTTCGCACTCTTTTTATTGCCATATATTTTTGTCTGAAAATTTAATTCAGGATATCCAAGTATTAATTTATTCCACAAAAATATGTAAAGTTAATATGAAGAAATTTGTTTCAAATGTTCATGATTGATGCTATAAATAATAAACTGATAGAAGTGATACCTATTTTAAAATATTGTTTAAAGTAAAAGCACTCAGTGGTTTAAAATCACAATTTTATTACCAGAAAGAGCAGTACTTTTTGATGTAGCAAGAAAAAATTTTCTTAATCTTCTCTTCATGATGTATTACATTTACTTTATCTGTGACCTTGTCTAAGAGCAAAAATAACTGCATGGAACTCTTTATTTCCTGAAAATCGAGAATCCGTTTAACAATGTTTAAAAAAAACATTCATTGAAACTGGTATAATCAACTTTACACCATTATATTTTATTTTATAAAAACAATTTTGTGTATGTATGCTGTTGTTGAAAATTAAGGTGTTGACGTAAAATGTAAAAAAAAAAAACTATTGAAGAGCAAACACGTGAAGTTAAATTTATAGACAAGTCTCAGAGCAAAAAGCATTTGTTAGAAATAAAACACGTTAATCTAAGACATTCTTCCTTCAAAATTCTTAATAATATCAATGTATTAAAAACAAATTTATTTATGTTTTTAAAAAATTCTCAGCAGACAAGGTTAATGTCCACTTTTATTGAACAAGCATAGCTATGTTACTCCAAGCAGTACTCATTTTTATAATTTGGTCAGTTTATTTATATTACTCAGGTGAGACAATTGTAATATATATATATACATAATCTGACCATAAGATCTTAATAGAATCAGTCAGGATATTAAAAATTTATTAGTAATTATTTAGTATACATATTTAAACATGATAATATGTTTAAGAAGCATCCGAAAGGAACAGATCAAAATTCAATATTAAAACTTTATTTTCAGTAAAATCAGATAAGTGAATTAAAAATTCAGCTAGTCAGGCACAATAAATATTAGGAGAGTATTCTTAAAAGCACAGTGATTATAATTTTCTTATTTACAAATTGTGAGAAAAATTAATCTAAATTAAATTGGATAATTTGATGTTTGAAATATTAATTAAATGTGCAAACATGTGATAGGAAATAATATTATATATTAAAATTTTTATATATCAGTAATAGTTTGATTTGCATAAAAGCATACAATATTTTCACTATATCCAATTTAATGTTAAGATATTTTCTCTTAAATGTCTAAACTAAAACAAGATGAGATTATTAATTAGCTAAAGTTAATATATACAGTACTTTTGATCTTTTATAATATGTCAATGAAAGATTTATCTTTTCATGTTTAGCAAATTTGTTGCCATTTCATTCATAATTTGTCTAACATTTTAAAGTAATTAAAGAACTAAGATTTTTCTGTTAATTTTATTTACATAAAAAGAAAATTCAGAAAGGTAATTTTAAAAAATAAGAATTAAGAAACTTTAACATTAATTTTATAAATGTCTACTCTTTATGCTAAAAATGAAGTTTTAACTTACATACCAGTTTCAACAATGCATTTAATTAAATGATCATTCATTTGACTATTGTTCATGAGATGCTTTTTATATACTCTATATATATATATAATTTGTTGCATTTATTAATAATAAATATGTTATTTTTAGATAATCATTATTTCATTGAACGCTATAAAATAGAGTATTTATTTTAATATAGCTTGCTTTTATTTTGTTTACACTTTCTCTGTAATATTTGCAGCATGAATCAATGCTAGATATAAGTCAAACTGTCTCTTGGCTTTCAAAAAGAAATGAACTTTTTGAAAATATTTATTGGGGAAAATTAAAGTGAAACAAAAATAAGCTTCTCTGCAGAAATCAACACTATCACAGCCTTTAAATTTATATGCTAAATCAAAAAAATATTTCCTTCCTACAAGATAAAGTGATGTATTGAATTTAAAAAATACAACTAATATAAGAAAGATGAAATTTTAAGGATACTCTGTAAATATAAAGTAATTTCAAGATTTCCATTTAAAAGAATATATGAAGAAATTGTTGTTGAAGATTCAAAGACTTATAGCAAATAATTGTTAAAATCCTTTTATTGTAGAAATGAATAGAAAGATTATAAAATAAAGACATGATTGACACTCACTGGCTGTTTAAATGGATCCAGATAAAAGAAGAAAAAGTATATTTGTGCGTTATTGTTGGAAAATGCTGATAAATAAATACTATATAACAATTAGTACAGCATAATAATATAAGCTTTAACTAAAGAAAGTTAATGACACATTTAACCTTGTTCATGAATCTTATATAGCTTTGATATGTTCATAATCGATTCTGTTAATTAGTGGTTTAGATTGTGTTTAATATTTGATGTTATGTATGCTGCATTTAATGTCTGTTGGAAACAACAATATATTTGGAAAAAAAATATGTTATAGTTCATTTCCATTAAAGTGTAATGATAAGAATTATAGACAATATACATTTCTATAGTTAAACCTATATCCGTTTTACAAAGAAGTAATATTATACTAATTTACATGGGTCCTGCTGTCATTGTAAGAAACAACTCCCATCTTCAAACTACCAAAGAAAGTTATCTATGCTTGTACTTTTAATTTCTTTTCACTGTTGTTATGAATGTCATTACATACTTGGATGCAATAGTAAGCAACTAATATGATGTACATCATTTCTGTACATTTGTGACAAAACTTCAATTGTAACAAGTAATTTAATTTCTGTCTATTATGTTTTCAGTTTAGAGGAAAATGATACATTCAGATATAGTTGACAATATATGTAACATTCTTTTTAAACATTTCTGATTATGAAATCTACTTATTAAATAAACAAGAATGATATCAAAGAGAATATACTGAACAATATATTTGAATCATTAAACATTTAGCAATAGATACATAAGCATGAATATAAATTGTTCATTCTCTAAATCTAAAGAACATATATTCGAAAGGGATAATAGTAGAATTACCAATATTACAAACAAATATCAAAATTTCATATTAGTGTAAAGAATTTATAATTACAGAAGATTAATATCCGATTTCAGGCACTTCTGTAAAGCGGACCATCAGTGCTATAATTATCTTCCAATAATTGGCAGTGATTTGTTGTAACCAGGTAAGTTCTTTGTCATGAATATATATTTAAAGTAAATAAGTTGTAAATAAATAAAACTGATCGAATATTAGCCAAGAATTGGGTATAATTATAAATATGTGCATGTTATTTAAGTAGATTAACAGAAACCTCAAGAACTCAGTGAAAAGTTTAAACTTTTTCTCTAAGAATAATAGAAACCTGATTTAAAGATGTGGCTTCTTTTATGTTCCAAGGAGAGTGAAAATAATAGCATAAAAATAAAATTCACTTCCTTAACTACAAAAACTAATATTTATGAACAGAAATGCATTGTTCAATTTAATTTTTCTTTAATTAATCTTTAAGTAAGCTGGACCAAAACAGATATATCTAATCGTTGATATAAACTACATTCATATTTGAAATTTTAATTTTATAGCTCTGTTCTCTCAAGTTATAGAAATATATATCCATAACAAATAGATAATTATACACTTTTCAATCAATACTGCAGGGTTGTTTTAATATTTTTGTAAAAAGTTAATTTCTCAAAATCAAAAAATCTGTAGTTCTGGGAATTTGTCTCTGTAAGGCATGCTCAGCCTCTTTTCAAAAATTTATGAAAGCAGTTTTCTTTAGTGAATATTATTCATAAATCTATCTATATATATAAAAATATATCATTATTAAATATTGTAGACTATAAAACTTTACTTGATGAATATTACTTTCCAATTTTTATACTTGGAGAAAAAGTTTGACTTGACATCAAACCAAAATGATAATCTAATGACATGCTTAATTTAACTTTATGGGTAAACAAAACATTTATTTATACTCTAAAATGATTTGGATCAAATTTATTATTTGAAAACAGATCATAGAAGAGATTAATTACATAGTAATTTTATGAAATATATTATTTGTCTAATATTTATTCTTTTTTAGTAACAGATGATTGTTGAGACGTATTCTACTCATAAATATTGCAGTTACCAGTTGTAAAAATTCTTCGTCTTTTCCTGCTTAGCTATTTTATGTAATTTGAGTTTAGTTGCATAAATAGTAAGTGGTGAAAGAATACATGTATTTATTAGAGAAACAATTTTGTTAAAGAAAGAACGACTACTCAATATCCCTATAAACAAACAAACAACTTTTATTTCTTTCTGTTCTGAGAAAAAACGCTGAATATTTTATCTTTAATAGATAATGCCTGTAGATACAAGATGATAACTTTGGAAGGTTTCCAACAAAAATAACGTTATAATTCCAGATCTTTTTTTGAGGAAAATTCTGCTTATAGTCTAAACATATCATGGTAAATTATTTACTTGAAAGGTGAATGTACAGAGTACAAAAAGGATGAAACGACAGATACTTACCCACTGTGAAATTGCAGGCAGTTAGAATGTGGAAGAGTTATTACAAGTTAATTAGGTTTAGTATTCCAATAAATGGAAATTATTCAATTAATAAAAAGCACTTACAATCCCGAATTTTTTTGATTGAAATATGTTGAAATAGCCAGATACATTCATAAGGTATCTGAGGTTCAATTTAGGATCAATTGGTTCCGCTTCCTCAAGTCTAAATTTAACTAAAGCCACCCACATTCAAGGTTCAGAGTCACTACAGTTTAACGGTATTCATTGAACCGAAATGTAACCACAGTTTTTTTTAAATTTTAACATTCGCCCTGAAAGGTCATGTAAAAATCATTGGACCTCTGGCTTTGATATCATATGGTCAAAAGGGGAACTAAAGAAAATCTGGCTCTTATGAAAAATACTTCTATTTAAGTGTACAGCATATGGAATGTAAAGAAATGTATCATAAGATTGGTTTAATGTTCATTCAAAAATGGTTTCAAATAAAAATGCTACTTTTTCAAATGGATATAAACAGAATTTTTATAAAAGTCATTTATCTCCATACGTTGAGGTTAGAATTCATATCAAAATCAATATAGAATTTTTATTTTTCTATACTTTTTCGTTAATTGAATAAAAAGAAATATGACAATCCGTAGCTATATTTAAATATTAAGCTCGAAATTTTCATTTGCTAAGTCATGCAGTTCAGATGATCTGCCTACCTTTGGATTTCAATATAAAGTTAACGTTCACGTGTTCATACTGCACTGATCTAAACATTTGAAAGTTTCTGAAAGTCTATAAAATTTAAATGTGAATATCTATTTTTCAACAAGTAGTTTAAGTTGATTCCCTAAAGCAATTTTAGAACTAATAAGAAATAAGTAATAATTATTATTTATAAAAATCTTCAAATATGTTTAATGCTTTTTTAAAGAAACTAACCAAAACTTAGATTACACAACTTCAATCTGAAGCTAATTCTGCAGTGAGGAATAACAAGCGATTAAAAAATTGATTTGTTTGATAACAAAACTACAAATTCCAATATTTTTGTCTAATAAATTATCCAAATTTTAGAGGAACAAAAAGAAATAGTTTTCTTCCATATTCATATTTTGTTACAAAGGGACAGACGTGCAAATTTTATGTTTGATATTGATTGACGTATAAGCCTTTCTTTATAAGAAGGTAACTAATGTATAGATATATATGTATATATATAAATTGGAAATTACATGTAATATAGATGTGTTCATTTTCATTTAGTGTATAAAATGTTTTTTACTAATTTGCTGAATAGGTAATTATAAGAGACTTTTATGTTATTTCAGTTAAAGGTTATTTTATAAATGCAAATACAATGGCAGATACCCCAAGTTTTTCAACAATTGATCAAACTCTTGTAATTTCCAACATCTAATTTACAATACATCAAATGCAAGTAAAATTTAGTATAAAATATTTTAAATCAATCAATCTAATTTTCACAAACTATTTATTTTATCTTTAAAAATGTGGTACATACTGATAAATAAGAAAAATATACTATTAAAAGTTTTTTGCTTTGTTATTTCTGAATGAAACATATCTATATTTTGTAAACAACAGCCAGTTAAAATTATCTTTTGACATTATATTATAGAAAGTTTTTAAATGTACAATATTTATGTAAATAAATTGACTGCTTACATTTTCTTTTTGTTAATATCTATAGCAGTAGGATTGCACTAGATGGACCTACATTAGATGTTGCATATTATAAATGATTTAAAATTAAAATCTCTTATAGAGATGATAAAGTTGAGGCTTGATCCATCTTTCCAGGAGTACTTACAGTTCTAGGTGTTTTAATTTTAGAAAGAAAAAAGATTTGGACCTTGTTGTTGTCGGTTTATCCATACAAAGATTTGTTTTGGGAATTATTGTGTGAGTACTATGAAAGTTGAGAGGATAAAATCTTAGCTGCAAGAATTGGAGAGAATAGGATAGGTATAATTAATTTATTTGGAGAGATATAGGTATGTCACAATTTGGGGAGAATCATTGTTGATAAAAAATATTCTCAGCAAATATAGGGGTAAATATTTGTTAAATTAATTAATTAATTAGGCGACTGTTTGTTGAAAAGGGAGATAGGTGTCCACAATTTTAGTAAAGTCACCAAAGAAATGAAACCAGAAATATTTTTATAACAACAGGGTAAAATAAAGAAAACATTGGAGACAATGGTGAAAGGTGTTTGAAATACATATCAGATGCCACCCATCTAATATGATGATTTTGTTAAGTAGGTTAATAAATCCGATTAATAAATTGAATAAATAAATCCTAAAAAAAAGTATGGTGATATAGAATTCGAAGAAAATAGTGTTTAAAATCCATTATAGAGTAGTCCCAGATTCAACTGGATCAAGCTTCTATCAGGATACACGCATTTGCATTTGTTCGACAAATCTGTTTTAGGTTTGGGTGTTATGTCTATATTATAGGAAGTCCATTTTAAGTGATTCTTTGTATGGTGTGGATGAATTTGAAGTTAATATTTTCTAGGCAAGTTGGGTTTGACTGTTATTCAGATTACTTTAAACTGTGCTTTAAAAAGACTGAAATATATTTTAAATGTATATACTCTTGAAGTGAAATTTAGTTAGTTGTATGCATTTTGTGATGCTGAATTTGTTAAGGATGTGTTCGTATTTATGAGTTACAAATAACATTTAAATTGTTTTAGAAAAGGTTTAAATGCTTTTAAAGGAATAATTTCAGATGCATAAATTTTGGATCATGGCAACAAAACAAGATGGGAGCAATAGGTTATGGATGTTGTAAGTGCTTTTTCAACATAGTAAAGGGAGATGGTCATATGAAAAATAAGGAATTTATTGTATTGGAGTAGATGATAATAATAATTAGGAGAACATTACTTTGTAAGGTATAGAACCAGGATAAAGGGAGAATTTCAATTTAAAATCTAAAATATATATCAAAGCAGAAAGGGAAAATTGTAATAATTTCTACTGTATATAAAATGGTTTATGCTTTCATGGAACAAGTATAAAAGTTAAAAAAAATAATTGGGTACAAAAGATAGAAAGATATTACATGGAGAAAGTATGATCTTTTCCTTAGCATGATTCTATCCATTGATTTTATGAAGTAATTTCCAGTAATCATTGTAAATAAGAGATTCTATAATAATTTCAAGAATATTTTATAGAATCACTAATCATATCTTAAAATTCGTATGGTAAATTTATGTAAAGAATAATGATTGTATTCATGAGTATAAAAATATAAAAAATTGATAAATCTTAGATACTTACGTCCTGCAAATTTTGATTCAAGAAGAATGAGATAAATACATTTTTGTATAAGTATTACAGAATACTGTTAAATACAATCTATACCAATGTAGATGTCAAGTAAGGACTTGATCATTAATAAAAACTAATGATAAAGATATATAATTTTTGGTATCCCATATTATGTAATATATCTGCATCATATTTTTAGCAATTGACGATATATTTGTCTGAAAATTTAATTCAGAATATCCAAGTATTAATTTTTTCTACGAAATTACTTAGAGTTAATATGAAGAAAATTTGTTTACAAATGTTTCATGATTCATGCCATAAATAATAAACCATGAAAAATAATATCTACTTTAAAATATTGTTTAAATTAAAAGCACTCAGTGCTTTAAAATCACAATTTTATTAACAATACTTTTTGAAGTAACAGGGAAAATTTTCCTTAATCTTCTCTTCATGAAGTATTACATTTACTTTATCTCGGATCTTGGCTAAGAGTGTCAATAACTATAACTGTGGAAATCATTATGTACTGAAAATTGAGATTCCGTATAAAAATGCATCATTTGAAGCTGGTAAGATAGATTTTGTATCATTACATTTTATTTAATAAAAACAATTTTGTATTCAGATGATGTTGTTAAATGTTAAATTGTTTACAAAAATTCTAATGTAAAATTTAAATAATTTAATAAAGAGCAACAAAGCTAAATTCAATTTAAAGACCAATACCAATTCAAAAAGCATTTGTTATAAATAAAATTCATCATTGTAAGACATTCCTCCTTCAATAGGACAAGATTTGATACTAGTCATTGTAATGGTAATAAAATCTAAATTAAATATCAAGATTATTTGTTTTATTGTGAAAGATATGAAGCTATATAGGATTAATAGAACCCTTCAAACATTCATGCAACCTTTTGCATTATAATTATAAATGATAATTTGAGATTACAATATTTGTGTAATCTTTTCAGCACTTTTCCACAGAATTAATGATAATATTGCTAAACTATAAATGATTGAAGTGTAGTTCCCATTGTTATTTTTAAAATAATGCAAATCTAGCAAAGACAATAAAAATTCAAATTAAAAAATATATATGCATGTTACAATATTGCGTTAATCAGATGAAAATGTTTAAATTATATCAAAAGTAGTACATACCAATGTATTCAAAACAAACATTTATCTTTTCAAAAATTTTTAATGGAAAATGTTCATGTCCAATTTTAATATATAACCTTAACTGTATTTTCTGAAGATTACCTATTTTTATAATTTGGGCTGTATATTTACATTACTCAGGTGAGGTAATTGTAATGGCCGATACTTCATATATATGATCACCAAAAGACAAGATGCACATAGAATCAAACAGTCAGAATATTAACAGATTTATTAATAATTATTTAGTTTCCATAGTTATACATGCTAATATGTTTAAAGAGGCATTCAAAACTAACAGAACAAAATTTAAAATTAAAACTTTGTTTTAAGTAATGTCAGATATGTGATTTAATGATTAAATTAATCAAGCACACTAAATATTATGAGAGCATTTTTAAAAGCACCATAATTAAAATGTTCTTGGTTAATTAATATGAGAAAATTAATCTAAGAAATTAGATTGGTTAATTTAAAATTTATAAAAATTATTTAGAAATTTAAATGCAAATGCATATCTGGACTAATACTTTATATTAAGCAAAAGTTTTTATATACCCGTAATCATTTGTTTACAAAAGTAAACAATATTTGTACTAATTTGAAATTAGTTATATAGATATTTTCTCTTAAATGTCTAGACTAAAAACATGATGAGAGTATTAATAATCTAAAGATAATGCTTTCTGTACTTCTGTTTTATATCATGTCTATTAAGATTTATCATCAATTTTATCAATGTTTCCACTTCAATTCATAGCTTTTCTAATGTTTTGAAGAATTTAAAGAACGAAGATTTCTTTGTTCATTTTATTAATTTTTAAAGCAGATTAAAGAAAAGTAATTTTAAAAATAAGAATGAGAAACTTTAATATTAATTTTGAGAATGACTATGATTTATGCTAAAAATAAAGTTCTACATTGCATAGCAATTTTAACAACGCATTTAGTTGAAATGATCATGTGAAAATACTATATGGAATGCCTTATATATATTCTACATATATTCTGTTGCATTTATTAATAAAAAATAATGTTATTTATAGATGAATTATTATTTCTATATAGTTCATCAAGTGCCTAAAAATTGACTTATGTTAAATAGATTAAATAGATTGCTTTATTTTGTTTTCACTTTCTCTGTAATATCTGCATCAGGAATCTATACTAGATATAGGTCAGACATTTTTAGTTTTCAAAATGAAATCAACCTATTGTAAATATGTTAGTGAAAATTAATGTGGACAATCAGCACTATCGCTGACTTTACATTTATATGCTAAATAAAAAAAATTAATATTTCCTTCCTACAAGATAAAGTGATGTATTGAATTTAAAAAATACAGCTAATATAAGAAAGATGAGATTTTAAGGATACTCTGTAAATATAAAGTAATTACAAGATTTCCATTTAAAAGAATATATGAAGAAATCATTGATCAAGATTCAAAGACTTATAGTAAATAATTGTTAAAATCCTTTTATTGTAGAAGTGAATAGAAAAATTATAAAATAAAGACATGATTGATACTCACTGGCTGTTTAAATGGATCGAGATAAAAGAAGAAAAAAAGATTTTCATGCATTATTGGTGGAAAATGTTTATAAATAAATAATATAAAACAATTAGTACAACGTAATAACATAAACTTTAATTAAAGAAAGTTACTGACTCAATTAACCTTGTTCCTGAATCTTATATGAACTCCGATATGTTCATAATTGATTCTGTTAATTGGTAGTATAGAATGTGTTTGATATTTGGTGCTTTGTATGCTGACATTTAATGTATGTCAGAAGCAAAGATAAATTTATGAAAAAATATTTTAAATTTAGTATCATTAAAGTTTGTGTAGAAAAAATGATGAAAATTTTTTCAATTTTTATTTTACTTTTAAGAATTATAGCAGTTTACATTTCCATACTTTAAATCTACAACTGTTCTACATCAGGATTAACTTTATACTAATTTACATGTGTAGAAAATAATCCTTTTGTTGTTGCATGAAAAAATTCCCATTTTTGGAACTAACAAAATATTTATGGTCATCTTTATGTGATTAGTTTGTTTCTCTCTTTTTTTTTTAACCTTTTCTGATCATTTGTGATGAAATTTTACTTGTAACAAATAAAATTTATTTCTGTCTATTATGTTTTTCGTTTAAAGGAAATGATATGTTTTCATTTGGTTATTAATCTATTAAAATGCTTTCAGCCATTTGTAATTACAAATGATATTTTCTCAATGCACATGAACAATGTGAAATAGAATATAATGACTGATACAAATGAAAAATTAAAAAGTTAGAAATATAAACTGAAGCATGAATATGAACTGTTCATTCTCTGATTCTGAAGAACATATTCAAAAGGAATATCAGTGGAATTAGCAACATTCAAAACATACAAGATCTGGTATTTGATCATGGCTTATAGATTACTGTAAAATAAATGAAATCCTAATTAGAGAGGGACCCAAATATTTCAACTAATTCTATATTTTCATTCCTTCCTTGATAAAGTATATTATTTATGCAAAATTTACATAAGAGTTATGCTTTAATTTTTTTTATCTGCTTACTCATTTGTATTCAACAAAATGAAATAATGGTTGAATGAACAATTCTTCGATTATCAAACAAACGTTTCCATGATATTAAAAGTTTATATTTGTATTACTTTAATATCCACTTTTGATACATTATTATAACTCTTTGAACAATCCTATAATTATCTTCCAAATTTTGGCAGAGACTTTACTGTAACTAGGTACATTATTTGTCATGAATATATATTTAAAGTGAATATGATATAAATAAAAGAAAACTGAAAGAATATTAAAGAAGTATTAGTTATTATTTTGTATAAACTTATCAGATATGTTCATCTTTTTAGTGATTCATCAGGACCTTAAAGAATTCATTGCAAAAATTTTAATGTTTTTTCTATTCTCCAGTAGTGATAGTAAGATAATTTAAAGATGTGGCTTCTCTTGTGTTCTAATAATGTTAGGAGAGTGAATATTAAAGCACATATATCAAATTTCAAATTCAGTTGGTTAACCACTGAGTATAATAGTTATGAAAAGAAATACTTTGATTAAACTGGTTTTCTTTAAATTACTTCTATGGTAAACAAAAATAATGACGATGTAAAACTAATCGTTGTTTTGAAATGAGAGATTACACGTAGTGATAGTACCTTACGTTGTAAAGAAGTAATATATCTTGATTCATTAAAATAATGTTATAACTGATTAAGAAGTAATAATTATTATCTATAAAAATCATCAAATATTTTAATGCTCTATTAAAAAACTAACCAAAACAAAGATTACGCACCATCAATTTGTAGTCAGTTGTGCAGTGAACACAAAAAAGTGATTTAAAGAAATGTTTTGTCATGTGTGCAAAATATACGTCTCTTAAAGTAGCTACTTTGATAACGAAACCACAAAATCAAATTTTGTAGGCTTCACAATCATCCATACATTCATGGAACAGAATCACATTTTTTCTTCCGTTTCTTATAATTATGTACTAAAAGCAATAAAGACAATTTTTATATAATTTTGGATAATGGTGGCTAGTAATACATTACATATTATGATATACTTGACATATCTATTAATCTAAAATTATGTTTATGGCATTTTTTAATGTTTCAGCTAGGTGTACATAATGTGAGTGACTAATTAGCTGATGATGTATTTATTAGAAATGTTTTATATTATTTTAATAAAATGCTATTTTATCAATGTAAACATGATGGCAGCCATTGCAGATTATGCAATAATTGATAAAAAATCTATATTTTTCAATATCTAATTCTTATAACACCAACTATAAGAATAATTTAATATAATATATCCATAATGAAGAGTTTTAATTTCGATAATTTTATTTATTTTTTAAATGTTTAACTCAGGATAATCACAAAAATGTAATATTAAGATTTTTCTGTTTTGTTAATTCTAATGGAAAGATGATTATTCTATATACTTTAAACAAAAGTGAATAAAAATTATCTTTTGACTTTATATTATGCAAATATTAAATGTACAATATTTATGTAAATAAATTGATGGCTTACATGCAATTCTGATAGGTTCTATAGCAGTATGAATGAATGCACTGGGAGACCGTACATTAGATATTGGATTTTATAAATGATGTAAAATTTTTTAAAAAATCTCTTATAATGATAGTAAAGTTGACACATGGTCCTTTTAGGGAGTTCTCTTTATTCCAGGTGTTTTATTTTAGGAAGAAAAAGATTTGGACCATGCTCTTGTCGGTTCATCCATACAACGATTTGCTGTAGAAATTTTTCGTGGTTGGGTAGTTTAGAAGAGGAAAAGGAAGAATCTTAGCAAAGTTTCGGAGAGAAAATAATGAAATTTGTGGAAAAGATATGGAGAGAATCAAGTATGTATAATTAATTATATTTGGAGAGTTCTAGGTATTTATTGCACATTTGGTAATATCAATTTCTTTTGTCAGGAAATGCTCAAAAAAATAGGGAATATATTCATTATACAAATCAGGCAACTGGTTGGTGTAAAAAGACAGTGAAATCCAAAATTTTAGTAAAAAATTTAAGAAATAAAATGAGAAGTATTGTTGTTATAACAACAAAGCAAAATTAAAGATACTGGTAGGCAAACTGATAAAAGGGTGTTTCACTTACATATCAGATGCCACAGTTCTGTTATGATAATTTTGTTAAATAGGTTAATAAATCTGATAATAAAACTGAGAAATAAATCTAGAATAGAAGGATCGCGATGTTGAATTTGAAAAAAATATTGTTTATAATCCAATATAGGGTTGTCCCAGAGTCAACCGCTGAGAGTTACTTTAAGGAGACATGCGTGATGGTGCATTTGTCAAATCTGTTTTGGGTTTGGATGTTATGTCTGTATCATAATAGGGCCATTTAAAGAAATTATTTGTATATATGTGGTTGATATTGTAGTCACATTTGAAGCAATGTTCTCAAGGTGTTTCAGAGGTTTTAAGAATATTTAGATGACTTTTAATTGTGATTTCACAAACTGCATTAGGTTTAAATGTATTTAAAGATAATCTTAAAACTAAATTTACATAGTTTCATATAGTTTGTGATGCATAAGTTTTTAGAGATGTGTTTGGATTTGTGAGATACAAATTATTTTTGAATTAGTATAACTGTTTTTAAAAGTGTAGTTTCTGGTGCAAAAATTTGGGGATTTAGGATAAAATCAGAATGGGGCGAGTAGCTATGAATGGAAATGATTTTTCAGTATAATGAAGGGTGATTGTCATGAAAAATAAGGAAGAGTATGGTGTATTAGGGTAATGACGTTTTTTTTTAAAATTACATGATATGATTAATGAGGTGAAGAGGTGTAATTAAGTTACATTGTACGGTATAGAGACAGGATAAAGAGAGAATAACAATTTAAAATTTGAAATATATACCATGAAAAAGAAAAAAATGTACAAGGGCATATGAAAATAGTGTTGTTTTTGTAGAACAAGCAAAATTTTAAAAAATAATGTATAACTGTAAGTAAAAGATATTACAGAGATAAATTATGATCCTTCCTTCTGTATAATGTATTTCATTAAGTTTCACATACAGGCTAAAATAAAGAGTATTAATATTTTTTCTGTAATCATTATCAATAAAAGTGATTATAATATGTTCAGTAAATAATATCGAAGATCCTGATCATGTCATAAATATGAAAATGATATAGAACATTTAATATACACATTAGTAGTAAAATAGAAAAATGAATAAATCATTTATACTTACGCTCTGCATTTTTGGATCGAAAAAGATTGAGATAAATGTGTTGTGTATATATTAAAGTATATTCTTAAATGCAATCTATACCAATACAAATAACATGGTACAGACATGATAATTAATTAGAAAAAACGACAAAAATATATAAACTTATGTATCACATATGATGGGATTTTTGGTTTTCTGTCAAATAGTGGCTATGATTATATTACACATTTCACACTCGATTAATTAATGATATCCAAATATTTAATATTTTTCACCTAAATATGTATAGATAATAAGAAATTTTTACAAACTTTTCTGGAATGCTGCTATATGTAGTATGCTGACAAAAATGTATTCTAATAAAAAATATTGTTTTTAATAAAAGTATTCACATGGCTTAAAATCTCCTGCTTTGTTCCACTATTAAACTGTAGTTTTTGAACTACCAGGAAAAATTATCTTTATTTTTTTTCATCATGGTGTAGTATATTTACTTTATCTTGGACCTTGGCTAAGAGTGTCAATAACTGCGAGGAACAATTTATGTTCAAAAAAGTGAGAATTTGTTTAAGAATGTTCAGTTGAAACTGGTAAAATTAAATTTTTTACCATTATGTTTTATTTAATAAAAATGATTTTGCATTCAGTTTATGTTGTTACAAATTAGTGATTTCTGAAATGTAAAATTTAAAGAGATTAATGAAGATCAATGGAGATAAATTAAATTAAAAACCAGTACCATAACAAAAATCATTTATTAGAAATAAAAACATCAGTGTAAGACATTCTTCCCTTAATATGAGAAGACTTGATACAACATGTTTTTGTCCATACAAACCAATTAAATGTCAATATTATGCTTTATTGTGAAAGATAACCTACATAAAATCAATAAAATCCTAGAAATACTCATGAGCAAATTTTTGTATTAGAATTGATAATTTCTAAATTGAGAATAAATAATGTATTGTAATATTTATTTGTATTCTCCTCTGCACGTTTTCTCATAATTAATGAGAATAATGCAAAATTTAAAATACCTGTATATTAATGTAATGTTAGTAATTATTTAGTATGCATTATGAAAAATGCTGAAGGGTTTCAAGTAACATCGGAAACAAAAATAAAACCATTTAAAATTAAAACTTTGTTTTCACTAAAGTCAGATAAGAAATTCAAAGATACAGTTCAAGGCAAACTAATTATTAGGAAAGTATTTTTGAAAGCAGAGTAATTAGAATTTTCATAGTTACATATTGTGAGAAAAATTAAACTAAGAAATTAAATTGATAAAATTTATTTTTTGAAATAATTTGTTACTATACTAAATGAAAATGTGACAGAAACTAATATTTTAAATTAAACAAACTTTTATACTAGTATTAATTTTTTCTGCAAAAACATAAACAATATTTGTACTAATTTCAAAATTAATATTAAAATATTTCCCTTAAATGCCTGCAGTATAAAGATGAGAGAAATAATAAGATAAAGTTAATATTTCCACTATTCTTATGTATGATATTATGTCAATTAAAGATTTATCTTATCAAGTTCAGCAAATCTGTTGCCATTTCAATTGAACAATTTAAGAAAAAAAAATTTCTTCATTAATTTCATTCATATATAAAGAAATTAAATTGTTACTTTTAAAAAAAGTGAGAAACATGAATAATTTTGAAAACCTCTAAGCTCTGTGTTAAAAACAAAGTTTAATTGCATATCAATTTAAAACATTTATTTAGTTTAAATGGTCATGTGAATATAGTTTATGAAATCCTTTATATGTAGTCTATATTTGATGTATTTATTAGTAAACATAATGCTATTATAGAAAAATTAATTATTTTTGAATATAGCATATGGAGTGTTTAAATAGACTGTTAATCTTAATATAACCTGCTTTTTCACTTTCTCTATAATATTTGCAGGGGAATCTATATTAAATATAGGTCAAACTCTTTCTTGAATTTCAATAAGAGATCACCATGTAGTAATATTTATTGGTGTAAATTAATGTATAACAAAGATAAGCTTTTCTGTGACAATAAGGATCATCATTGCCTTTAAATTTATGTGCTAAATGATAAGGCATCATTTTCTTTCTAAATGATAAAATAATGTTTTAAATGTAAGAAACATAGATAATATATAAGTAAGATGATATTATCAGGATACTTTGTAAATGTGAAATAAATACAAGATTTAAAAAATATGCAAATAAATCGTTGAGCAAAATTTCAAGATGAACAGTAAATAATTATTAAAAACTTTGATGTACACATGAATGGAAAGAGCATAAAATAAAGACATGCTTGATATTCAGTGGAAGTTTAATTGGATACATGTAGAATAAGAAGTATAATCCTTTGTTAATGATGAAAAATTTTGGTAATAAGAAACTATATAATTATTAATAACATCAATGTAATAGCCTCATATTTAATTAAAAAAGGTTACTGACAATTAAAATTGTTGATGAATCTCATATTCCCTGTGATATGTTTATGATTGATTTTCTCAATTAGTGGTATACATTGTGTTTAATATTTTGTGATATGTATACTTCCTTTTAATTTATGTTGAAAATAGGAAAACATAATTTGCACTTTAATTACATCAATGTGTGTGCACAAAAAAAGAAATATTTAAAAGAGATGTACATTTCTATAGTTAAACCTTTATCTGATGTACACCTGCAGTCACATTATTTTAATTTTTATGCGTAAAATAGAGTCCTTTTGTCATTGCATGAATAAATTCCAATTTTCGAACTACCAAAAAAACTTATGCTTTTTATATGATGTTGTTTGTTTCTTCCTTTTCTTTATGTTTTTATGAGAGTCATTATATATGTGGAAAAATTAATGAACAAGTAATGAGACATATATCTTTTGTGAACATTTGTGATCAAGATCTACTTGCTACCATTAAAATCATTTCTGTCTAATATGTTTTCAGTTTCAAGGAAAATTATACATTTATATTTGGTTATGATATACATAATGCTTTCAGTTATTTGTAATTACAAAGTATAATTGTTGAATAGCTTGAAAGATGCAAAATAGAATATATTGATCAATACAATTGAAACATATAACAGTTATATATATATATATAAACTGAAGCCTGAATATAAAAGTTCATTCTCTAATTATAAAGAACGTGCATTCGAGGAGAATATCAGTGGAATTAGCAACATTCAAGATCTATTAATTTAGTATGGCTTATTTTTAAATGAAAAATAAAACCTTAATTTGAGACAGAGCCAAATTTATGCATTAATAATACATTTTCTTTCCTTGCATAATAAAAACTACTGTCTAGCAAATTTAAACAGGAATTATTTTTTTCATTTTTATCTGCTTACTAATTTGTATTCAAAAATTAAATAATAGTTCAACAAAAAATTGTTCAGTTATCAAGCAAACATTTTCATGATATATGGAATTTATATTTGCAGTACTTTAATATCCGCTTTTGATACATTATTGTACATCTTTGAACAATCCTGTAATAATCTTCCAAATTTTGGCAGAGACTTTACTGTAACCAAGTACATTAGTCATCATGAATATATATTTAAAGTAAAATAAGATGTAATAGAAAACTGATCAAATAGTAACCAAGTATTAGTTATTATTTTTATCAAATATATTGATGTTATTTTTTGAAATCAACAGAATTTGATAGAACTCATTGAAAAATTTTAAACATTTCTTCAGTAATGATTGAAATTAGGTTTAATGATGTGGCTTATATTGTGTTCCAAGAATGTTAGGAGAGTAAAATAAAAGCATCATAATATTTTTGTACAAATGAATTTTATTAAATTCAGCAAATCATCTAGCCCTGCGACTTTGTTTATTGCAAGCTCAGCCTCTTCCAAAAATCTATATTGGGAAATATTTTTTATAAATTTATAAATAAATAAAAATATTTCATTATTAAATATTAAAAACGATAAATATTAATAGATAAGTGATAATTTAAAATTTTTCTACTTTGAAAAAAGAATAAATTTACGTGAAACCAAAACGTTAATATAATTGCATGAATAATTTAACATTACTGGTAAATAAAACACATCTATTTATTTTCTAAAATGATTTACATAAATTATTATTTAAAAAAAGATCACAGAAAAGTTTTAATTATAAAATAATTTTAGTAATTATATTATTCATAAAATATTTATTGTTTTTTAGTTACAGAATGATAGGTATACTGAGTCTAGCTGCATAAATATCAGGTGAAAGAATACTTGTATTTAATAGAGACTGTTTTGTTAAACAAAGAGCATCTACTCTGTAACTCTATAAACTAACACTCAGCTTTCATTTCATGCTGTTGAAAGAAAAAGGATCAGCTCCTCTTAAACTGACAATATGTTATCTTCAGTAGATAGTTCTTGTATATATAAGATAATATATTTAGACTCTTTTTCAAATAATAATGTTATAATTACAGTAATTTATTTGAGTAAACTGCTGCTTATATTCTGAAAATGATATGGTAAATTATTTATATGAAAGGTGAATACAAAATAGTTGAAAAGGGTTAAAACATTAGATACCTACACATTATGATTTTGCATTCATTTAGAATGCAGAGCTGTTATTACCATTTAATTAGGTTACATATTTCAATAAATTTAAAGCAAGCAGTTACTATCTTGATTTTATGTTTTAAAGTATGTTGAAATAATCAAACACATTTATGAATGTCATGAGGATTTAACATTTGACATTTATTGTGTTTCACAATCAGTGGAAAACTATTTTATAATTTTCTCCATTATATCATTTGCTATTGTGTAAATCTTGGGAACTGTCATCGTTAATTAAAATTAATGAAAATTGTAGGAAAAATAAATATTTACAAGTGATTATTATTCACTGCCAGTTATTACAAAGACCTTAATATAAAATATTAATATTTAAAATCTGAATTAGGATTCACAACACAAGTAACAGAACTCTAAGAAGAAGCAAGTGCCTACTTGAAAATTTTCTGTTTCATAAAACAACAGCTGCTCTGTTAGGTTATTGCAAGTAGATTAATTCATCTTCATTATATGATTTTTTAAAATTATTTTTCTTGCCTAACATCTAAGAATGTCAAAACCTATTTGTACATATTCACGAAATACAATGTGATGTAAATGTTTTCAGTCCCGTATCTGAGCAAGGTTTTCAGCCACTGTATGTTGGATTTTTAGGCTGTATCAAACCAAGAAAAGCCACGTTTCAAATTCTTTATTGATAACGCTTTACTACACTCCTTTAAAAAATAGGCAACGTAGCATTTTTAAAATTTTATGAAGTTACCTTATTTTCAAAGGCAGGATACAAGTGTATTGGATCCCTGTCTCTAAGGCTAACAAACACTACATTTCAAGGTTCAGAGTTACTACAGCTTCAGGCTACTTATTCAACTCAATGAATCCACAGATTTCATTTTTCATCAGTTGACCTGAATGGTCATATTAAAGCCATCAACTGCAAGTTTTCATATCATATGATCAAAAGTGAGTTAATAAAAATATCTGTTTTGCTTTTCACCCAAGATAAACTAAGTCTATAAAGTGGCTCTTATGGAAAAAAATTTAAATTTAAGGTTAGAACTTATAGAATGTTAGGAAATGTGTCATTGGAATGTATTTAATGTTCATTCAATAAATGTGATTTTAATCAAATTAATTAGGTTATTGAGTGCATATAAATGTCTGTTTTATAAACCTCATTTATCCCCTGCAGGGCCAGGTTCCCCAGCTACTAAAAATAAAATTAACTTTGATGTACAGGCTATAATTCATATCAAATTTAAAAATATACAATGATTTAGAATTTCTATTTTCTATAATATTTCTTTGAAATCAATAATAATAAACCATTGTTATATCTGAACATTAAGCTCAATTTTTTCTGTAGCGGTTTCATACATTTCAAACAAACTACCTACATTTATATAACAGCGTAAGATTAATGTCTTTGTATTCACACTACACTGTCCTTTACCAAATGATAATTGCATTTCCAATAGAACAAATCAAAATGTGTAAAATCATTTCATGCAGCTTATAAATACATGACAGACTTATGAAAAATATTATCAAATCATAAAATATGTGACTGAATTGGAAATATTCAAGAATAAATTTAGAAGTTGTCAACTGCGAAGTATCATGTTATGAGCATGGTTTGAAATATTATTGTATGTTATATATAAGTAGATGAAAAATATTGTCAATGGATGTAAGTAAAAAATGTCCCAATTTTATGTTAACCTTGTAGAGATTACTTGCTCAATGGGACTGAAATATTGTAAATATTAAAGATATTGCAAATTAATTGTATATTTAGATATGGTGTTTTGTTTCATAAACAAACAGTTGAATGTTTTTGATAGTCTACAAATAAAGATGAATAATTATACTGTAAAACTAGTAAATATCTTGATTTATTAAAGTAATTTTATAACTAATCAAGAATAAGTAATAATTATTATCTATAAAAGTCGAGTTTTTTAATGCTGTATTAAAGAAACTAACTAAAACATAGATTAAACACCATCAATTTGTAGCCAGTTCTGCAGTGAGGACAAACAAGTGATTTAAAGAATTGGTTTGTCATGTGTGCCAAATAAACCTCTCTTAAAGTTGCTATTTTGATAATGAAATCATAAAATCAAATTCTTGGCTACTCAATTGAAATATTTGTGGAAAAGATTCACTTGTATTCCATCATTTTTAAAAATTGTGATACTAATAGAAATAAAGGAAATTTTTACATACGACTTGATACTGATGGTCAGACATGACTTGCAATTTATGAAGGTAATTATATATCTGTCTAAATATCAATGTTTATAGCTTTTTCACCTTTCTCTTTATTGTACAACATGTGAGTGACTAATTAGCTGAATATGTAATTATTAGAGATTGTTTAATGTTATTTTAGTAAAATGTTATATTAAGGTAAACCCGATGCAAACTATCTCTGGGTTTGCAAAATATGACCAAACAACATTTAATTCATATCAAATGTAAGAAATATTTAAATATTCAGTTTTATTTTAAAATTTGTATTTTTAAGTTTAAAAATGTTTAACTTAGGGATATATAAGAAAAAATGTAATATGAAGTTTTTCGGCTTTGTTATTTCTAAAGAAACAATTCTATATTTTTAAACAACAGTATGATGCAAAATCTTAAATGTACTATATTTATGTAAATAAATTAAGGGATTAGATTTTCATTTTGTTACTATAGCTGTATGATTATATTTGGAGACCCTACATTATATATCGTAGTTTTTAAAGATATATAAGTTTAAAGAAACACTATTAGAGATGGCAAATTTGTGGCTTGTTCCATCTTTCTGGGAGTACTCAACAGTTCCAGATATTTTATTTTTAGGAAAATAAAAGACTTGGTCCATGCTCTTATTGTTTTATCCTCTCAAAGAATTTTTGTATGAAATTTTTAAAGGATTGGTAGTACTGAAGTTGAAATGGAAAATCTCAGCAATTTTTGGGAGGGAAATAGCTAGATTTGTGATAAGGATTTAAACAGAATCAGTTATGTATATTTAATTATAAATTATAGGATATGGGTTGTGTTTCACATTTGGGAGAATCAATGATGTTGGATAAAAAAATCTCAGCAAATATAGGTAAAAATATTCATCATACAAATTGGGCAACTCGTTGGTGAAAGAGGAGACAGATGTCCACAATTTTAGTAACATCACTTAATAAATAAAATGGGATATGCTTTTATAGCAACAGAGAAAAAATAAGGAAAATGTTAAGGAAAATGGTAAAAGGGTGTTTCAAATACATATCAGATGCCACCTGTTTGTTATGATACTTTTAACTAGGTTAATAAATCTGATCATAAATCGGAGAAATGAATCTGAAAAAGGATACCAATGCAGAATCCTAAGGAAATATTTTTTATAATCCAATATAGGGTACTTCTAGATTCAACTGGCCAACGCTTCTATTAAGATATACGCATTAGCGTGCATTCTACAAATCTGTTTTAGGTTTGGGTGTTCTATCTGTATCAGAGGAAGTCAATTTTAAGTGATTCTTTGTATATATGTGGTTGATGGTGCAAACGAATTTTAAGACATATTTTTAAGTTTTCGGGGATTTTAGTATATCAAAATGACTTTTATTTGTGATTTTAAAAGACTGAAATGGATTAAAAATATATTTAATGATACTCTTCAAATAAAATTTAGGTAACTGTATGCGGTTTATGATGCTAAAGTTTGGGTTTTTGGCGTACAAATAACATTTAAATTGATCATGAATTGGCATAAATGTTTTAAAACATAATTTAAGATGCATTTATTTTGGGATTTTTGCAAAAAACATGAAGTGGGCGAATGGCTATGAAAGGTATAAGTGCTTCTTAAGTAAATTGGAGGAACCGTCATATAAAAATAAGGAAGTGTATGGTGAATTGGAGTAGTCATGTCCCCTCTAAATTACATGATAAGGTTATTAAGGTTAACAAAGTGGTTTAAGTATGATACTTTGTGGGGTATTAGCCAAGATAAAGGGATAATTTCAATTAAAATTTTAAAACATATACCAAAGGAAAAGGGAAAATATTGTACTAATTTCTAGTGCATATAAAAAGGGGTGATGTTTACATGGTACACATACAAAAGTTTAAAATAATAATGTAGAAGAAAAGGTAGGAATATTTCATATGGAGAAAGTATTATCCTTTCCACAGCTTAAGCTTAGCAATGGATAAAGTTTATGAAGAACAGACTAAAATAAAAAGTAATCATATATTTTATGTATACATCAAGAAAAGTCACTATAATAATTTCAGGAAATATTCTTAAAAATGATTGATCATATTGTAAGATACGTGTAGGCAATTGACTTATATAACAATTAATGCTCACATTAGTAGTAAAATAAAAAATGTATAAATCATAGATACTTACATTCTGCATATTTGGATCCAAAAAGATTGAGATAAATACTTTGTTGTTTAAATATTAAAAAATATTGTTAAATGCAATCTATTGCAATAAATAAGGCACGGATAAGTCTTGATCATTAATTAAAAAAAGACAATAAAAATATATAATTCTATGTATCTCATATCATGTAATATATGTGCATCATTTTGTCTGTCAATTACTAGTGTAGATTGCATTATTCATTTCACACTCTCTATATTATTGCCATTCTATATTGGCCGTCAGCAATTAATAATTAAGGACATCCAAATATTTAATTTATTCCATGCAAATTTGTTTAGTTCTTAGGAGGAAAACTGTTTACAAAAGGCTCTGGATTTCTGTTATTAGTATAAATGTGTGAAAAATAATTTCTATTTAAAAAATATTCTTTTGAGTAATAGCATTCACATTGCTTAAAATCACATTTTTGTTCCAAGAAATATCAATATGTTTTTAAGTACCAGGATATATTTATGTTAATATTCTCTTCATGATGTAGTATATGTACTTTATCTAGGATCTTGACTAAGACTGTCAATAACTGCAGGGAACACTTTATGTACTGAAAAGTGAGGATTCGTTTAAGAATATTTTTTTAAAAACTCGATAAAACTGGTAAAATAAATTTTTTACCATAACCTTTAATAAACTGATTTAAGTTCAGTTAATGTTGTTAAACATTGGTGTTTACAGAAACTTTCTTGCTAATAGATATTTTACCATTACCTTTTTAATAAATTAATGAAGAACAAAGAAACTGAATTTAATTTAAAGACCAGTCTCATAGAAAAAAGCATTTTTATGAAATAAAAATGCATCATTGTCTGGCATTCTTCTTTCAGAGGTTGTAAACATACCGATATATTCAAAACGAATATATTTGTTTTGAAAAATTCACAGTAAAGATAGTTAATGAGCATTTTTATTGTTCTGGCTTAGCTATGTTTTTCCAAGCAATACTTATATTTATTATTTGGGCAGTGTATTTACATTTCTCAGGGGAGATAAATGTAATTGCCAATGCTATATATATATTATACAGAAGCTGGGGATAAGATGTTAATAGGATCACACTGATAGGATATCAAACAATTACTAGTAATTATTTAGTATAAATAATTAAACACGTTAATATTTTAAAGATGCATCTGAAAAGAACAGAAAATAAAATAAAGTTAATACGTTTTTCCAGTACTGTCAGATAAGTGATTTAAAGAATCAATTTGTCATAAAACTAAATATTAGGAGAGTATTATTAAAAACACATTAATTGTAATTTTTGTTAGTTACTAATTATGAAAAAAATCAATCTAATAAATTAAATTGCTTCATTTTAGTTTTTCGAAAAAAATAGTTACTATATTAAATGCAAAAACATGAGATAGAGACTAATATTTGAAATTAAAGAAACATTTTATATCCAAGTAATAGTTTGTTCTGCATAAACGTATACTATATATGTACTAATTTGAAATTAAATATTGAAATATTTTCTCTTAAATGTCTAGACTAAAAACAAGATGAGAGTAATAATTATCTAATGATGATAGTTTCAGCATTTTCATGTTTATATCATATCAATTGGAAATTAATTTTATCAACTTTAGCAACTCTGTTTCATTTCAATTTGTAGTTATCTAAAGTTTTGAATAAATTAAAGAACCTAGATTTTTTTTTCAATTTATCCATATATAAAGAAAATGAAACAAAATAATTTAAAAAATAAGAATGAGAATCGTTACATTAACTTTTAAAACCTTTATGTTTTTTATAATGTTAAAACGAAGTTTTAACTTGCATAACAATCTTAACAATGCATTTAATTGACATGATCATGTGAATATATTTTATGAAATGCTTTATATATAGACTATATATAAATTGCATTTATTAGTAAAAATAATGTTATTTTTAGATAATTTAATTATGATTTTAATATAATTCATCGAGCGCTTTAAAGTAGAGTATTTATCTTA
The DNA here is from genome assembly GCA_018389105.1 of Nautilus pompilius. Classification (NCBI taxonomy): domain Eukaryota; kingdom Metazoa; phylum Mollusca; class Cephalopoda; order Nautilida; family Nautilidae; genus Nautilus; species Nautilus pompilius. The sequence continues at coordinate 99,350 of JACATO010000921.1, read as the reverse complement.
ATATAGCTTGCATTTATTTTGTCTACACTTTCTCTGTAATATTTGCAGAAGGAATCTATACTAGATATAAGTCAGACTGATTCTTGACTTTCAAAAATAATTAAATGTGTAGTAATATTTATTGGTGAAAATTAATGTAAAACAAAGATAAGATTTTCTACAATAATAAAGATCATGATTGCCTTTAAATTTATGTGCTAAATGAAGTATCATTTTCTTCATACATGATAAAATGATGTAATAAAATTATAAAATAAAGCTGATATGAGGAAGATGATAAAGTAAATATTAAATTTCAAAGAAAATAAGAAGAAATCGCTGATCAAGGTAGCAAAGCCGTACATAAATGATTATGTAAAACCTTTTATTGTAGAATTGAATAAAAAAGTATAGAATAAAGACATGCTTGGTACTCACCATCTGATAAATAGGATCCAGGCAGAAAAAGAAAACGTATATTACTGTGTTAATGTTGAAAGATTTTGATAAATAAATATTATATAATAATTAATGACATTAAAGTAATAAGCTGACCTTTAATTAAAGAAAGTTACTGTCAATTAATTTTATTGATGAATCTCAAAGGTCCATATTTTCCTGTCAATTAGTAGTATAGAGTGTTTATTATTTTGTAATAAATATGCTGCCATTTATGTATTTTGGAAGCAAAGATAAATCTAGGTATAAATAATTTGTAATTCTGTATCAAGTGTTTATAGAAAATAAACGAATATTTATTAATCTTTCATCTATAATGGTAAGAATTAAAGATTTACATATCTGTAGTTAAACTGATATTCATTCTACTCCATACGTAACATTATATTAATTTGCATGCATAAAAAAGATCCTTTTTGTTGTTGCAAGAAACAACTCCACTTTTCGAACTACCAAAAAAATTATGCTAGCCTTTATTAACATTTTACGTTCTTTTCACTATCTCGTTATGAGTGTTATTACATACAATGACATTATTTAGTGTGACCTGTGAACTGTCTGTGACGCATATGTTTTCTGAATATTTTTGACGAAATATTATCTAAGTATAATCATTTCAGTATATTACTATTTATGTAAAAGAAATGATACGTTCTCATTTGGTTATATATAGTGTTTTCATCACTTTGTAATTAATAATTATAATTACTTAATAAAAATAAACACCAACGATGTGAAATACAGTATAATTACCGATACAAATTAAACAAAACAGAAATAGAAACAGAAGCATGTATATAAACTTTTAATATTCTGAATCTAAAGAATGTACATTCAAATGTAATATCAGAGGAGTTAGCAACATTCATAACAAATATCCAGAAAATATCCAGATCAAATTTTATAGTGTGGCTTATAGATAACTGGAAAAATAAATATAACCTTAAATAGAGAGGGGACCAAATTAAAAAGTATTACTACATTTTCTTTGCCTGATAAAATATATATCTTACAAATTAACATAAGAATTATGCTTTCATTTTTATCTGCTTACTCTTTAGTAGTCAACAGAATTAAATAATAGTTCAACGAAAATTACTTCTCTTATTATAGAAACGTTCTCATGATATTGTGTTTATAAATACAGATTAGATCTGCTTTTCATACAGATTTGTCACTCGATTGATCAATCATATAATTATATTCCAAACATTGGCTGAGATACTACAGTAAACAGGTAAGGTAATCATCATGAATATATCATTAATTAAATAATATATAAATAAACGAATACAGGTTGAATATTAACCAAGTATTGGGTATTAATTTGGATAAAATTATCAAATTTATTCATGATGTTTAAGGAAATCAAAAGAATCCTAAGAACTCATTGAAAATTTAAATGATTTTTCCAGTAATGGTAGATAGTCTCTGCAAAGATGTGGCTTCTGTTGTGATCCAATAAAGTTAGCAGAGTGAAAATAAAAGCACAAAAATGAAATTCTCCTGGTTAACGATTGAGGCTATTATTTATGAAAAGAAATGCATTGTTTAATTTAGTTTTTCTTGTAATCATTTCTAAGACAAACTGAACCAATGCCGATATATATCGAATAAATAATCTTAAATGAGATTATATATTGTGATAATGCTATACCTTGCAACAAAATAGACAACATTCTAATTTGAAATTTTGAATTCATAGGTCTCTTCAATGTCAGGTTTCAGAAATATATATATACAAACGAAATTACATAAATACACTGTTTTCTATATTCCAGGATATTTATAATATTTTTGTAAAATTTATTTCATTAAATTCAACAAATCATCTATCCCTGAAACCTTGTCTATTTATTGCAAGTTCAGCCTCTTTCAAAAATTTATATTGGTGAATGTAATTCATAAATTTATAAATAAATAAAAATGTTTCATTATGAAATAGTGAAAATGATAAAACATTAATAAATAAAAGAAAATTTCTAATTTTTCTACTTTGAACAAATGTACAAATTTATGTCAAAACAAAACGTTAATATAATTACATTTAAAAATTTAATTATTGTTAAATAAAACATTTATTATTTTATAAAATGATTTACATAAATTATTATTTGAAAACAGATCATAGAAAGTTTAGTTATAAAATAATTTTAGTAATTATATTATTCATCTAATATTTATTATTTTAATAACATAATGAGAGGTAAATTAAGTTTACCTGCCTAAATAGCAGGTGAAAGTATACTTGTAATTAATAGACAGACTACTTTGTCAAACAAAGAGCATCTACTTTCTAGCCCTATAAACTAACATTCAGTTTTCATTTCCTTGAGAAAAACGATGAACTCCTATTAAAATCATTATATATTGTCTTGAAAAGATACCTGTATATACACGATGATATTTTTAGGAAGCTTTTTAAAAAAATAACATTTTAATTTCAAAAACATTTTGAGAAAACTATACTAATAGTCTGAAGATGATATGGTAAATTATTATTTGAATGGTTAATACACAGAGTAGAAAAGAAGATACTTACTATCTATGAAATTGCATCCAATTAGAATTTGAAACAGTTGTTACAATTTAAAAAGGTTAAGTATTCCAACAAATTGAAATTAAATATTTACCAAAATCACTGGTAAACTATTTGTATAATATGCTCCACTGTTTTCCTCTATTGTGTTAATCTTGGGAGCTGTCTTTACTAATTAAATATTAAAATAAACTGTCAGAAAATAAGTGTTTTCAAATGATTATTGTTCACTGCCAGTTACTAGATAAACCTAAATAAATAATGTTTGTATTTAAAATCCAAATCAGAATAAATGATATAAGTAACAGTACTCAATGAAGTTATATTCGTCACTTAAAAGCTTTCTGTGGTTTCATAAAACAACAGCTACATTTTGTTTAAATACAATTAGATTAATTCATCTGATTCACATGATTTATTTTATACTTTTATTCTTGCTATACATCTTAGAATGCCAATACATCTATATACATGTACATATTTACACAAAATATAGAGTGATCTAAATAATTTTAATTCAGAATCTGGGCATGGATTTAGGCTACCACATGTTGGACTAGAAGGCAATTTTGCATCCAGCAATAGTCACATTTCAAAAGTTTTATAGATAAAACTAGTTAAATGCACTCATTCAAAAAGGTGAAATAGCTGCTGTAAATTATAATGAAGATATTTCAGGTTCAAAGGCAGATCCAACGATATCGGATCTTGGATTCTAAGGTCAAATGAGGTCATCTTCCATGGTTTAGAGTTACTACAGCTTCATGTTACTCATCCAACTCAAAAGAAACTACAGATTAAAATTTTTAAACAGTCGGCCTAAGCCATAAACTGCTAGATTTGATAACATATGATCTTCAGGGAGCCATAAACAAAAATCTGTTCTGCTTTTCAAGCCAAAAAATCTAAAATCATTGTCTAAAAATAGCTCTTATGGAAAAAAGTCAAATTTAAGTGTTCATTAGAATGTATATAATGTTAATTCAATAAATGTGTTATGTTTTTTATCAGATTAAATATGTTTATAAAAAGTATATAACGGTTTGTTTCACAAACTTCATTTATCCCAGTGCAGGGCTAGATTCCCAAGATAACTGAAAATAAAATTAACTTTGACGTACAGGCTGTAATTCATATCACATTAAAAAAAAAAAAAATATGTTTTAGAATTTTTATTTTCTAAAATATTTCATTGAGTGAATAAAAATAATAAGATAATCCATAGCTATATTTAAACATTAAGCACGAATATTTCTGCTGTTGTTTCTTCCAGTTCAAATATTCTGCCTACATTTATATAACAATGTAAGGTTAATGTCTTCGTGTTCTCACTACAGTGTCCTTTACCAAATGATATTTTCATTTGCCAATTTACCAAATTGAAATATGTAAAAATATTTAATGCAACATGCAGATACATGACATGATTTATAAGAAATTTTATTAATCCAAGAATATGTCAGAATTGGAAGTATTCAAAGAAGAAATTGAGAAATTATTTACTGGCATAGTGTCGGTTATGAGCATGATTTGAAAAATTATTTTGTTTGTGATATATAAGTAGATACAAAATATTGTCAATAGCTGTAAATAAAAAGCTTTCCAATTTGAATTGTTTTCTCTGTAGAGATTACTTTCCTAAGAGAATGAAATGCAGCAATTTTTTAAGATAATGAAGATTAATTGTATATTTAGATATGAGATTATTTTCATCAACAAACTGTTTAATGTTTCTGAAAGTGTATAAATAAAAAAGTGAATATCTATTTTAATCAGTTGATTAACTTGATTCATTTAAGTTATTTTTGTACCTGCCTGATCAGAAATAAGTAGCAATTATTATCTAAGAAAATCTCTAAATATGTTATTGATATTTTAAAGAAACTCTCCATAAGGTAGATAAGCAACGTCAATTTGAAACTTATTTTGCAGTGAGGAAAAAAAACCTTTGAATTAAGGAATTTGTTTGTTGTTGTGCCAAATATACCACTCTTAATGTTGTTATTGTGATAGCCCAACGAGAAATTCAAATTTTGTTGGATACTAAATCGTCCAAATAATTTTGTAACAAAATCGATTTTTTAATTAATAAGGTAAAACACAACTTTTATATCAGCTTTGTTAATGATTGCTAGAAATGACTGCTTTTATATATAGGGAAACATATATTAATCTAAAATTATATTTATATCTTTTTGTTTTTAAGTTTAGTGTACAAAATATATGACTAATTATTTGATTATGTAATTATTAAAGATTTTTCATGTTATTTTAGCTAAAGGTAATTTTATCAATATAAACTTGACAGCAGCAATCTCTGGTTTTGCAGAAAATGGTCAAACACTAACATTTCTCAGTATCAAATTCATTAAAAAAAAACAATATTAAAAAAATTTGTATAATATACTTATAGATAATCAGTTATCATTTTCATAAATTTTTATTTTTCTATTAAATCTTTAACATACATATAAGAATGTATTATTAAGAATTTTTCGCTTCATTATTGATAAAGGAAGTATTATTCTATATATTTTTAAAAAACAGTATTATTACTATCTTTTTACATTATATTATGCAAAATATTAAATGTACAATACTTATGTAAATAAATTGAAGGCTTATATTTTCTTCATTTCATTATCTATACATTATGATTGCACTGGGTGACCCTACATTAGATATTGGATATTGTAAAAGTAAAAAAAATCTCTTATTTAATGTTTGATCCATCTTTTTAGGGGTACGGCGGTTTCACGTGTTTTATTTAAAGAAAATAAAATACTGGGAGCATGATATTGTTGGTTTATCCACTCAAACATTTGATGTAGGAATTTTTAATGGATGGATAGTTTTGAAGTTGAGAGTGAAAAATCATACAAAAGGCTGGGAGAGAATATAGCAAAATTTGTGTCAAAGATTTGGAGACTCACGGGTATGTATTATTAATTATATTTTGAGAGTTATAGGTATGTGCTACACATTTCGGAGAATTGATGATGTTCATAAGGTAATTCCCAGAAAATATGGGGTAAATATTCGCTAAACAAATTAGGCGGCTAATTAGAATAAGTGGGGAAAGACCACAATTGTAGTAAAAATATTTAAAAAATTAAATGGGAAGTATTGTTGTTATAATCACATGGAAAAAATAAAGAAAATGTTAGGCTAGGATATTTGACTTACATATCAGATGCCACACATCTGTTATGATAATTATGTTAAATAGGTGAATAAATCTGATAATAAATTGGGGAAATAAATCTGAAAAAAAGGATCGCGATATAGAATTCGAGAAATATATTGTTTAAAATCTGATATAGGGTAGTCCCAGAATCAACTGGTGAGAGCTACTTTAAGAAGCCATAAGTGATGGTGTGTTAGTGAAATCTGTTTAGGTTTGGATGTTATGTCTGTATTATAATAAGGCCATTTCAGAAAATTCTTTGTATGTATGTGGTTGATATTGTAGTCACATTTGAAACTGTTTCCAAGGTGTTTCAGATGTTTTAAGAATATCTAGATGACTTTTAATTGTGATTTCACAAACTGCATAAGGTTTAAATGTATTTAAAGATAATCTTCAAATTAAATTTAGGTAGTTTCATGTAGTTTGTGATGCGAAAGTTCAAAATGTTGGAAGATATTACATGTAGAAAGTGTGATCCTTTCCTCTCTTGAATGCAGTGCATAAAGTTTATGAAGTAAAGGGGCTAAAATGAAGATTAATGAGATATTTTATGTAATCATTATCAATAAAAGTGACTATAATAATTTTAGAAATTATTTTAGAAAATTACTGATAATATTTTCAAATACATATTGTAAAATAACTTATAGAAAAATTTATTAGATACTTACCTCCTGCAAATTAGAATCCATTAAGATTGAGATAAATATGAATTGTTTAAATATTAAAGAATATAGTAAAATCTATTCTATACAAAGACAAATAACACAGTAAGGGCATTGTCTTTAATTAGAAAAAAAAAATATATAAAATTTATGTATCCCATATCATGTGATATATTTGCATAATTTTTTATGACAAATAGTATATTACATTGAATTAATCATTTGGTATTCTCTTTCTTGCTAATCTATATTTGTTGTCAGCAATTATTAATTAATGATATTGAAATATTTAATTTATTGTACATAAATGTATAGTTAATTTGAAGAAATAAGTTACATACATAGCTGCTGTATATTGTTATGAAGATACCTCAGTTTCAAAGGCAGGATCAAAGGGTACTTTTTCCTGGCCTCTAAGGGAAAAAGAAGCCCCCTTTCAAGTTCAGAGTTACTACAGTTTCACCCTGCACATTCAACTCAAAAGTAACGAGAGATTTAAATTTTCAAATGTCAGCTTGAATGGTCATATAAAAGCTATCAACCACAGGTTTTGATATCATATGATCAAGCGTTAGCTAAAGCAAAAATCATTTTTTTTCTTTTCATCCTATTAAAGAACTAAAATCATTATCTATAAAATAGCTTTCATGGAAAAAAGTTACATTTAAATGTACAACTTATAAAATGATAAGATAAACACCATTATGTTGTATTTAATATTCATTCAATAAAAGTGTCAGTAAACAAAGAAATTGTCTCTATTCCAAATGAATATAAATGTTTTTCATAAAAGTCAATTATTCCCATTCATTACGAGGTTCCCGAGGTAATTAAAACTAAAATTATTTTTTAGGTACAGTCAAGAATTCAAAAAATATATGATTTATAGTTTTTATTTTATATACTCTTTCATTGATTGAATAAAATGTAATGTGAAAGTAGATTGCTATACTGTTGCTAATCTACCTATGTTTGGATAACAATGCAAGGTTAACTGTTCGTGTTCAGATTGCACTGACCATTACCACATAATATTTTCATTGCTATATAACTAAATCAAAATATGTAAAAACATTTAATGCAACATGAAAATATGTGACATCATTTATGAGAAATATTATTAATCATAAAATATCTGACAAAATTGGAAGTAATTCACTGGCACAGTGTGATGTTAGGAGCATGATTTAAAAAAAAAATATTTTGTTTGTTATATATAAGCAGATGCAAAATATTGTCACTAGCTGTAAAAGAAAGCGTTCCACGCTGAATTATGTTTGCACTGTAGAGTTTACTTTCTAAATCAGGATGTTATATTGAATTTATTAAATATAATGAAGATTAAATGTATATTTTGATATGGAGTTATTTTCGTAAACAAACTGTTGAATATTTCTTAAAATCTGTAAATGAGAGAAGTGAATATCTACATTTAAACCAGTAGTTTAAGTTGATTCTTTTAATTAATTTGCATAAATGATAAGATGTAAGTATTAATTATTATCTATAAAAATCTTCAAATAAGTTAATGATATTTTAAAGATACTAACCAAAACTTTGATTATGCAACATCAGTTAGAAGCTGTATCTGCAGTGAGGACAGATAAGCCATTAAATGTTTTCATTTGTTGAGTACCAAATATACCACTCTTAATGTTTTTATTGTGATAACGAAACCACATGATCAAAATTTGTTGATTATTAAATCATCCAATATTTGTGAAACAAAATCAATTGATTTTTCAAGATTTATATCTTTATTAATAAGGGAAATACATGGAATTTGTATATAAACTTTGATTTTGATTGTCAGTAATGTATTACTTTATAGGAAAGTAACTAACTTTTTATCTTATTCTTCAATTCTATCTTTATATCTTTTTTGCATTTCAGTTTAGTGTACAAAATATGTGTGACTAATTAGTTGAATATGTAATTATTAATGATTCTTTATATTATTTTATTTAATAGTTATTTATCATTGTAAATACAATGGAAGCCATCTAGGGTTTTCAAAAAATGATCAAACAACTTTATTTTTCTGCAACCAATCCACAAAACACCAAATATAAGAAAAATTTAATATAATATATTTTAAATGATCAGTTATTATTATTCATACAATTTTCTTTTTATCTTTAAAAATGTGTAACTTACAGATAAATAAAAAATGTAATATTAATAATTTTATGTTTTGTTATTTATATAGGAAACATTATTCTATACTTTTTTAAAAAACAGTGTGTTAAAGTTATCTATTGAAGATATATTATGCATAATCTTAAAAGTACAATACATATGTAAATAGAATGATGTGTTACATTTTTCTGTTAATATCTATAGCAGTCTGATTGCAGTGGGAGACCTTACTTTAGTTATTGGATATTATAAAAGATGTTAAAGTTAAAAAAATAAAAACTCTTTTAAAGATAGTAACATTCAGGCTTGGTTAATTTTTCTGAGAATACTCAGAGTTCAAGGTGTTTTATTTTTAACAACAGTTAAAAGACTGTGACCACACTCATGACAGTTTATCCATACAAAGATGGGTTGTAGGACTTTTTAACAGGTTGGTATTATTGAAATTGAAAGGTTAACTCATAGCAAAGATTGGGAGGTAAAAAAAATAGTTAAATATCTGGCAATGATTTGTAAAGAATCAGGTATATACAGGTGCATCTCAAAAAATTAGAATATCATGGAAGAGTTGAATATTTTTTGTCAGCTATTTCAGAAAGTGAAAATTGTATACATTCTAGACTCATTACATGTAAACTAAAATGTTTCCAGCATTTTTTCATTTTAATTTTGATAATTTCGGGCTACAGCTCAAAAAATAGAAAAAACATATCTCAAAATATTAGAATATTCCATTTTGAGTTTGAGTAAATCACTATCCATGCAGTATAAATACCATGAATCTCTCAGACTGGTTCAGTACACACAACCATAATCATGGGGAAGACTGCTGACTTGACAGTTGTCCAGAAGACACTCATTGACACCCTCCACAAGGAGGGTAAGCCACAGAAGGTCATTGCTCAAAGGGCTAGCTGTTCGCAGAGTGCTGTATCAAAACATATTCATGGAAAGTTGACTGGAAGGGAAAAGTGTGGTAGGAAAAGGTGCATATGCGAGAGGGATGACTGCAGCCTTGAGGGGATTGTCAAGCAAAGCTGATTCAAGAACTTGAGGAGCGTGGACTGAGGCTGGAGTCAGTGCATCAAGAGCCACCACGCACAGACATGTCCAGTAAATGGGCTACAAGTGTCGCATTTCTAGTGTCAAGCCACTCCTGAACCAGAGACACTGTCAGAAGCGTCTTACCTGGGTTAGAGAGAAAAAGAGCTGGATCGTTGCTCAGTGGTCCAAATTCCTCTTTTTAGATGAAAGTAAATTTTGCATTTCATTTGGAAATCAAGGTCCCACAGTCTGAAGGAAGAGTGGAGAAGCACAGAATCCAAGTTAATCCAAGTTGCTTGAAGTCCAGTGTAAAGTTTCCACAATTAGTGATGATTTGGGGTGTCATGTCATCTGCTGGTATTGGTCCACTGTATTTTATCAAGTCCAATGTCAACGCAGCCATCTACCAGGAGATTTTAGAGCACTTCATGCTTTCGTCTGCTGACAAGCTTTATGGAGATGCTGCTTTCCTTTTCCAGCAGGACTTGGCACCTGCCCACAGTGCCAAAACTAGTAGTAACTGGTTTGCTGACCATGGTATTACTGTGCTTGATTGGCCAGCCAACTTGCCTGATCTGAACCCCATAGATTCTCTATAGGGTATTGTCAAGAGGAAGATAAGAGACACCAGACCCAACAATACAGACGAGCTAAAGGCCGATATCTAAGGAACCTGGGTTTCCATAGCACCTCAGCAGTGGCCCAGGCTGATTGCCTCAATGTCATGCCGCATTGATGCAGTGATTCATGCAAAAGGAGCCCCCATCAAGTATTGAGTGCATAAATGAACATACTCTTCAGAAGTTCGATATTTCTATATTATAAATCCTTTTTTTTTATTGATCTTATGAAATATTCTAATATTTTGAGATAGTTGATTTTTGATTTTAATGAGCTGTAAGCTGTAATCATCAAAATTAAAACAAAAAAGGCTTGAAATATTTCACTTTATGTGTAATGAATCTAGAATATATGAAAGTTTCACTGTTTGAATTAAATTATGGAAAAAATAAACTCTTCCACGATATTCTAATTTTTTGAGATCCACCTTTATATAAAGGTTGATGCTTTGTGGAACAAATACAAATGTTAAATATAATGTAGAACACAATGTAGGAAGAAATTACATGTAGAAAGAATGATCCTTTCCTCTGTATAAATGTAATGCATTACATTTATGAAGTACAGAAGCTAAAAGTATGGTAATAATATATTTCCAGTAATCAATATAAATATAAGTGACTGTAATAATTTTAGAATATCGCTGATAATATCGTAAAATATGTAGAGTAAAGAAAATAAATGTATACATGAGTATTAAAAAATATGAAAATCGATAAATCTTAGATACTTACTTGCTGCAAATTTGGATGCAAAATGATAGAAATAAGTATGTCAATGTTTATGCAATCTATACCAATACAAATTATGTGGTAAAAACTTGCCCAGCAATTAAAGATAAAAATATATAATTTTTAGTATTCCATATTATTTAATATATGTGCATCATATTTTCTGTAAATTAGTAGCTTAGATTGCATTACACATTTCACACTTTCTTTACTGCTATTAAATATTTGTTATTAGAAATTATTAATTCAGGATATCAAAATATTTAATTTATTCGATGAAAATATGTAGAGTTAATATGAAGAAATTTGTTTACAAATGCATCTTGATTAATACTATCATTTTAATTAAAAACATTTATGTAGTTTAAATCTCATTTTTATTCCAGGAAAGAAGAGCACTTTTTTAAGTAATAGGAAAAAATTTTCTTAATATTCTCTTCAAGATGTCTTATATTTACTATATCTCAGATTTTAGCTACGAGTATCAATACCTGCATCAAAATCATTATGTACATTTAAAAATTAGTGTTTGCAGCAACATTGATTTAAAACTTAAATAAATTAATGAAGGCAAAGAAACGGAATTAATCTTAAAGACCACTCAGAGGACAAAATCATTTGTAAGAAATAAAAATGGTCAATATAAGATCTTCCATCAAAAGTTGTAAACATATCAAGGTTTTCCAGACAAACATTTGCTTTCAAAAAATTCACAGTAAGAATGGTCATTGAGCATTTTTATTATTCTAGCTTAGCTATGCCACTCTGAGCAATACTTATATTTATAATTTGAGCAGTGTAGTTACATTACTCAGGGGAGATAGATGTAATTGTCAATACTTTATATATTTATATAACACCTAAAGCTAAGATGTTAATAGAATGAAACTGACTGAACATTAAAAATATTAGGTATTATTTGGTATAAATAATTAAATTTGCTAGTATGTTTTAAAATGCCTCTGAAAAGAACAGAACACAAAGTAAATTTAATCCTTTTCTCCAGTATCATCAGCTAAATGATTTAAAGATCCATGTTTTCATAACACTAAATATTAGAAGAGTATTATTAAAAGCATAGGAATTAGAATTTTCTTGATTATAAATTCTAAAAAAATATTAATAATTTAAGTTAAATAATTTTATTTTTAGAAAATATTAAGAATATAATTGAAAGACATGAGTTAGAAAATAATATTTTTAATTAATCAAACCTTTTTATATACCAGTAATTGTTTGTTCGGCATAAACGTATATAATATTTTTACTAATTTGAAATTAAATATTAAGATATATCCTCTTAAATGTATAGACATAAATCAAGATTTGAGTAATAATTATCTAATGGTAATAGTTTCAGAATTTTGTTGTTTTATATCATGTCATTAAAAAATTTATTTTATCAACTTTAGCCATTCTGTTACCATTTCAATTCATAGCTAGTCTAACGTTTTGAAGAATTTAAAGAACCAAGATTTCTTTGTTCATTTTATTAAATTATAAAGCAACCTATAGTAAAGAGATTTTGTAAAAATAAAAATTAGAAACTTTAACATTAATTTTGTAAATAACTATGCTTTATGTATAAAGTGAAAAATTAACTTGATATCAATTTCGACAATGCATTTAGTTGGATAGATCATGTGAATACAGTTTATGAAACGTTTTACATATAGTATATAATACTTGTTGCATCTATTAGTAAAAAATAATGTCATTTTTAGAAAATTTTAATATGAGTAGAGTTCATGGATCTTTTTAATATAAAATATTTTTTATACATGGCTTTTAATTTGTTTGCACATACTCTGTAATATTTACAAGATGATTTATACCATATATAGGACAGACTGATTTTCGGTTTACAAAATGAAATGAACCTGTTGTAATATATGTTGTGAAACATAATCTAAAACAAAGATAAACTTTTCTCTGACATTCATAACCACCATTGCCTTTAAATGTTTGTTAAAAATGAAAAATTATTTCTTCCCTGATAAAATGATGTTTTAATTTTAAGAAATGCAGCTGTATTTTCAAGATTCATTACTAATATGAATTAAGACAAGATTTCAAAGAATATTTGAAGAAATTGCAGATCCAGGTTTCAAAGGCGTACAGTAAATAATTACAAAATATTTTTAGTTGTAGAAGAGAAAAGAAAGAGGATAGAATAGAAACATTTTAGATACTCACTATCTGTTTATTTGGATCCAGATAATAATGGAAATAAAATATTCCATTATTAATATTCTTAAATTTTGAAAAATGAATAGTATATAATAAATAATGACATCTATGTACTGACCTCTCCATTAATTAAAGAAAGAAATTTGAACAATTTAATTTATTGATAAATCTCATATCTAGTGTGATATGTGTCTCACTATGTCTGTCAATAATAGGCTGAGATTGTTCTTAATATTTTCTGCTTTGTGTCTATAAAATGAATGTATGCTGAAAGAAAGTATAAATTTATGAAAGCCAATTTTGATTTTCATTTTATCAAATTATGTTCAGAAAATAGTGATTGATAACATCTTTATTGCTAGAAATTTTCAGACCTGCATATTTCCAGCATCAAGATCTAAAACCAGTATTAAACTTAGAGTTACTATAATTATTGGTATAAACTAAATATAAAGAATTTTTGGTGTTTGATAAAGCATCTCTAGTTTTTGACATATCAAGAAAAAAGTTTATTTTTATATCATGTTGTTAATATATTCTTATTACTAAGCTATTGTGTTATTCAAAACGTAGATAAGTTAATTAACAGCAGTGAGAAGTAAACGATTGCAAATCTTTATGAAAAATGTTTAGTTAAAGGAATTAAAACCCATTTTGGCCTTTATGTTTTTAGTTAGGAGATAAACAATGTTTTCTTACGGTTATTAGTATAAAAAATATTTAGTGCCATTTTAAATTTAAAATGATAAATATTTATTAAACCTCACCAAATCAAAAAGAATATATTGACGCATACAATTGAAAAATAATTAGCTAAAATGTATACGGAAAAAATAATATAAAACTTTTCATTCTTTAATTCTTAGGTACATACATACGATAGCAATATAAATGATATTAGTATCATACAAAAATATCATGATTAATTATGTGAGTGTGACTCAAAGATAACTGGATAAAAAATATAAGAGTGTAAGTAGACTCAGAAGCAAATTCTTTCATTCAAATTACATTTTCATTTATTGCTATATAAAATAAATGAAATCAGCCAAATTTGCATAAATATAAAATTTTTTTTGCTCATCTAAATACAACTTTATTTCATAAAATTAAAAAAAAATGCTTCAAAAATAAATTCTTGATTGCATAAACAGAGAATCAGGTTATTAAAAGTTTACAATAGAAGAATGGTGATATCCGTTCTTAGAGGAGTGTTTTTACTTGATTTAAATAATCAACTTGTAAATTCTAAATGCTGAAGGAGACATTACTTTAGCTAGGAGAATTATTTGTCACATATATATATTTCAAATTGAAATAATATTAATTAAAGAAAACTTCAAATAGCAAGCAAGTATTGGTTATTATTTTGTATAAATTCATTCAATATGTTAATATTAGTCAAAGAAACTCACAGAAAGGTGCAGCACAATAAGTAGCTGCTTTAATTGCACAATTAATTTTGATAGAGGAAACAGACAAGCATACTAATCAGATTCATTTATTAACAAAGCCTAGTAAATATTTATCTAATAGAAGAATTGGTTAATTTTGATTCTTTACTAGCCACTGATCTGAAAGCAAATAAGAATGATAAAAACCTAATGATTGAATTTAAACGAATGATTATATGCACCAGTGGTGCTCTTCTTCCAATAAAAAAAACGTTTACTTTGAAATTAAATATATAAAAATCATCCTTCACTCTTTAATCAGAAAACAAGAAGAAATAACTAATAAAATAAATACATTAATTTTAATGTCTATGCTTCATGGTCAAAATGAAATCTTACTTCTAAGATAAATCAGAACATAAAACAAAATGTTATACAAGGTTTAAAAGTATTTGATTAACACACTTATTAAACAGATTTTATAATTCATTTAAAATTATCTTTTGAACATACATCATGAAAACCATTATATATAGTCTGTTTGTCTAAAAATGTTGTTATTATTTTGTGTTTAACAATTGTGGAGTAATTCTATTTTGGATAAATATTGTTTGTGCTGTAATTTGTTTTGTCTACAAGGTATATTAAGTCAGTTTGTTTAGAGGTAATAACAAAATAATAAACGGATTGATGAACTATTAGTAAAAGCATTGTTAAATAATGATGACATTTCTGCACATATCGGAACCAAAATTGACTTTAAATTTGTGCTCAATGTAAAAATATTATAGCCTTTCTCAATGAAAAAATGACGTATATATATTTCAGAAAATCACGTAGTCTACGATAGATGAATTTTTCAGATCTTCGTGAAAGGAAAATAGATGAAATCTTTCAGCAAAAATGGAGAGCGATCTCAAACAATGGACTGAAAATTGAGCAGTAAATAATTATTAAATACTTTGCATTGAAGACGGGAATAGAAAGAGTATATAATAAAGACATATGAAATACTCACTGCCTGTTATATTGGATCCACATAGAATCAGCAAAAAAAATATGTTCCCATATTAATATTTTTAAATTGGATAAAAGGAAATGTATATAATAATGACAAATATTCAATAACCACTCCATTTTTAAGAAATGCACTGAAACAAACAAATTTATTAATAAATATGATATCTGATGTGACAAGTCTAAAACTACGTCTGTCAATTATTGGCAGAGATTGTACGTAATATTTTGTGCCATGTTTCTAACAAATATATGTTTACTGAACGAATGGCTAAATTGATGAATACCAATTTGTTTTTCCTGTTATCAAAATATGTTTACAAGAATGTTATGAATGTTAATCACATATCATCTTTACTGCTAGGTATTTCATCAGCAGAATATCTCCAGAAGAAAATAATATTCTGGCTTTAGACAAGTAGTAACACTATGCTTATTTGTATAGACAAATATGTTTTCCTCATTTGATAAAAGTCTATTTATCGGTTTTATGAAATATTTTATTTATATTTATACAGTGTAGTTTATACTTCTACCACTTAGTCCTCACCCTTTAATTAGATACGTGGTTATCTTAAAAAAATGAAATGTGACATAAGCCATGCGTAAACATTTTAGACAAAATTTTAGTTATAACAAATAAAATCAATTTGACCTTTTGTCTTTAGTTTGGAGAAAAATAATGTGATCATGCAGTTCTTAATATACAAATTGTTTACCCCTATTCTCAATTATCAATTATAAATATTCAATAAATCTCACTGAATCAGAAAGAACATATTGACCCATACAGCTGAAAAATGAATCAGCTTTGATTGAAAGATGAATGATACTACCATCATCCAAAACAAATATCATGATTAAGTGTGTTAATCTGGTTCGAAGTTAACTGGATAAAATATATGACTGTGACTAGACTCTGATGCAAATTCTTTCATTCAAATTACTTTTTAATTTCTTGCTTTATAAAATAAGTTAAATCTACCAAATTTGCATAAATATTCAACTTTCTTTCTTATTTACATACAACTTTGTATTCCATAAAATGCTTCAAGAATATTTCTTTTTATACAAAAAGAATCAAGTTATTAAATTATTACAATTGAATGCTAATAGTTATTATTTTGTATAAAATCATTAAATATGGGAATGTTATTCAAAGAACCTTACAGTAAGATGCAGGACACATTGTGAAATGAGAAATTGTGTTCCTTATAACAAGTATGTGAATTAAAGATTCATCTTTTATTTTGCTTTCGTTGCACAATTAATTTTGAGAGTAAATATAAAAGCATACTAATCAGAATCTCTTAGTTACAAAGCTAACTAATATTTTATCTAATATAATGTATTGGTTAATTTTGTTTATCAAGTATTTACTAAATTGAAATCGAAAAATTTTGATAAAAACCTAATCATTGAAATTGAACGAATGATTTTATACACCAGTAGTGCTCTTCTTACTTTGATAGAAAACTAGATAATTTTGAAATTAAATATTAAAAAATCATGTATCATTGTCTGATCTCAGAAAAATAAGGCACCGAATTAACTACTACACTAGTTTTAATCATTCTGATGATTATCTTATAATAATTGGTAATTTATATTTGAAAATTAACAAACATGTTACCATTTCATTTCATAGCTAATCCTTGTCTTGCATAATGCTATTAAAAAGAATTCTTTACTCATTCATTCATATAAAATAAAATTAATGAATGTAATTGTGGATGAATAATAATGAAAATAATGCATCATTAATTAAAAGTATGTTTCTGTTTCATGTTTTAAAATACGTGTTAATTCTCAGATAAATCACAACTGTATAGAAAAATATTCTACAATATTTATTAATCAGCATTGAAAATGAATTTGAAATTATCATTTAAATATAGTTCATAAAAACCTTTCAATATATTCAATTTATCTAACAATAATATTATTATTATTTTTTCTGTAACAGTTGGGGAATGAGAAACTACACGATATGGAAATATTATTTTGTGTTTTAATTTTCATTCTTCTACCTGGTTTATTTAGCTGTTAATTGTTTGTAAAAAAATAAAAAGTTTGTTGTAATATTTTGCAAAATTATTGAAAAAATGGATGCGATATCCTGCTCATGTAAAAAGAAAAATTGCCTTTTAATTTCTGTGTTCATTGGAAAAATGATTTTCTTCCTACATGATATAATGAAGTGTTACATTGAACAACAGTTGAAATAAAATGATATGTTTAAGATAATTTGTGAATATAAAGAAAATATAAAATTTCAAAGAATTTTTCAAGAAATGGCAGATCATGTTTTCAATGAAGTACAGTAAATAAATGGTAAATGGACTTTGTGTACCATGTGAATGATAAATATGCTGTAAAATCAGGCCAGATACTCACTCGCTTTTAATTGTAACCAGATAAAAAAGAGCAAATAAATTATTTTATTAATGTTGAAAAATGTTGATAAATGAAAATTAAACATTACAAACAACATAACTAACCTTTAGAAAACAGAAAGATAATGAAAAGATTCCATTTGTGGAAGAATTCATTTGCAGCACGATGTTGATAATAATGTCTGTCCATTAGCATTTTACTTTATATTTAATATTTTGTGCTGTGTTTGTGTGTAGCCAACCGATGTATGCTGCCAGCAATGCTGAATTTACAACAACAATTTGTTTTTCTTTCTATCAGAATGTGTACGAGAAAACTATGAATATCCATGAATATATTATATTAATTAGCGGAATATCTACAGCATCAAAATAAAGATTTTGGCTTTACACTAGGAGTTACTGTATTAAATTGATAGATAAATAGAGCATTTTATGTCTTTTCATAAAACAAATCTATCTATTGGTTTCCATGAAATATTTTATTAATATTTATACAGTGTAGTTTATTTCTTTCTTACCACTAAGTCTTTACTGTTTTAATTACATACATGGTCATCTTAATAAACTGAAATGTGATTTAAGCCATGCATAAACTCCTTTGACAAAAATTTTAGTTATAACAAGTAAAATAAATTTTGGCCTTTATATTTTTAGTTCAGAGAAAACTTCTGTTATCATGAGATTATTAATATACAAAATATTTACTGTTATTTTCAATTTAAAATTACAACTAACCAATAAACATCAACAAAACAAATGAATATATTGGCTCACATAGATGAAGGATGAATCAGATAAAATATATACGGAAGCATGCATGTAAAACGACTCAATGTTTGATTCTTAAGATCATACATTTGATAGCAATATGGATGAATCTAAAATCACATAAAACAAATATCACAATTAAGGATTTTAGCATGCTCAATGTTAACTGGATAAAATATATAAGACTTTAAGTAGTTTCATTCAAATTACATATTTTTTCATGCTGATAAAATATATTAAATCTTCCAATTTTTAATAATATTAAACTTTCTTCTTTATCTGCATTCAACTTTATTCCATTTAGGTTGACGAATGCTTCACGGATAAATTCTTGTTTTATACACAAATAATCATGTTATTGAATGATTACAATAGTTCATAGTTATTATGTTGTATAAAATCATCAAATATGTGAATGGTAATCAAAGAAACTCAGAAAAAGATGGAGGACACAATGTAAAATTAGAAATTGTGTCCTGTGATGACAGGTAAATAAATTAAAGATTCATCTTGTATTGTGTATTTTTATGACACAATTAATTTTGAGAAAGTAATTAGAGAAGCATACTAATCAGATTTTTTAACTTACAAAGCCTAATAAATATTTATCTAATAGAATGAAATGGTTAATTTTGATTCTTTACTAGTCACTTATCTAAAAGCGAATAAGAATGATAAATCCCTAATGATAGAATTTAATCGAATTATAATTTACACCAGTAGTGCTCTGCTCTTCTTCCCATAAAATAAAACAAGGTTACTTTGAAATTAAATATTTAAAATTCATCCTTCATTGTCTGATCAGAGAACAAAAAGGTACATAATTAACTATTACACTACTTTTGGTGATTTATCTTATAATAATTAATAATTTATATATGAAAGCTAACAAACCTGTTACCATTTCATTTCATAGCTAATCTTTTCATCATACAAAATGTGATTTAATAGAATTCTTTCTTCATTTATTCATATAAAAGAAAATTAATGAATGTAATTATTGATAAATAATAATAAAAAATAATGCATCATTAATTAAAAATATGTTTCTGCTTCAAGTATAAAAATACATTTTAATTCTCAGAGAACTCACAGCAATATTCAAAATATTATACAATATTTTAATTAAGTTGACTAAAACAATTATTAATCAATTTCATAATTAATGTGAAATTAGTAATTGGATATAGTTCATGAAAAGCTTTCAATATAGTCTATTTATCTAAAAACGTTATTATTTTGTCTGTAAGATTTGCAGAGTGATTCAATTCCAGATTTTGAACATTTTTTGTGCTGTATAATTTTTTTTCTTCTACAAAGTTTATTAAGACAGTTTTTTTCATAGTAATAACAAAATAATAAGCGGATTGGTGAACATATTAGTAAAGATATTGTTAAACAACGATGACGTTTCTGCACAAATAAGAACCAAAATTGCCTTAAAATGTATATTCTCAAAGAAAATGTATGATTTTCTTTCTTTTTCATAAAATGATGTATTAGATTTATGAAAAATTGAAAGTATTGGTAAAATGAATTTTCCTGTTTCCTTTTTAAATTGAAACTGACAAGAACTTTCAGTGAAAATTTGGCAAAAAAATCTCATAGCATGTTCTTAAAAATGTTCTGTAAATACCTTTAATGTACATATGATTGGAAAGAGAAAGAAACAAAGTCATGCTAGATACTGGTTGTTTAACCGAACCCAGGTAAAATAATAGAAAATATATCAAAATTAGATAATAATTTAAGACATCAACTTGATAACTTGACCTTTAATGAAAGAAGGATACTGAAACAAGTAAATTTGTAGAAGAATGTTATATGTATTACAATATATCCATAATTGTATCTGTCAGATATCTGCATAGATTTTATTCAATATTTTTAGCTAAGTGCAACATTAATATATTTGGGTAGCAAAGTTAAAATTAAGGAAACCTATTTTGTACCTTAATTCCATAAATTATTTGAAGTTAAAAAAGATGAAAATTTAAAAAAAATATATTTTATTTCTATTTGGACGAATTGTAGGAGCTTTACATTTCCATAGTTGAAATCTATTAAGTTGTTACAAACCCTTTATCGGTTATTTACTGCAGCAATGAGACCTCATATCATTGCTGAATGAGAAGTTTATTAATCAACATAAATTTCATTACAATCAATACATTTCTGCCATTGAATTACAAGCGCATTTATACCATTTTGAAAAATATTTGGAATTTTGGAGTCGATAATTTGTTGGAAGGTAGTTTCAGTTGCTGCTTATGGAGGAAGCTATCAAGGTATTTTAAAAGGTGGCAGTCTGGGAGATGGGTCTGGTGAATAGGCTGGGTGAGGGAGAACTTTGTACACCAATGTCGAGCAGGAATGAGCCTTTTCAATTCACCAATTCCGACTGTCCTTGTGACAGTTTCTGCTGAACACCTTTTAATTAATGTTAGTACCTTTCAGCAGCGATGGATTTTGTTTCTGATGACAAGGGAAAAGCAGATCTCCAATTGACCATTTTGTTGTTCATTCAACTCATGAGGCACCCACTTGTTAAGCCTTTTCAACTCACTGATTGCATCAAGATACCAGGAAACAGTTGCAGTGCTTATGTCAAGCTCTCCAGCAATTTCTCACTCTGTTTTTCTTGGATCAGCTTAAAGTGAGGCTTTCAGATGATCATCATCACAGCTGGAAGGACGTCCACTACATTCCTCATCTTTGAGGTTCACATTTCCTGATCGAAAATTTGAACCATCATTGTACTGTATGCTCATTTGCTGTCATAGCCCTATGCTCGCTTAATGTTGCAAGTTACCTCACCTGCTTTGTGGAGTGGTTTGAAATCGTGAAGCAAAATGGAACGAAAATCTTTTCTAGCCATGCTTCACTTAGAACCATGAAACAAATATCAATTTTATGATTTTTAAAATGGTATGTTTTACATAATATATGTCAAAGCACACACTACAAAAATATATATAACTGATCACATTCATCTTTACAAGCATGCAGAAAATGAACTCCTAATTAACATAATATAAAAACCAACAAAACGTTTGTGATGACCTAATAAATTTGTCTTTACATATGGAGTATCACTATACTTCTTTACGTAGGTTATAAATAGCTCCCTTGTCTTTTCATGAAATAAATCTCTAGCTAACAAAAAAATGATGTTCATCTGCGAATGATGTATTTTATATCTTTCATTTCATTGTGTCGTTATCTTTAGTTTTAATAAAATAAATTCTGTCTATTTTCTTTTTCAGTTTGGTGGGAAATGATACGTTCTCTTTGTTTTATATATATAGTTTTTCAGCTATCTGTAATTTCAAATTATTTTACTCAATAAACAAGAAAGCAAAAGATATTGTGACCTGTACAAATGAAACATGATTCAACTATATATATATATACGTCAGTGATTCTAAAGAACCTGTTTTTGAAAGGAATATCAGTGTAATTATACAAATTAAAAATATCTTGATTTATTATTTTTGTGTGGGTCATAGATAACTAGTAAATAAATAAAAGCTTAACTACAGAGTTAAATTTTAATAAAAGAAAACTGATCGAATAGTAACAAACTAATAGTTAATATTTTTATAAATTTTTCAAATGTTTTCATGTAATTTTAGGAAAAAACAGAATATTAAAGAACTCAGTAAAATTTTGAATTGTTTTCTTCAGTAATGAGATAAAGTTGAATTAAAGGTTAGGATTTTGATGTGTTGCAATCATGAATTGAGATATAAAATTCAAATTAATATATATTAAAATTAGGTGTTATCTCAAGAGAAATGGAAAAATAATTTTAATGAGCCAAAGTCAATTATTTAGTGGAATATGAAAATTGAATATATAAAGTTTTGCTCTATGAGTAAAGCTGAGCCAGTGAAAACAAGTAAAATATTCATGGAAGTTGAAAACAGAAATAATCTTAATTGTTTACCTCCTGCTTTAATTCAAATGCAATTTACTCAAATAATTTAAATTTCAACTTGTTCTATTGTAGGGATTTTGTAAATATTTAAATAAAATTAAACATTTATAAATAAAGGATATATAATGATTAAAGTACAAATCTATCATAGAAAATTTCATAAAACCATAATTTAAACAAAATAATTCTGTTGCTGTTGACTTATGAAAGGTTCAGTGTAGTTTATCTTTACTCCCCTTTTTCTCTATATGAAAATTTTCATGCTTTTGACACTTTAATAAACAATCACTTGTTATAAAAAATAAGTGTTTTTAACAGTTAACATGTGCTGCATTGTTTTTTTGCATAAAACTAGAACAGAATTTTATATCCTTTAAAGTACGCGATATTAACCATTTAAAATTTGTGTAACCTCGCTATTAAATATTGGTTTTCTGGGAGAAAGAGACGAGGTGAAATAAACTCAATGCTTCTTACAGAATTTTACTGTTTTTCTTTACTAAAGAAAACTGGAGGAAGGAATTATCAGCGTTTGTCTCTTTAAGATTTCTAATTCAGAAAATGTGCGTGGTATCAAATTATTTTCACCTGTTACATGCCAAGATATATCATCGATCTATTCTTTTCTCCTTTGAGCTTGCTAAATAGCATTAATTTTCAGGATATATAGCGTAAGATTTTCAACAATCTCAAATCTAATAAAGATTTTAAATATTTCAGAATACAAATAATCTATACTCCCAAAATATCACATGTAGAACATACATCATTAGTTTTAAGTTATGGAAAAATTAATAAAATCACAAAAAGTGAGGCTATTTTGAATCCATTGTATGAATTTTTGAAGCATCTGATGTGAATGGTGAAAGATTAATAAATATATTTTAACATGACATAAATTTTATGAACTGCAGCAGTAAAGCTTAAGACAGTGGTGACAAAATCAAGGTAAATACAGTAATGCGCCAGGTACAGAATTGCGTATAAATAACTCTTTTTCGCTTTCCTGTCTGTTACTAATTCCAGTTTATTGCTTTGTGATGTAGCAGGAAGCATTTTGTAGGGTAAAAATTTGTTCGGAACTATACAAAGATGTTTTTCACTTGTTTTCCCACGGCAACAAGTCACCTGGAATACCAGAGTTAGAGAGTATAGAAGAAATGTGGGCAAATGTTAATGCCAGAATATTCAGACGTAAATAGAAATTTGCAGTAATTTAATACATTCTTAATTATCAATAACTGAGGAGGTGAGGTGCTCCCGATATAGAACTTGCATTCTGTTCACTTACAAGATAAATACTGGCTACATGTGGGCTTCTACTGGCCAAAACCTGATGATAATTGGCATTTATCATGCATTCTTTTACACTTTGAATTTATATATCACTACCCTTTAGAAAACCAGATATTTGAATTAGTTGTTTAAAATACAAGTGGTAAGCATGATTTTAGATTTTCAAGCAAAGGCCTGCTAAACAGACTACCTGGTAATTTTGTATGCCTTTGTAACTAAATTTGTAGAACCATATAAAATAGATCTTTCTTGTAAGAGACTTAAAATCGCTGCTGTTACATATATAACAAAAAAAAAAATTCTTACATTTTTGTTTTCTTTGTAGTAGTGTTATTAATGGGTGTTTTGCTTTATCTGAACCAGTCGTCGAAGCAAGTTATGAAAGCTTGGTGACAGATTGGTTAGGGGTGGAGTATCTATTATATTTACTACTTACGATATCAACCATCGCCTTATAATTGTGTTGCAATGTGTATTTCTCTCTCTTCACTTTATCATGTAGAAGAATGAGAAGAATTTTCTTGATTTATAGCTTTTGGTTATATAACAATTTTATAATCTGGCCTCTTTTTAAACATTATATTGGCTTAATTGTATTAATAATCTGGTTAGTTCAGCAAGCGAAAGTATGATTAAAATGGATATTATATTTTTGGTAGTAAACATTCAGTAATTTGCCTAGTCAACATTAACAACTTGAACAATGTGGTGTCAAAAGAGTTCTTACCTTAGGGTAGTCGATCTTAGATTTTATATCTAAACAAAAAAGGAAAGCTTGTTACAAAAGCACCATTTTAATTATTACATAAATTTCTTTTATACTCTTGGTTACATTATCACTATTAATTTACATAATATCTATGAAAAGGCAAAATATAAAATGTAATTTCTAATGTAAAACTCTTTATTTGCTCTCAGCAATGAAATTAATTCAACTCGCTTCAGACAGGAGTTAAAAAAAACGGATATGAGAAGAAAAGATCTTAAAAATATTATTTTGTTTATGTAAACCAGATAATAGAAAGTTCAATTATCTAGGAGGTTTAATCATTCGATAAATGTAATAGTCAATAAACCTAGGTTTAATTATAAAATACAATTAAGATAAGAAATTGTTCTACTGTTTGAACTATTATTTGCATATATCTACATATATTCAGTGTTAATAAATAAGGGATCGATAATTATAACGCGAATAAAACATTATTATAATTATTTTCTTTCCTCAACAAATGCTATTAATTTAGCAAATTATATATAACTTTGTGTTTGTCCCATGTAATAAACCTAAATTTATATAAATCAATTCATTAGTGCATATAGGAAAAATTATGTCACCATTTGTGTAAACAACTTTGAGTCTGACAGAAACAAGCTAAGCAAAATATAATTAAGCACTTGTTGGTTTTCTCAATATAAAGTCTAAACATCCATTTGTTTCCAGTCATCGTCCAATTACGAAAACTTGTTTATTCACTGAAATAAGTTTATTAAATTCAATTTTTGCATCAACGTATAAAGAAATTTAATTTAAACAGCAATGAAATATAGCAAGAAAAAATCTTAGATTAACTAATTTTCATAAAGACTATTTCAAGTTTTTATTAAACAGATTTGACAAGTCACATTTTAAGAAAATTGAAATTTGGAAAATAATTTAAAAGATTTTGTAACCTACATTGTATCCATATATTTTTATTATTAGCATATAGATACATGTAGAGCAAAATAATTGTTCATACTTGACTGTTTCATCGTAGGAGCAAACATTGAAGGTTTATTATTAACTTTCCTGCTAATCCAATGATGTAAACAGACACTGGTTTGTAATCTGAAAAGACCTGACAAATGCTACAAAAAAATTCATTTTAAATTAAAAACATTTTAATAACTTTATAAACATGAAAGGATATTATTTTATTTGTTACCTGTGTCTTCTGCCAAATGAATTACAAACGATAAAAAGAGGAAGTTTATAATTAACATTTTATATAATAAGTAAATTTTTAATCATCATCAAATGCATACAAAAATAGTATTAGATAATTCATGAGACTATTCTTCCAGGGTTTCTAACACTACACCGAAATATTTCCTGATCCATCTAAGATGTTTACAAAATAGCTATTAAATCTTTAACATCACTGTTATACTATAAAGATCACTATTTTCTCTTACATAAAAAGCTGCTTTTTCTACGTGATGTACTGTTTTTGAGAATGATTGAGTGGAAATATGTCTACATTTCGTTGTATGATTAAAACTCACTATACTTTTTGTATCCTTTTTCCATTTTAATATACACTGTAGAGTTTAAAGTAAACTATAAAATTAAATGTAAATGACGCTATGTTTTAAATATGACAGTGTTTACTGAAAAGCAAAGAACTTAGTATTCATTAAAATTTTTTTTTATTATTTTCAGCTTTTTTGATTTCATAGATCTTGTGTAAGTAATCAGAGAGAATTATCTCTCATTTGATAATGCCAAATGCAAATTTAGACTTCCAATTAAATCAACTGAAAAAAATAGCTAAGTGAATGGAGTGCATGAATTTATCTTACAGTATTCTCCATATTTCAGGATCCATTTTCAAGAAAAAAAAACCATGATGGTCACAATCAGGTAATGGCTTTGCTTTCATTTTATAATAAAAGTGTTAAAGTTTTAGTATATACTAATGATAGAACTAAGAAATAGTCGAAAGATATGTAAATACATTTTATCGTAATTGCCTTTATTATTTAGTGATGATGATGATGTTCTTTTAAACTTGAACCTAAATTCAGGTTTGATGAAATTATAACTTACAATGTTTGTGCCAATTTATTGTCTATAAAATGGAATTCATCATTCGAAATACACGTTGATATCAACAGGAAATGTTTACTAACAAATGGGAAGCATTTATTTTCATGAAATGTTACACTGAAATTAAAAGGCCTTGATAATTTATTTAGAAACCAAGTGAATATTTATCTTGATAAAATTAAAATAGAGAAACTGATAGTAGCCATAATTTCCTTTACTTTTGATGAAAAAGGACAAAAACAAATGGAAAAGAGAGAAAAACGACAGTCCAAAAAGTTAAATTTCATGCATTTCTTCAAATCTCAAAATTTAAATAGGCATGGTCTGATAAGATCTTTATAAAATGGTTTTGAAAAGAAAACATGAGTTTAGGACATTTATCTTGTAGGATTTTGCCTTGTAAAAATGAGGAAATTAAAATTTATACAGATAAGAGGTGTTAATATTCGAAATAAAATCAAGTATTATGGTTAAAAAACTTCTTAAATAATAAATATAATTATTTAGATAAAATATGGTTTATAGGATTTCGAAAACAGGAGTATAATCTAGATCAGGGGTCGGCACGATACGGCCCGCGGGCCGGATCCGGCCCGCGAGGCACTCTCATCCGGCCCGCAGAGCCTTTCCGGAAAAATGACAAAATATTCAGTCCTTGAGAAATCATGGCTGTGTGTGCCTTTTATTTTTCAAGCGTTCTTGAGTGCTGCACGCGCTTGCAAGTGGGCGCTCAGACGTGTGATCACGTGTGCGATGCACGCACAAAATTGACAAGGCGCGCGCAGACTCAGGTGTTTTGTCCGAAAGCAGGTCAGGGCTACTATAAAATGGCGTGAGCGCACACGTTGATAACAGTCTGTCAGAGTTTTTGCGAGCGCGTTACGCATTAATTACTTGTCATCGGTAAGCTGTGTTAACTTGCAATTGTTAAGAAATCACTTAATTTATAGATGTAAAGTGGCAATAGAAACGATTTTTGGCAACTCATAACCATCCGGCCCGCGGACATGCGGCTAATTTTGAATCCGGCCCGCGAGCCGAAAAGGTTGCCGACCCCTGATCTAGATATTACCTTAATGACATGTTATTGTATTCAGTATTGTTTTGAATATCTGCAAACCGGTTTATTGTTTATATAAAATTTGTAAGTCAAGATTTATCACTTTGTTTCATATCATGAATGATGGTTTTGTTGAGAAAAACTAATGTGACCAGACTTCTAGCTAAAATGACCCTTTTTTCACAGAATTTCGTTGCTCTTTCCATTAAAAATGTTGCGTTATTACATGCTAATTAATGTCAATTGAAATTTAAAATCACTAAAGTTAATTGTTTTCCTTTCATCACCATCTGTATTTTATTATTACCCTAGTAACTGATCAATAAATTAAAATTTTGAATTTTGAAGCTGAATCTATAAACAGTTAAATATAAAATTGTAATTATGAAGTTGTTCATCAAATAGCAAAAATTCCATATTTGCTGAATATTAATGTTTTCATGATCACAACAAGAGAGAAGGTCTTTAAAATAATTTAAGTCAGCAGTGTTTAAATTTGAAATTAAAATGATTATTTCACAATGAAATAATGAGATATTGCAATTCCAGAAAATGTAAGGGAGCAAATGAAAGTAAATTAATCTAAAATTACAAACGTTTGTTAATTACTAAATGAAAATACAATTTGGGCAAAATGTTACAGATATTCCTGTGGGTGTCTATTGATAGGAAAGTGTTTGTTACAAATGACACTTCTTTAATTTTAAGTAAACAACAAATTTTGTAAAAAGTGTCCTTTCTAATGCATTGGTTTCCACTCTAATTAAGTATTTTTAGACCATCTGTTTAAACGAATTTTTTCAACTTGTTGTACAAAAATTCATGTAATTTATTACACACAGCAAGTAAAAAAAACTTTTCCAAAAATTTGAGAAAAAACTATTAATTTTTTTTAATGCATTCAGTGTAATTCTAATAAATATTCATATTTATTGAAAGAATATTTGCTAAAGAATACTTATGACACTTATTAGTCATTAGTAGAAAGAAAACTAAATAGTTGGAACAATGCCGGATTTACCATTGTGCTTAGGTGTGCTTAAGCACAGGGCCCCATTGGCCAGGGGGCCCATCTTCCTGCCAAAAAAAATTTTTACGATGAATTTTTCAAATGTTTTTCAAATGTCAAACGTTCAAATGTTTTTCCTAAAAGTTATAAAAGTGAAATTGGTCTGTAAAAATTGTCAAAAGCAGTTGAAGCATTACTTTGTAGTTTGTACCTCCTTCAGGACCCAAGTAAGGGGCCTCATAACTTAACTAGCACAGGGCCTCATTTGTCCTAAATCCGGCACTGAGTTGGAAGATACTTACGTTTCAACTCATTTTGTCCCCCTAATATAAAATCAGAAATAAAATGGAATTTAGTGTTGAACATTATAAGTGCAAAACCAAAAAAAATAATAATGAGAGATGTAAATGAAGAAGGTTGCAACTATACTGTGTTGAAGTTCGTCAGCTAACGAGAAATGATAAAAATATAGATGTATTACAAAAAGGAAAAATAAAGGTGAATAAAATTGTATTAATGATTTGAATATAATGGTAAAATAAAGAAAATAGGTATTCAAAATGGTTTTAAAGATACAAATGAATATATGTTAATCATAAATCTAAAGGATGTTCAATCCATATATTTGTTTTGGTTTCACTTTGATTATTTCAACAAAAGCAATGTACCTTCCATCTTTTTCATTTGAAATATTTGTTCAGTTATAAGAAACCCTAAGAACCATGAAGATAAATAAAAACATATTATATATGGAGAACGTTTGCTAAACAAACCGTATCCCTCATAATATACAATATAAATTATTTTCGTCATTTTAATCTTACCTACATTTGTTCATTGTTTGCATAACCAGGTATTACCACCTGGGATTGCTACCTAATTTTTGATATGCAGAAAATGAAAGAAAAGTGTGTGAGTTTCTGTTAACGTCTCATACAAGCAAGTGAAATATTGGTAATGTCAGTTGATATACAACATAGTGGACCATTCTTAGCAAGTAGTGAATGAAAGATGGAAAAAACAAGGGAAATGAAATTACATCACCACACAAATTGAGCTGGTTATTCACTGATCATCAGCTTCAGACCAAAAGTCATTTTGAATGAGTAATCTCCAAACTTCAAAAGATCTTCTTTACATAGTGTTTAAAGTGAAATAGAAATGCCACATTAAGATAATTGATAGTATCCATAACTCATTTGCTGAAAATGACATAAAAATGACATTTTTGTTAGCGTTTTCATCTCAGGTTTAGCCAGTATGGCCACCATCTGAGCAAGACATAGAAATATATCAAATAAAATTAAAAATGAAAGAGTTTACCTGAACAAATGCTGATTATAAAACAGAACAGCAAAGCTGAAATGATTAGAGAAAACTTCATACTGTCTTTTGACGGGTGAAAGTGTGCAGTAAAGGAAGAAACTCGAGTGTTTATATATTTATGATAACCCATAAATTCATCTTTGGATGGATTACCCAAAGAGCAGGCCACAGATGTACTGCATTTCATTGATGGATGGGATGATAAATTATTGCAATCAATAATTATATGACATCATTTAATTTTACATCTCTGTTGATTAATATCTTTTTTTATCCTCACTGGAAACATTCTGTGGGAAATATTTCTGAAATCATCCTGATTCTCTATTGATTAGATCACAGCAAGAGAATTTTTTTTAAAAAATACAAAAAAAAATTAAATATCTGTAGCTGAAATATTCAACTATAGGGCAAATGATCATTATAAAATTTATTTAAAATATGAAATGCAGACAAAACATCATAACAAAAGGAAATATTTTGAAATAAGAAAATGTATTTTAAAATTTGATTTTTTTATATATGAAAGAACATGCTTGAATAAAATTTCGAAAATAAACTGTCTAATAAAAATAGAAATATTTAATAAGTATTATAAATCATAATTTGGAACATTTCCCAATCCAGTATTTATGCAATTCCTTAAATAAAACGTGTGTATCAAGAATTGATGAGATTTGGACAATATCGATCCCGGATTATAAGCAAATTGTTTTACATGAACACGAAAGGTTAGACTGATTCCCCTTAATATCCTCAATGTAAAGAAAGAAAGGCAAGTTCCAGGTGTATAAAAGTTAAATATGTTTGTCTTATAAATATAAAATATTCAATGAAAGAAATCTACATTATACTAATTGTTTAATGTGATGTATTAGTTATTTATTCAAATGTTTGAATGGAACTATCATTGTCAAATTACATTTCAACAGTAATTTTTCTCGTATTCTATCCCTAATAACCATAAATCAAAAAAACATTAATTAAAATATTTACTTAATTAATTAAGATAATGATAGAAGGAAAAATATTTTTGACTCCAGAGAAATTTCATAAAACATTTTATATTTAAAAGTATTTTAATGATTTATATTAAGATGAGAATTGCGAACTATATTATGAATACATAAAAATGAAATTGCTGCCACTTCTTACGCTAAATACATATGAAAAAGTCAACTTTTAAAAATATTTCTTCCTTATTTTACAAATAAGCAAAAATTTTAAAATTTTTAAAATTAATTAGCAGCTGATAGACAATACCTAGTTTTGAAATATCACTTTATTGCCGAACATATAACATAATAATTTTCAGATAAACAGACAGGCCACCTTTAGATTTTCTCTATGGTATTTACCAAAAAGAAATACTCACCTTTGTACTTATAATTTATAAATCTTTTGATTCTCAGAAGAATTAATTTCATTTGCAGCCATTTATGTTCAAAAATATTTTCAAGAAGAAAAATCAGACTTAAAAAGATTTTACACATTAATTAACCTTAAATAAATCATTTATCAAGGAATATTATGAAAAGGTATCAGCACAAAAGATTTATATCTAATATTAAATTAAATACAACTGATTTCACTGGCTTATGCATATTCATAAGTGATGATCTTTAAATAAGAGATCGATTAATTTTATCTATTCAGAAGCAATAAAAACTCTACGCGTAGTGCACTATGTCAAATACTGGCCTGGAAACTCAGTAAATATGTATATGTTTTGACAACCTGTTTGTAATTATTATTCAAAACATCTTAGAGATAGTGGAAATATGCTATTCTGTATTTAATACACTATAAATAAAATTTGGGCATAATTACCCACACAATCTAAATTAGATAAATTAATTTAATATTTTTTGAAAATGTACTTGATTTGTGTACATTCTAAAAGTTCTGACAAGTTTAATATTGATATAAGTTATCAAAGTATCTGGATTGATTAATTGACTATGCAGTTATGATCTAAAAATCTCTTGCTGAATCTGATCTCTATTTGAAGTATATTTGCTAAAAGAGCAAAATTAATTTCTTATTTAATTAGTAGTTTGTCATTTTCAAAATATTTATTAATAAAATTATTTAAATGCATATTTTAATTTTGTGTGTTTTCTAAATGGTGCCAACTTTTATGTTTTTTGGCTACTATTAAAGTCACACTTCAGGATGTATTTAACAAATCTAATAATTAATGTTGTCCAGTAAAATTTTAATATTTAACTAATATATAGTTATAAAGTGTTTGTTTGAGTTTTTCAATTGTGTTTACAGTTTACAAAAATTGATATAATATGTTTTATTTAAATATTTGTTTAAATATTTCAACTACAATGTTCCTGTTAATTCTTTTGTTTTATGTATATAAAAGTATGTGGATGAGTTGAAATATCTTTGCTGTGGAGCCATCAAGTTCAAATGTATATTTATTGATTATGAAATTTTTCTTAAAAACTGTC
Organism: Nautilus pompilius; assembly: GCA_018389105.1. Taxonomy (NCBI): domain Eukaryota; kingdom Metazoa; phylum Mollusca; class Cephalopoda; order Nautilida; family Nautilidae; genus Nautilus; species Nautilus pompilius. Next base: position 66,307 of record JACATO010000921.1, on the reverse strand, counting down.
AAGGAAAGATTGATAATTAAATAGGTAATAAATGACAGCTGCTATCTGGTTTCATTTTTAAAAGATAACATATTATGGCTCCTTAAGAATGCAGTTAAAGTGAGAAGCAATCTTCTTAGAAAAATGAGCAACATCTGGTGAACTATTATAAATTCAATCTGATTGTCTTGTGATTAAGATTTACAGTAAATTCACATATAAATAAATTGTTGGAATATTTTATTTCCTCTTTATGCCTTTTTGTGTTTTTCCACTCTAGACATATTTTTTCAATCATTTAATGTATCTAGTTTAACAAATAATCAGGATAATGAATCTCTCTTGAAGTAAAATAAGGGGGGAAATTCTAAATCCCATTGATATTTTGTCTTTCAAACACTTACTGCTTACATAGTTATACAATTTAAGGCAAAATTTTAGATGGGCTTCTCTTCAGAAAAAATCTTAATTCAACCCAGGATTCACACCTGCATATAACAATTTCAAAATGAAAACATAAAAGTTAATACTACTTCATTAATGCAATTCATAATTTAACATATTCATAAAGGTTCCGATGGGTGTCAAAAATATAATGTATTTTCTTCGTTGAAATCAAATAATTAATTATTTCCATGTTGAACTAAGCAACATAGCTATTTACAAAATGAGACTGATGAGAAACTATAAAATCCGAAGAGTAGCATGTAATAATGGTTTTCACAAAAACAGATATAAAGATGAAAATTGTAATAAAAATTGACAAAACTATAAATTAGTATTTTGAGTATAAATTCTATAATGGCAATGTAAAAGCATCAAATGTTCATGACATTCCAGATTGAAACAGTAACTTTTTGGTGAGGCACAACATACATATATTTCCGTTGGTGCTAAAACATCCCTTTGCCGTTTACAGAAAATAAAAATGTGAAAAAATGTACAGTTGCCAGCTTTTTTGAAAGCATTTTGTTTGTACTATAAAAGTTCTTCCTCCCTGGATAATAAAATTAATTGAGATATTTCTTTATCCATTTTATTGTAACAGCAGTTTTTTTTTTTTATATTTTAGGTTTTGATAAACTGCAGTTTTATTCTAGTAGGAGAACTGGCAGCTTGTGTTTTTCTGTTCCTATTTATCTCTAGCACTAGTAGTTCAATAAAGACAGCAGATAGCTTCTGTAATATGCTTTGATCATGAAGAGTTATGAGTTTATTAATAAATTTCTAAAAGAGTATAGATTATGTTAATATCTTCAATTTTATTAAAATGAAAGCATCGATTGACGCACTTTTTTCTCTCTATATTCACGTCTTAACTTGGGAGCATCAAATTGAGGGTGTAGATTAAGCGTGTGGAAACGAAATGTATTAATTGCCAAAAAATCTAAACCCAGCGAAAAAAGAAAAAGAAACTTAAAATAACAGCTGAGTATTTCAACAATAAATTATATTATTTAAAATGAAAACATGGCAAACTATGCATTCAAAAACAATGTTTAAAAAGTAAACCCCTAAAATTCAAATAGTATTTATGTAAATGAATTAAAAGCAGTAGCAAAAGTTCTTAAATCTTGTAATTCTCACCTTAACTACCTTTTTAGTACATATATTATATAATTTTATAGTATTTATAATAAATATTTCCCTGAGTAGACATATATAATTTCATAAACACTGGTACTGATTGTATTTATCAAAAGATGAAAAATAAAAAAGCAGTTTAATTTTAATTTTTATATAACATTATTTCATTTCAGATTTTGTTTGCCTACCAACTGGGAAAATAAATATATTTTTTACTGCACAAAACATTTCCTTCATGTAGTAATCAAATATGGTTTTGACTGATTATAGCTATAAAAGACAGAGTTAGAAAAAGTGGAATCCAGTAAACCATTAGTTATTTGGGTTAAATAATCACTGAAAAAATGTTTTCTTCATAAAGAACGAAGAAAACTTGCAACTGGTACACCTGTTACCCAAGTGATAAATATAAATAATTTTTCCTAATTTCTTTATAGCATAAAGAGTTATGTAAATTCTAAAATTTGAACTAATTAGTGACAATTTTTGTTTGAATGAAAAGATTCTGTGAAATTTGTTTTAATACATACATTCACAATTTTAAAAAATTGTAATCAATATAGAATGTAACAAATTTTAATTATATTAAAGACCATGATTGGCTAATAAAATAGGTTCCATTTAATTATAAAAATAATGTTGTGTATTATTTCAATAGCTATTTTACAATTAAATACTGAAACTAAATCTTAAAATCTGAGAGAAAGTGGTAAAATTTGGAAAAATGAATAAGACTGAATGACATGATTTATGTTCTAACATATATTGTAAATGTTGATGCAAATAAATTTGTTCCATGTTTAATTTTCCTTCTTCTAACGCAATTTTCAGATGACATTCCAATATACAGTTTTCAGCATTAGAAATAACATATTTTGAAGTACCTTATAAAACATACATTTGTGTAACTTTTCTCATCTGGAAAATCATTAACTTGAGGTGATTTTAAAATTTATTTTGATTTTTCAAAATAAAATTAATAACTTTTATTTGAATGTTAATATTACAGATTTCAACAATAATAATGAATCTGTATAATTTTACAAAATTAACTTTTTTGACAACCGCCAGATTTTTTTTTCAAAGTACACATGGAATTCACAAACTTATTTTCAATTGCATTTTACAGCTTTCTATAATTAATATATTTTAATACTTATTAAAGTCTGGTTAGATCTCTTTTTATTACCTTCCAGATAATAATTCGAAGCCTGTTTATTTAGCAATTACCATTTGAAGGATAATTATAAAATGAGAAAAACCTAGTGAAAATTTACTAAATTAATATCATTTATTAAATTTAATTGATCTGGAGAATATTATGCTCATAGAATTCAAATATTTATGAAAATTTTTATTGTTATTGTGATAAAGCTTCTATATAATCTTTTATTTTTTTTCAATATTTTATTTCAGGAAATATTTCAAAAGAGTCATTACATTGAATATTATTTTTCTAGTAAAGTGTCAATACTAGAAAAACTTGATTTGCAAAGGTTTTTGTTAAAAGATATTTTCAGTTTACATAATAAAAATATCATCATTTACCTGAATATTTGCAATAAATACCAAAACCATATATAGGTGTATCTAAAAAAAATTAGAATATTGTGTTAGTTCAATATTTTTTGTCAGTTATTTCAGAAAGTGAAAATTGTATACATTCTAGACTCATTACATGTAAACTAAAATGTTTCCAGCATTTTTTAATTTTCATTTTGATAATTACGGCCTACAGCTCAAAAAATAGAAAAAAAACATATCTCAAAATATTAGAATATTCCATTTTGAGTTTGAGTAAATCACTATCCATGCAGTATAAATACCATGAATCTCTCAGACTGGTTCAGTACACACAACCATAATCATGGGGAAGACTGCTGACTTGACAGTTGTCCAGAAAACACTCATTGACACCCTAAGCCACAGAAGGTCATTGTTGAAAGGGCTGGCTGTTCGCAGAGTGCTGTATCAAAGCATATTCACAGAAAGTTGACTGGAAGGGAAAAGTGTGGTAGGAAAAGGTGCACAAGCAAGAGGGATGACTGCAGCCTTGAGAGGATTGTCAAGCAAAGCCGATTCAAGAACTTGGGAAAGCTTCACAAGGAGTGGACTGAAGCTGGAGTCAGTGCATAAAGAGCCACCACGCACAGACGTGTCCAGGAAATGGGCTACAAGTGTCGCATTCCTAGTGTCAAGCCACTCCTGAACCAAAGACAACATCAGGAGCATCGTACCTGGGCTAAGGAGAGAAAGAACTGGACCATTGTTCAGTGGTCCAAAGTCCTCTTTTGAGATGAAAGTAAATTTTGCATTTCATTTGGAAATCAAGGTTCCACAGTCTGAAGGAAGAGTGGAGAGGCACAGAATCCAAGTTGCTTGAAGTCCAGTGTGAAGTTTCCACAACCAGTGATGATTTTGGGTGCCATATCATCTGCTGGTATTGGTCCACTGTGTTTTATTAAGTCCAATGTCAACTCAGCTGTCTACCAGGAGATTTTAGAGCACTTCATGCTTCCGTCTGCTGACAAGCTTTATGGAGATGCTGCTTTCCTTTTCCAGCAGGACTTGGCACCTGCCCACAGTGCCAATACTACTAATAACTGGTTTGCTGACCATGATATTACCATGCTTGATTGGCCAGCCAAGTCGACTGACCTGAACCTCATAGAGAATCTATGGGGTATTGTCAAGAGGAAGTTGAGAGACACCAGACCCAACAATACAGACAAGCTGAAGGCCGCTGTCAAAGCAACCTGGGCTTCCATAACACCTCATCATTGCCACAGGTTGATCGCCTCCATGCCATGCTGCATTGATGCAGTGATTCATGCAAAAGGAGCCCCAACCAAGTATTGAGTGCATAAATGAACATACTTTTCAGAAGTTCAACATTTCTATATTATAAATCCTTTTTTATTGATCTTATTAAATATTCTAATATTTTGAGATAGTTGATTTTTGATTTTTATGAGCTGCAAGCCATAATCATCAAAATTAAAACAAAAAAGGTTTGAAATATTTCACTTTATGTGTAATGAATCTAGAATATATGAAAGTTTCACTGTTTTAAATAAATTACAGAAAAAAATGAACTCTTCCATGATATTCTAATTTTTTGCGATGTACCTGTAATCATGACATCTTGAAGGTGGAGAGAAAATGTATATCCACAACCAGTAAATCTGACAGAAATATTGGTAATTATTTTTGAATGTTAATTTCGAATAGTTCAGAAAGATAATTAATTCTTCAACATGTAAATATTCTAACAGATTAGTTAATAAATGATGCAATTTATTTGATGATCATAATAGGTTAATCACTAATTCTCAAAATTTGGAGTATGTTTTTCTTCAATAAAAGCTGCTTTGCCTGAAACCCATTCATGGAATTTATTGAATGAATTTTTCGGGCATCTATGGATTAATCATTTTTGTTTTAAATACTAATCAAAATAAATTTATAAAATGTCTATTTATAATTTCAGATATTTTTTCTAAATGATAATGAGATCATAATATTAATTTAAAAACAATATTCATTTCATTTTATAAGTGATGTAGTCAGTAATGTTTTAATATTACAAATATGGGTAAAATTAATGGCATTTCTGTTTTTTAATGGCATTTTCAGTTTTCAATATAACATCATTTATTCGAGTATTAGTTTTAATATTTCAAACACAATATACTGGATAGTTCTTGAATAAAAAATTAGTGTTATATGTTATTAGAATATATAAACTTGTTTTTTCATGAGAACCTAACAAGTACAGAAGGATATTAATTACCAAATTATTTTTCAAAACTGTTTCTTAAAAAGTTCAACCTGTCAAATAAATAAGTGTAGACGTTTTCCTAGTTATTAAAGACTAAATCAAATATTCTTAAAACCTGAGCATGAAATGGTAAACATTGGCAAAATGAATAGATTGAATGACTTGAATTGTTTCAATACTTTGTAAATACAAATTAAATAAATATATCACTTATAGATTTTCTCTCTATTTTTTATTTTTAAATGATTTACCATTATTTATTTTTTTTTCAATATTAAAAAGGTCATTTTAATATATTTTATTAAAATTTAAATTTTTTACGTGGTGTTTTTTTCCTCTGAAAGAATCACAATTAGTTTATGATCATTTTAAAATTTATTGTAATTTTTCAAAGTGAAAATAATACTTATATTCAAATGATAATGTTATATCTTTGAACCATAAAAATTTTCAAAATTCTCTAAAATTAATGTTTTTGACTGGCAGCAGATATTTTTGCTATGCACGCAACGACTTCAGAAATATATTTTAAAATCTAACTTTACAGGTTTATTTGTGAAGATTATAAATATACGTATTAAATTGCGTCTTAGTTATGGTTTATTATCTGCTAGTTAAACATTGTGGCATTTTTATTTCACAATCACTCTTTGAAGAATAACCTTTAAAAAATTATTTAAATCTTTGAACAGTTGCGGCTGTTTGATATGTAATACAAATGTCTAATGTTAAAACATTTTTTGTTGTTCCTTGCCAAAAGCAAACTAGAAAGATGTGTATAGATAAAATTAAAAATTGAATATATATACACTTCCTTTTTAATGTTATTTTACAAGTATTAATCATAAAGATACTGAACATTTAATATTACTGTTTTTCCAGTGGAATATTTTGATGTTGGTGATGTTAACCAGTATAAAATTCAAACTGTTGTATGAAGTTAATATAAAAACGGTCTATACATTTTTATCTAAATGGTTAAGAATCCAAATTGCCATAATTCAGTTTCTTCAGGAATCTTGATACTGACCATAAACTGGCTTGCATAGATGCATGAATAATTATGCACAGAAAATCAGATTTCCTAAAATATAAAACAGTGTAACTTAATGTAGCTCCATTTGTTGTAGAATTTCACTCTGTGTAGGTAGACAAATGGAGTGCAAGTTTTATGTACTTGTCGGCGCGCAGATCGCATTTTATAGCTAGCGAATAATAACCTGGTGAAAATTAACTATATTTTTATCTGCTTAGCATAACAATTTTATTAAAGTTATCAAAAACCTCAGATTTTAATGTTCTTTGTTCTGTACAATTTCGAAAAGCTAGAAAATATATTGAACATAAACATTATATTTCCGAGAGGTTAGCAGTAGACATACTAAAAGTAAATTTTCAAACTAATGCTTATCAACATGGTGCTTTACCTTTCTCTTATGTAAAGACCCCCACAGAATTCATAGTGTTTTGCATATAGAAATGATATTCTTTGATACTTTGGTTGCTTTTGGAACTCGATTTTATTTTATGCAGATAAACTGTGACATCTTCATGTACATAACCTTGATACAATTATTTCTTTTAGGTAAACGTTTGCATTAATATATCAGCAATACTAACAATTTTAAATTAAGAGTAAAAAGATCATCTCGTATGTTGACAGTAACTCACTTTTAATCATTCATGAAAAGAAAATCAATACAAAATAGCAGTAATCTACAACTTAATACTTACACAAATTTTAAAACTAATCCTTCAGAATTATAATTATTTTATCAGGTCTGTATAACTTATTTTTGAACTAACAGAAGGAGAGTAATGATAATCTTAAAAAATTAAAGTATTTGAGTTTCTTCAACTCACTTAATAGATTTTATTATAATGTGTAAAATACAAAAAACTCAGTTTTAAATAAATGTTTAAACATTTTTTTCTGAAAAGCTTTTCTACAAAATATTTTTTTTGAAATTTCAATTTCTTGGAGGAAATAAAAAATACCTAAGATACTTAAATTGAAACAAATAAAAATATAGAAATAATTTAGTTAATTATGCACTTGATGTTAGCTTTAATTTATTTTAACTTTAAGACATTATTTATAAAAAAGGTTTTTTTATTTGGCATATCCAACTTTGTCATACTGTTTATTAACTCTAGATAAGTATAAAGTAGTTAATTTAATTAACTTAATCATACAATGTTGTATAGCCCGATGATCCAACATTCCTTTTAATTTCAAAAGATTAAAGAGGAAGTATTATCCTTTATGTATATAACATATTTATTAAGATTAATGGCTCCAACTCATTATTATAATCGTACAGTCAAACATTGCATTGCTTATAATGTTTTGAACTATTGATAGTAAATAATTGCTAAATATTCGTCAGGGTACATAAGAACGGATAATCTAAGAATAAGTAAATCACATATACAGGGTGCGGCAAAATGATCTGACACATTTGTATTTTTAATAAAAGCCAAATAGAGTAAAGAACGAAAAATTTGTTTTTATTTTCGAAATGTACATAGAATGCCATTTTGTTTCATTTTTTTTTGAAAATTAAATCACTCAAGTGGGTACCGTTATTGTCCACACACTGTCGAAGGCGTTCATGAAAGTTGTCCATAACCCGGCAGGTCATTTCATGTGGAATGGCAGCAATTTCTTGGCGAATGACATCTTTTAATCGCTCAATAGATCGAGGGCGATGAGTGTATACCTTTGATTTCAGATATCCCCACAGAAAAAAATCACACGGGTTCAAATCAGGTGATCGGGCGGGCCAACCGATGTCACCACGCAATGAAATCAAATGACCGGGGAACATCTCCCTCAAAATTCCCATCGCACGTCGAGAAGTGTGGGCTGTTGCCCCATCCTGTTGAAACCAAACATTGTCCTTATCGTCAAGTTCATTCAATTTGCGTTTCAGAAAAGTCTCTAGCATCACACAATATCGATCAGAGTTCACAGTCACTGTAACATCGTCTTCTTCGAAGAAGTAAGGACCCCAAATGCCAAATTCTGCTACCACACACCATATGGTTACCCGAGGACAATGCAAAGGGCGTTGGTGCAACTCACGAGGGTTGTTCTCGGCCCAGTATCGTAAGTTTTGCTTATTCACGCTGCCACACAGGTGAAAATGCGCCTCGTCACTGAACAACACAACAGCTGCACGGGGGACATGTTGTTGAATTTCCAAACACGATGCTCTGCGAGTTTAAAGTCTCTTTCGCTGAGTTGTTGTGCCAACATCATTTCGTACGGATGTATTTGCAGTTCCATGTGAAGAATTCTTCGCAAACTTCTATCGGAAAGGCTAAGAGCAGCGGCGTGTTTCCGTGCTGAACGTCGTGAAGACTGTTGAACTGAACCTCTTACCGCTGCCACATTTTCCGGAGTTCTGGCAGTCCGAGGTCGGCCGGTTGATTTTCGTTTCAATGCTGATCCACTAGCTCTAAAGTTGGTAACCCATAACAAAATCGCGTTTCGAGTAGGTACAGGATCATGTCTACCAAGCCTGAAGTGTACACGGAATGCTCTTTGTGTTGCAATTACGGATTCGTTGTTTTTGATAAAGGTTTCCACGATGAAAGTGCGATGTTCACCCATACAATTCATGTCGGCAACTGAAAATGAAATGAAACAAAATGTCAACAATGCATCAATTGGAACAAAATGGCATTCTATGTACATTTCGAAAATAAAAACAAATTTTTCGTTCTTTACTCTCTTTGGCTTTTATTAAAAATACAAATGTGTCAGATCATTTTGCCGCACCCTGTATGTACCAACTTTAAGATTTTATCAAGATTTCAATCAGGAATATATATTAAAATTGAAATTAGAAATCAAGTTGTATAATTTTAAATTATATAATTACAAACAAAGTTTAATAAATCTTTATCTAAAAACAAACATACATGTCACTGAATATACTGATGACCCATATTTGATGTAACGACTAGTCTTTAATTTATCTGCCATTTCTTTTTTAATTGAAAACTGATTCCCACTCTTAATTTATCAGCACTTGTTATTGTTAATCTAATACGCATAGAGGAAAAATTTGATATCAATTTTAAATGATGTATATATAACTAATTTTATGAATGGAGTGTGTATTTAAAAATAGCTCTTTGCAGGCATGTAAACATAACCTCACTCCATAACACTAGATTTTTCAATATTAATATAAAACAAAAAATACAATAATTCAGATATATTCTTCAGACTTGTCATTTTATTTTTGATGAAACGTAACTCTAAGGTATTAGGTCCTTACAAACGTTCTATCAATTTTTACATTGTTAATTTCGGGCTCATTTTTTACCTGCTTGTGAAGGTGTATATAGATAAGCTATGTATCGTTTTATAGCGTGTGCTCTAGAATACATTACACCACAAAACCTACTCTTTTAAAAATCATAAAATTGATATTTGCTTCAAGGTTCTGAGTGAAGCGTGGATAGAAAAGATTTTCGTGCCATTTTGCTCCACGAGTTCAAACCAGGCTGCAAAGCGAGTGAGGCAACTCGTAGCATTAAGCAGGCATGGGGCGATGACACAGCAAATGAGCGCACAGTGCAACGATGATTTGCAAATTTTCGATCAGGAGATGTGAACCTTGAAGATGAGGAATATAGCTGATGTCCTTCCAGCTGTGATGAAGACCATCTGAAAGCCTCACCTAAAGCTGATTCAAGAAAAACAGTGAGAAATTGCTGTAGAGTTTGACGTATGCACTGGAATTGTTTTCCGGTATCTTGATGCAATTGGAAAGGTGAAAAATCTTGACAAGCAGGTGCCTCACGAGTTGAATGAACAACAACAAAATTGTCGATTGGAGATCTTCTCTTCGCTCGTCATAAGAAACCAAAAACATCGGAGCTGAAAAGTACTATCGTTAATTAAACGGTGTTCATCAGAAACTGTCCCAATGATAGCTGGCATTGGTAAAACGTAAGGGTTCAATCCTGCTCCACTACACTGCTCATCATCATGATCAAGTAGTGACACTTCAGAAATTATTTTCTAACTGTTTTGATTGTATATCAACCTGCCTAATAAATGAATGTTTCCCTTTTCCTGTTCTATCAAAGAATGAAACAAATATTATTAGAAAACTGAACATAAAATGATGAACATGGCCAAAATCAATAGGGTTAAATTATGAATTGTTTCAACATTTTGGTAAATAGACATCTAAATAAGTTTATTACTAATTCCATGTCCTTTATTTTTCATTTTAAATGGTTTTCCACTACTTATTTCTTCAATGTTAAAAAGTCAGTTCAATATATTTAATGTACAATTAAATTTACTTTCATCTAAAAGTGAAAAATATAATTCAAGCATAACATTTTTTAAAATCCTGTAATATTCTACAAAATGAATGTTTTTCATGGATCCAGATGTTTTTGTTACATACACAAAGTCAGCAATATGTTTGATGATTTTACCTTAAAGTGATTCCAAGTTTACGCATTAAATTACGACATAGATCTCGTTTAATACCTGCCTGGTAAGGCATTGTGGCATTTTTATTTTGCAATCATCCTTTGAAGAATAATCTTTTTTGAAAGAATTATTAAAACCATTGAATATTCGGGAAATCAATATGGTTGAATAAATAATCTTCCCTGGGAGAATTTCTTTGAATAGGTTTTAAATAAATTTGTTATACATCCTTTTTTAATGAAGTATTTTATAGATTATATTGTAATATTTGCTTTTTAATATTAATACGAGGACAGATTTCTAATATTTATTAATTGTAAAATAAATTTTACCAGTAATGTATTAATATATTAGAAAATGCTATTTAGTAAAATTTTGTTATAATATATTTCAGGTTTTCTTCATGAAATAATATCGTTTTCCTGAATATTTTAAATAAATAATTGAATCAAATAATCATGATATCCTGAAGGTTTATAAAAACTGTATTTCCACAACCATTGAGCCTTATAGAATCCTCTAAGATTAAACATATTTTTTTCTTTATCACGTTATCAATTGCTGCTACTTTTGTATTGACTCTTTCCATATTTCCTTACACTGTTGCAAAGATTAAATATATGTTTTATCTATCTTTTACTAATACAACTTTTCTTATGACAACCTCAGATTTCGGTTTAATTAAGCCACTCATTTAGATACACCTTCATCCTGTAGTCAGCAGTAGCAACCGCTGATTGATATACAATACAAATATCTACTTTCAAACCATTTTCTATTTTTCCTTGCCAATAACAAACCAAAAATATGTGTATAGATAACATCAAATATTGCTCATATATATATTTATTTTTCAAGTTAATTTTTCATGTAAAAATACTGAACACTTACTATTACTGATTACCAATGGAATATGTTAACGCTATAGAAGTTAACCAATGAAGAATTAAAGATGTTGTATAAACTTAAGCAAAACAAAACATCTATTATTTATTTTAATATTGTGTATCTCTTAAACATTTATACCTAAATGGCTAATGCTCCAAAATGCCATAATTTGGTTTCTTCTATCATCTTGCCACTGACCATAAATTGCCCTGCATAGATGCATGAACAGAATAATTCTGTGCAGAAAATCAGTTTTTCTAAAATATAAATAAAATATAAAAATGTCTAAACCTAAAATTGCACTATGTGCAAGTACAGAAATGGGGTACAAATTTTATGTAGTTGTCGGCCCAAAATCGCATTTTTCAGCTGGCAAATAATAACCTGGTGCAAACGTTAATTACATTTGTTCTCTTTAGCATGAATATTTTATTAATGTTGTCAAAAACATTTGTTTGGAGTGTCCCTTATGCTGTACAATTTACAGAAGTTAGGAAATATATTGATCAGATCACACAAACATTAATAAATAAACTTGGTACATCTGTGTCTTTAGTGGAAGAATGGTTGATTAAAATTAAATTATCAAAAAGAAACTAATGCTTCTCAACAAGCTGCTTCAGCATTCTCTTATGGAAACGCCGTCAGAGATCTGATAATGTTTCGAATAACTCTGAGATCTTCCTTGAAAATTTGTTCTTTTAACTAGTTTTTACTTCATGCAGGTGAGATGTGACACATTTACGAGTATGTACATAAATTTGATACAAATATTTCTTTGGTTAAACTATTTAGTTGTGCAATACAAACAATTTTTCTAAATTATCAATAACAAGATCGTATGGTTTGTTGAAAGTAACGATCTTTACCTCGTTCATGAAAAGGAGAGCAATGCCAAAGAGCAGGCCTTTACAACTCAGTGGTTACATCAATTTTATGATTAATTCTTCTGAATTGTATTATTTAATTTTTTTTTTTTTTTACATTCATCTTTTGTTCTAATTTATCAATTCAATAAAAGTAGAACTTCCTCATCTGGGTAAGATAAACAAAACCATGAATGATAATTAAGGAAATAAAATGTGGTCTAGAATGAGTTCCAAGGTATATCAAGTTCATTTATTATAAGAGTGCTTCAGTATCAACAAATTTGTCTAATATACTGAAATACATAAGAAGAAACAAATACTCATGCTTTGAAGGTTTATTCAGCAATCAATTGGAAATACAGACATAAAAATGAATAAATATTTACCGCTGACCTGTTTCATAGAAAAGATCATTAAGATCAAAATGAAATTGGTCATTTATATTTAAATATATCCTTTAGATTGTTTAATGAGAAATCTAAGATACATCAAATTGATACTGATTATATATTAATGCAGAATAGTAACAACCATCCGGTCATGTGTCCAAAATCATTTCAAAATGGTCTGTTCTTTATTTATTCTGAAAAGACATCATAACAACAAAAGATATAAATATTTCTACTTTTTTAACACATTGAGTTGGTATGACGATGAATAATATTTGTTGATATTTCATGGATAATATACAAAGAAATCAATTTTTGAAATTCATCAAGGCACAATAGTACACATTCATGTTTAAATTCAAGCTGGTTTTTTGCTAAATTGAGTTAATGATTTTTCTAAAATTGTGCAGTATTAATTGTAATCATGCCAAACATCATTGATAAATACTCAAGAATTAGTAAGATGCTCAAAATGCTTATAGCAAACAGAGAGTAAAAACACTGTTAGTATAAATTAAGGATCACAGAAAAAAATTAATAAAAGGTGTATTAGAAGTTATTTGATATTGAATTGAAGCAATGTTGTTGAATATAATTTAAGCAATTACAAAATTAACCTAACAGTGTTGGATTTAATGAAAAACAGGTGCTGAGATGACTAGATAATTTTCATTATATCTGATATGTAACTAATTTTATAATCCCTATTTATCAACCATATATGTCATGCTACAAGCCTACAATCTCAATTTAATATGGAAATAGTCATTTTTTTTTCAAAATTGCAAAAATTTAACTGTGAACAAAATGATTAAAATTGAATCACTCTATAAATTATTCCACATACAGAATTGTAACATATTAAGGTATAAATGGATAATTTTGTTTTGATTAATATAAATTATATAATTGTATATGTGTTCTTTAATTTTTAAAAATGATAAAATGATCGAAATCATTTAAGTCACTAATTTTATGTAATACATGCCAATTAGTGTGACTTAATTAGTCATGTATTTTGAGTTTGTTTTCTTCGCTAGAATGTAAAACATTCACCATGTGCAGACTTATCATCAGTAATTTAGAAAAATAAAATGGTAACAATCATTTTGTTACAAATATGTATATATAAAAGTTAAGGTAATATTCATATTTACGAAATAATTGCTCACAGACAGTAATAGGAAGTCTCCACATCATTACTTCATTATCTAAAATCTATTTCCGGCTGAACCTTCGAGGTTTCATAGATGTACCAATTAACATGCACTAGGCATTAAAACATTCCATTTTATGAAAGAAAACATCGTTATTAAAATCTGCTGTATGATGAGAAATCTTGTTTTCCTTCTCTCCATAGCTGCATTTTCTTCATATTGCTGCTACACAGATAACTACATCTCAGAAAATTTTAAAATAAAACAGATTTATTGAGGAGCATGGTGACAGGAGTAAAATGCCATTATTGTTGTACGATCAAACAATTAATTTGGAAGGTAAATCAAGAGAATAATATTTCTCATCACCTATTGATAATTTTGTTAATGTCCTATAGTTTGTATATCATTCATCAGTAACATTACATACCTGAAAACCTTAATATAATTAAATACTACGTAAACATTTTGAGAACGTTTGATAGAAATCTTCAGTTTCAATCAGTGAAAAGGTTTTTAGTGTTTATATAATTATAACATCAGCTAATAAGAACAGGCGTTGTCAGGAATTTTCCTAAAAAATATAGCATTCTCTATGAAATTCAGCAATCCGATATCAAACATTGTAGTGTTCATGTTTCAAAATGAATTAGATACATATAAAGAAAGGAGCATAAAAGCAAAAAACATTTTTCATCATTTGGAAAGAATGTAGTTTTGACAGATGAGGAATCGTATTAGAATTCAAAATAAATTTAACGATAAAGAATTTATATTGGTAGAATTAGCTACCTAGAGTATATACAAACCTCAGCTGCTACCACAATCAAACGTTACACAGCATCAGAACATTTTTTTAATTTCTGTCTGGTGAAGTGCAACTGAATTTGCAGAAAATGAATAATATTACATTTATGTAACCTTGTGTAAAACTAACATGTAAATACATGATTTAGAAAATGCTTTAAAAATTATAAAATTGTGTAGCCTGAGTTCAGGTATTTAAAAGGATAGTATTTAGAAGTTAATTATGGGTACAGAAAGCTTAAGCATAGTGAAGTGCTATTTTCTCATTGTACTATATAAGGAAATGCAAAAATTGTGGCCATTGTTGAGAAAATATAGAAATAACGGATGTTTGTTTTCATTAAGTGATAGTTTTTTAATAATGGAGCTATTCAAAGATTTTCTAAATATTAATATAGAGAAAGTTGTTATTTAGTTTAAATCCAGATGCTTTATTCAATTGATAAACTAGTATATATTTTTAGAATATGCTCAAAGTATTGACTCTAATCATGTAAACTGATACTTAAGAAATGCTTACTAATAATATTCAAAGCCAGATTATTCACTTTTACTATAAATTGTTCAAATAGCAAAATTTATTAGTAAGGAAAGCAAACATAATGTAAATGACTAAAACATACGAAAATTATTCTTTTAATAATCTTTCTAGAAACAACATTAAATTTTCAAAACTTGCTGTAATAATTAAATATGTTAATGACTCTCATGTTTTGTAAAATTTGGCCATTATTTGCTCTCCCAACTATTACCATAGTTTCTGTATAATTTACACCATTCTGTTTGCTGCCATTGTGTTTACTTTATCGGGAACCAACATCATTGATTAAATAGATTCAAATTTTAAATGTAATTAATACATCTTGGTTGTATATAAACATTAGTACAAAATAAATATCCATAAACGTTTGTGAAAGCAGAAAATTTTGAAACATTTAAAATGCCAATCAGATTTCATCACACAAGTAGGACTATTGAAAAAGGTAGTAGGCGAGTGGTTCAAAATTTGTTTGTAGTACATAAATGCTAAATACATTTTTGGGTGAAGTGCAAACAGAGTAATTATGCTCATCTTAATATTATTTTATTTATTTCATCTTGCTTGGCATCTATTATTTCCAATACGTATGTACACACATATGTAATATAAAGGAAGGTAAATGTTTTGAAATATTTTTAGAAAATTGTAGTTAACACTGAAGGAAAACGTTTTTTTTTCTTCTGAAGATTTTATTCAGTAAAGTATGATATAATTTCCAATAAAAGCAATTAAATTCTAAAGTAACTATTGCAGACATAGAAACCAATTAATCCATTTATTAAACTTCAACAAAAAATAGAAAAAAAAACAGTATGAGGAATAATTTAGAATTATAAAAAAATATATAAATGAAAGCTATTCCTTCTATTGAAAATAAGTACAGACTCAACATGAATATCAGAATTGGTATAAAATATTCTAAATAATATTCTTTAAGACTGCTGAAATTAATGTTTAACTGTTTTTTTTTTGGAGCAGAAAAATATTTGTTTGCATCAGGTTATCAGCAAAATATTAATGTAACAATTTCAATAAAATTTTCTGTAAAACATTGGTTAAGCATAAACATTTATTAGAAAAAATCTTGTTCAATGGTGAATACACCGAGAAGAGAAATGACAAATGGCAGGTACTTACCCACTAAAAATGTCATCCAGTTATAATAAAGTATAATTAGTACAGTTTGGTTAGCTTTCGTATTCAATTAAATGAATAGTATGCAATTGATAAAAAGCTCTTACAATCCTGTCTTACTGTTTTAAAAAATACTGAAATAATCAAATATATTCTGATTATCATGATAAATGATACACGGCCCCTAGGTATAATGCTAATTTGAAATTGTTAGGAGTTGTATTTTCTAATTAGATAGTAATTTATTAATTATATTCTATATAAAATGTAGGTAAAAACAAATATTCACAAGAGGATATTATTTAGTGCCAGTTATTAAGGAAGCCTGTAAACCCAACAATATTAAACTTCCGAATGATGTTTTACCACAAGCAATATTTCTAAAAGAGTAGCATTTGCCAGCTTTAAACTTTCTTTGTGGTTTCATAGAGCAACTGCTGCCTTATTAGGTAAAAACAAAGTAATCACATTCTTCTTCTAATGCCACTACCTACATGCACATGTTTATAAAACATAATTTGAGTATATTTTTGCGAAAAACTCTACGATACCGGAGGGAAAAGGCTTTTACTTCTTACGCTATAGTTGAGAAAAGATATAATTTCTCTTAAGACGTCGTGAAATGTTAAACTAATTGCATTCGTTTAAATTGCACATTTATATATTTATTAAACATCAACAAACAGAAAAACAGAAACTTAATATTACGATAGTCAAAATGAATCAGTCAAAATATAGAAAGAAACATAAATGGAACACGTTATATCTTCGATTGGAAATTCGACATGTATGTCAGAATTAGAATCAAATTGGAAAAATATATATAATTAAAATTTGTTGTATATTAGACTGTTGTGTAAATAAATAATAATACAAAAATCAATGGAGGAAATTTCAGCAAGAATCTTAAAATATTTTGTTTCATAGAGTCAAACTAACTTTCATGAATATAGATAATAGTGAGAAGATATAAACAAAATTTCAAAAAAAATTTGAGCAATATAAATGTAGTAATTTACAGTTTAAATGCTGCCATCAATGTCAGGTTATATGAAGTATTTGAAAATAAATTTAATTATTATTTTATAAAAATATAGCAAATCTTTTCAATTACTATCAATTTAAGCTATGTAAACCCTGTTGTCAATGCTCGTTTACAAAAACAGAAATATTGCGATAAAATGATAATTAAGTTTAAGAGAATGTTTTTATACATAGTGATAATAATATACAAACTGATGTATGATTATACAGGTTGATAAATAAAGATGAATATACATTCTTAAACAAGTAGATGAAACACTGTCTATCAAGCTTTATTGTAAACATGTATTAATAATTACCTCTTCATGTCTTTACTTAAGTTAACCTCATTATTAAAAATCTAACTGGAATGTATATAACACCACATATATTTCAAGCATTTTCTCCAGGAATAGTAGATATGTGATTTTACGATTCAGCTAAATATATGTTCTAAATAGCAATAAAAGGTTGGGATTGTGATAATTTAACCAAAAAATTTTAATATTACTGGTTATCAAATTATACAATTAAATATCGATCAAAATATTGTTGTTTAGCTTTTTTAAAAAAAATTGTTAAAGAAATTGTAGCACATTTGGTATAAACTGATTTTAATCAAATGATTTTTAACATTAGTAATGGTTTATTTATAGAATGAAAAGTGACATATATATTGATATAAAATTTAAAATGTATGGGTCTTTTTTTGAGTTTCGATTTTGTATGCAATATATGAGTGCCTCATTGGTTAACTTGTGCACACTTAGAGAAAAGTTAATTTTATCGTATTACAGTCAACATGATTGAAGCCATCAAAGGTTTGGCAGAAATTGATCCAGCAAAATTTATCTTTAAAATTCTTAATGCTTAAAACAAATATAACAAATTCAGTAAAAAAAATATTGAAAATCTATTCAGTGTTAATTTTTTTTAAAATTTCTAATCTTCTCCAATGTTTTCACTTAGTAACAAATTCTGCCAAGAACTAATCTAATAGAATAAATTGTTTAATTTTATGTTTTTTAATTTGTCACTAATGTGAAAGTAAAACATTTTGATAAAACTAATCATTGAAATTAAACGAATTTGTTATATGTATATTAGTAGTGCTCTTCTACTCATAGAAGAAAACAAGTTACTTTGAAATGAAATATTTAAAAATCGTTCTTCACTGTTTGATCTTAGAAATAGTATAAAGTATCTACATAAATAAATAAATAAATAAATACACTGGTTTTACTTTCTCTAATGTTTTTTCTCATAACAATTAATGGTTCATCTTAAAAAAATAGGAAAGCTGTTACCATTTCATTTCATAGCTTTTCTATGCGTCATGCAAAACATGATAAAAAGAGTTCATTGCGCATTTGTTCACATAAATTCAAAATAAAGAAACCATTTTACATAAATAATAACGAAAATAATGTATCATTCATTTAAATAAATGTTTATGCTTCGTGATCAAAAAGAAATTTTAACTCTCCGATAAATCGCAACATTAAAACGTAATATTATACAACATTTGAATTTATTTCACTAACACATGAACAATCAGTTCCATCATTCGAACACGAAATGCTCTCAATATAGTCTATTTATCCAAAAGTATTATTATTTTGTCTGCAACATTTCCAAAGTGATTCCATACCAGATTTTGAAATTTTATTTTCGTTTCTTCTACCAGTTTTATTTACCACAGACTGTTCTTAGGAGATAAAAATAAAGATGTTGTTCCACATATTAGTAAAAAATAGTTATTTTTATAAAAAATAAATTATTTGAGTTTAGATCAAGCACATCATAAATATAGATTTGATTACATTTCAGATTTTTCTGGTAATACATCTGATATTGGTCTAATTTTTGAGCAGAAATGTTGTTTCTTCTATAATGATTATTAAAGTCATATTGCATCTAAGCATAAAAAGAGGGTGTTGTTACACTTATTAGTGGAAATATTTAAACAATTATTAGCTTTTCTGCGCCAATCAAAACCATGTTAGAATTGAAATATATGAGCTAAATGAAGAAGTATTTGTCATTCCTTCCTGATAAAAGTATATAATAAATTTATGAAATACGGTTGATGTTTTCAGGATACTTTGTAAATATAAAGCAATACGAGATTTCAAGGAATATATAAAAAATTGCTGACCAAATATTCAAAGAAACAGTAAATACGTAATAAAAAGCTTAATGTTCCCGTGAATGGAGAGGATAAAATCAAATCATGCTAGATAGTCATTCACTGTATAATTGGATCAAGATAGAAAAATAAAATATATATAACCCTGTTTTAATGTTGAAATATGTTGTTAAATAAAAACTATATAATAATAAAGATATCTTGGAAATAACTTGATCTTTAATTAAAGACAGATACTAAAACAATTAATTTTGTTGATGAATCTCTTTTATACAGTGATATGCCCATCTTGTTTCTGTCAGTAAGGGGCATAGATTGTATTAAATGTTTTGTTCTATGTATCCTGACATTTTGTGGATGTTTCAAGCAAAGATAAATTTAGGAAAAGATATTTTGTACCTTAATTCCATAGAGGAATGTGTAGAAAAAAGATTAATATTTAATAATACTTCAATTTTAATTATAAGAATTATAGCAGCTGTAAATTCCTAAATTAAACATACATCAGGTCTACACCAGGAGTAACTTTATTCCAATTGCCTTGCAAAAAATGAGTCCTGTTGCCCTTGCATGAAACAACTCCCGTTTTAGAACAAACAAAAAAATGAAGCTCATCTTCATGTGATGTAATTGATATCCTTCTTAACACTTTAACGTTATGAGTGTCATTATATGGATGGAAACATTTATGAACTTGTAATGTGACGTATACCTTTTCTGAATTGTTGTGACAAAATTTTTCATTATTTATTACATTAAATTATTTAGATATAATAATTATTTGAAACCAGATCATAGAAATGATTAATTATATAGTAATTATTGTAAATATATTGTAATCTAATTTTTTTTTCTGTTTTAGCAACAGAATGATTGTTGTGACATATTCTAGATCTATTATTCCACATTTTTTAAAAACAGTTTGTCGTTTTTCTGCATATCTCTTTCAGGTAAACTGAGTTTATCTATATAAATTTCAGAGGTTGAAAGAAACACTGTATTTATTAGAGTAACATTTTATCAAACTAATAGCAACAAATTTTATTTGCAACTGTTGTGATGGAATGGATGAGCTGCCCTTAAATTCATTACATATTATTGTTAATATATCCTACATATATTCAAAAGATCATACCTTTAGGATGCATTTTAAATGAAAATAATGCTATAATTTGAGAAATATTTTGAAGGAAATGCTGCTTATCATTTGAAAATCTTATAATACCTTACATATTTAATGGTGAACAGAGTAGAAAAGGTGGAAATGATAGATACTTACCCACTATTAAATTGCATCCAAATAGAATGTGAAATAGTTATTACAAATAAATTTAAGTATTCTAATTAATTAAAAGTATACAAATACAAACAAACACTTATAATCCTGAAATTTTTTAAAAAATGTTGAAATATTCAAATACCCTCATGCCTATCATGAGATATTAACATTTGTAAATTATTATGGTTTTCCGCAAACAGGATAAAAATAGTTGTATAATTTTTTTCCATTATGTTTTCTGCTATTCTGTAATTCTTCGCTGCTGTCTTCACTAATTAACTAGTAATATAAACTGTAGGAGAAATTAATATTTACTAATGATTATTGTTCATTGCCATGTACTATACAAACCTTAATGAATAACGTCAATATCACGAGAGAAATAATAGCAGTCTAAGGAGTATCATTCATCTCTTTAGATTTTTCTGTGATTTCAAAAAAACAACTGCTGCTCTGTTAGGTTAATGCAAGTGCAGTAATTCATCTTCATTACAGAATTTACTTAATTTCCATAATCTTGATTAAAATAAAAGAATGTCAATACCTACGTGTAGATATTCACTAAATATAATGTGATATAAATAATTTGAATACAATCTGGACAACTTTTCATACTAACGCATGTTGGATTTTAAGACCGTTTTGAGGCCAGCTAGCACCGCATTTCAAAAGCTTTATAGACAACAGTTAGTTCACTGCACTCATTGAAAATAGGCAAGCGATCAGTTGGAAATTATAATATTGATACCTCACTTTCAAAGGCAGGATCAAAGAGTACCAGATTCTGGCCATTAAAGTCAACAAAGTCCAAGTTTAAAGGTTAAGATTTTACAAAACACATTCAACAACAAAGTTACCACAGATTTCAATTCTGTAACAGTTGGCCTGGAAGGTCATCAAAAAGCACTCAACAGCAAGTTTTGATCTCTTGTGAACAAGAGTGATCTTGAACTAAAATCAGCTTTGCTTTTCACCACAATAAAAAAACATAAATTTTACCAATAAGATAGCTCATATGTTGAAGATAAACTGAAGTGTACACCATGTAGAATGTTCAGAAATCTATCAATAGCACAAACTTGATGCTCATTCAGTGTGTTTTTAAACAAATAAAATGTCTGTTTTTCTAATGGATATATATGTTGATTATATAAAAGCCATTTATCTGGTTTCAGCACCATCTTCACTAGATAGGTGGAAAATAATTCAACCTTGAGCTGCAGGCTAGAATTCATATAAAATTTAATAATATAATGATTTATAAATGTTATCTTCCTGTACTGTTTTGTTGAATGAATAAAATGTAATATGATAATCCACTGCAATAGTAGAAGATTAAGCTTGAAATTTTACTGTTGTGCTTCATACAGTTCAAATAATCTGCCTATATTTGGATAACAATGTAAGGTTAATGTTTTTGTACTGATACTGCACTGACCATCTCTAAATGTAATTTGAATTGCTAATTGATCGAACCAAAAATGTAAAAAAATTGTTGCTATGTGCAAAGGAATGAAATCTATTATGGGAAATATTACCAATCATAAAATATGTGAATGAAATTGGAGGTATTCAAAGATGAAATCAGACGTTATTCTGCTTCACAAAGTCAAATAATGAGTATGAATTGAAAAAAATATTTTGTTCTCTATACATAATAAGGAAGTTCAAAACGTTGGCAATGCCTGAAATAAAAAGCATTTCAATTTGGAGATTACTTGTTTAATTAGAATAAAATATTTCAATTATTAATGCTAATGCAGATTAAATGTATATATATTTATGCAGTCAGTTTCACAAACAAACTGTTGAATTTTTCTGAAAGTTTATAAATAAAGATGGTGAATATTTACTTTTCAAGTAATAGTTAAACATGATTAATTAAGTAAACTATTATAACCGATAACAAATAAGTATTATTTATTATCTATAAAAATCTTCAAACATGTTAATAGTATTTTAATGAAGATAACCAACACCCAGATTACACAACAACAATTTGAAGCTAATTCTGCAGTGAGGACAGACAAGTGATTAAAACGTTGGGTTTGATATGTGTGCTAAATAGACCACTCTTAATGTTCATAGTATGATAACGAAACCACAAAATGAAAATTTTGGCCAGTAAATCATCCAAACATTTGTGGGTCAAATTGTTTTGTTTCTTTTTCATTTTAATAAATTTGTTACAAAGGGAAATACTAGCAATTTTTGTATCAGCTTTTAAATTGATTACCATCAATGCCTCGCTTTATAGAAAGGTACCTAGCATATATATTAATCTAAAATTCTATCTTCATACCTTTTTTGTTGTGTTTCAGTTTAGTGTACAAAATGGGAGTGACTAATTAGCAGATTATATAATTATTAAGCACTGTTTATTTTATTTTAGTAAAAAATTATTTTATCGATTCAAACTCGGCAGATATCTCTGGGACTGCAAATATTGATCAAACGACTGAATTTTTCAACATACTTTACATAAAACACAAATTGTAAGAAAAATTTTATTATAAAATAATCAGGTCTAATTTTATATTAAGTGTTTTCTTTTCGGTATTTTTGAAGATGTTATTCTATATTTCTAAACAAAAATAATAAAATTATCTTTTGTCTATATATTATGCAATGTATACAAAGTACAATACGTTTGCAAATAAAATGGCAGCTTCAATATTCTTTCTGTTATTATCTATAGTAATATGATTATACTGGCAGGCCTTTCATTAGATACTGGATTTAAATGAGCATAAATATTAAAATCTTTTTGAAATGATAAATTTGTGGTTTGTTTCATCTTTAATGGAAAACAAATTTCTAGGTGTCTTGCCTTTAGGAAGATAAAAGATTTGAATCATGCCCATGTTGGTTAATCCTGACAAAGATTTCTTGTAGGAATTTTAATGGAGTTGAAAATGAAAATCTTAGCACAGGATTAAATTTGGGCAAATATTTGGAGAGAACTACGTATGTATAAATAATTATATTTGGATGGTTATAGATATGAGTTACACATTTGAAAGAATCGAAGAAGTTCATAATATGTTGCTTACATAAGGAAAAATATTAGTTTTGAAAAATGGGCAACCGGTTCTTGAAAAAGGGGAGAAAATTCCACAATATTTAGTAAATAAATTCAAGTAATTTAACAGGAAACATTTTTATATCAAGAAAAAATAATGAAAAGGTTAGTGAAAATAGTAAAAGGGTGTTTTAATAACATATCGCTGCCACGAGTCTGTTATGATAATTTTGTTAAATAGGTTAATAATTTTGAAAATAATATGGACAAATAAAACCGTAACAGTAAGTTCGCAGCTTACTTTCGATAAATCTATTTTAGGTTCGGAAGTTATGTCTGTATCATAGGAAGGTCATTTTGAGAGATTCTTTGTGTGTCTGTGTGTATATATATGATGCTGTAGAATATTTTATGGCCAAGTTTTTCAATGTATTTTGGGGGGTTTTAAGTAGATACAAATGACTTTTAATTCTATTTGAGAATGACTGAAATAGGTTGAAAATGTGTAAAAAGATTAGCTTCAAGTGAAATTTGAAGAGTTTCTTGTAGTGTTTGTTTCTGAAGTTTGTAAAGGTGTGTTCTTAGTTTGTGAGGTACAAATATAATTCAAATTATTTTGAAAAGGTATAATTGGTTTTATGCCATCTGGATATCATTTGAATTTTGGCAAAAAACATAATATAGACGAGTTCATATGGAAGGTGTATGTTCTTGTTCAGTATAATGAATGGAGATGATCATATGAAAGGTAAGGCAGTGTATGGTGTATAGGAGTAGTCATATATATTTTAAATTACATGATAAACAGGTGTAAATATACTTCTTTTAACAGTATAGAGCCAGAATAAAGGGAGAATTTAAATTAAAATTTTAACATATATTCAAAGAAAAAGGGAAAATTTGTACTAATTACAAGTGTATATAAAAAGTGAGATGTTTTGGTGGAACGATTACAAAAGTTAAAAAAATCTAGAACAAAAGGTATGATGAAATTATTGGAGTAAAGATGATTCTTATCTTTACATAATGCAATGCCTTAATTGTATGAAGTACAGATTCTGAAAGAAAGGTAATAAAAACCCATCAATGTCAGACATTCTTCTTTGAATACAAAAGGATTTGATACATATCTTGACACTAGAAATGAACACTAATTTAAATATCAAGATTATGTATATTTTGTGAATGTCAGGTAGCTAGAGAGGATAATCAATAACCATTTAACAATCATGGGAAATATTTTTGTATTAGAAGTATACTTGACAAATTGTGATTAAATGCTGTATATTTATATTTATGTGGAATCAGGGGCGTAGCTAATGGGGGGCGGCACGTTTTGGGGGGCGGCATTTTTTGGTTGTCAAATTTAGTTCAGAACAGTATGTTACATATATAATGTATTTTTTCGTTCTATTTTTCCAGATATTATTTTTTTCCTGAATTTTTCGTTCAATTTTTAATGGTGGTTTTTTGAATGGAAGAAAGTTTTTCTAAAATTTGCTGTAAAAGAAATTTGCTCACTTGAAGTGAGTCACTTCTAATTAATTTTGAATTGAATATCAATATTTTCTCATTATATATTTGATAATTTTTATTTTCTAATAGTACTTTTTTCAATAAATAAATAAATAAAAAATGAATTTTTTGGAGGTTTTGAAATTCTACGTTATTTAGAGGGCGGCAAATTCTACGACTGCCCCGGGCGGCACAAACGCTAGCTACGCCCCTGTGTGGAATCCTCTTTAATGATAATATTGCCAAATTAAAATTGATTGACGTGTAATTCATATTTGACAGATATGCGTGCATTATAAAAAATTGTTTAAATCTAATACAAATAGTTAAATTAAAACAATAGTCAGAAACATGTAATGTGTTCAAAACTAAGTTACATTTTTTACAAAATTTCCAATGAAGAGAAATGTCCACTTTTATTGTACAAGCATAGCTATGTGACTGCGAGCTATACTATATTGTTTCGCTTTGGGAAATATTAAACAATTATTTGTAGTTATTTAGAATAAAGAATAAAACATGCTAATATGTTTAAAGAAGAATTCTAAGCAAAGAAAAAATCAAGTAAAATTAAAATTTTGTTTACAGTAATGACGGATATGTCATATAAAGATTCAGCTACTCATGCACTCTAAATATTGGAAAGTATTTTCAAGAGCACAGTAATTACAATTTGGTTACAAATTGTGAGAAAATTTAATCTAAACAATTATATCTCTTTATTTTACTTAATGCAAAGATATGCTAGGAACTTATAGTTTAAATTAACCAAACGTTTATCTACACCAGTAATAATTTATACTGCATAAAAGTAAACAAAAAGTTTAATATATTTGAAATTTAATATTAATATATTTTCTTTCAAATATCTAAAATAAAAACAAGATTAGAATATTAATTAGCAAAATATAACCTTTCCAGTACTCCTGTTATATGTTATGTCAATTAAAGATTCAATGCATCAAATTTAGCAAATCTATTTCCTTCACAACTCATAACTATTATAACGTTTTGAAGAATGTTAATAAACAAGATTTTCATTTCATTCATAAAAATAATACAAATTAATGAAAAGTAATTAAAATATAAGATATCGAAATTAACATAAATTTTGAAAACTTCTATGCTCTATGATATAAATGAACATTTGACTTGAATATAAATTTCAACACTGCATTTAATTGAAATCATGTTAATATTATTCATGAAACCCTTTATATATATATATATCTTTTTGCATTTATTACCAAAAATAATGTTATTTATTGAAAATTAAATTATTATATGAATATAGTCCTTGATACAATTTAAAATATTCTATTTATCTTACAATATATTACATTTTTTTCACATTCTCTATAATATTTGCATTGGAATTCTTTACCAGATATCGGTCAAACTGTTTCATGAATATCAAAATGAAATCAAAGTCACATATTACTTATTAGTAAAATTAATCTGAACCACAGAAAACCTTTACTGTAAAAATCAAAAACATTGTTTTGTTTAAATTTATTTGCTAAACTAAAAAGTATCATTTTCTTCCTATGATAAAATGATCAATTAATTTTAAGAAAAACAGCAATTATAGGTAATATAATATTTTTCCATTCTTTTCATAAAAGTACATGTCAAATTCTTTGAAACTTTCTAGAAATATCAGATGTTGGTCACGAAAAATAGCCATTAATAATTTCTAAAATTTATTGCAAAAGAGAATGGAATGAATATAGAATAAAGAAGAACCAGATACTCACTTTCTGTTTAAATGGATCATGATAGAATCCAAAAATGTATTGTATTATTAATATTATAAAATTTTGAAAAATGGAAAATATATCATAATTAATGACGTCTACAAAAACTGTAATTAATTAAAGATATATATTAAAAGAATTAAATTTCTTGATAAATTTCATATCTGTGCCTTCCAGTTTCAGCAAAGATTGTACGTAATATTTTTTGCCAGGTGTGTAAGAAATCAATTTATTCTGATTGAAATGGTATACTTAAGAAAACATTTTGTTTATCATTTCTTAAAATTATGTCTAGAAGAAAATGATGAATGTATTTCTTATATCATCTTTACTGCTAGGAATTTTTAGAGCCAAATATTTCCAGCATCAAAATTTAATTCTGACTTCGCAAAAGGAGTAACACTATTCATATTTGTATAGATGAAATAAATATTGTTTTTGCCGATTGATAAATCAACTTTAGTTTTAAATCTATTAATAAATAATCTTGTTTGTATTGATATTGTATAGGTAACTTCTTCCATATCTCTGATTTGTTATGTGTCATTACATTCATTCGGTACGTCAATGAATTGCAATGTATCGTAAACCACGCCTTAACATTTTTGACAAAATTTTAGCTGTACTAATTAAATTCAATCTTGGCTATTATGATTTTACTTTCGGTAGAAATAATGTAGCCAAGAGCTTATATATATAAAGTTTACTGTTAATTGAAATTTAAATTATATATGATCAATAAAACAATGCAAAAAATATATACTGATTCCTAAGACTGAAACTTGAACCAGCTAAAATTACACCAAAGCATGAATGTTAAACGTTCATTCTTTGATTGTTAATAACATTTGTATGACAGCAAAAAGAATGGTATTAGCATCATGTTAGTCAAGTATTATAAATAATATATTTATGTTGCTCATAGTTACCTGGATAAATTATAAGATTTTAAGAAGAATCAGAACCAAATTATAGCAATCAAATTATATTTTCAATTCTTTCTTGTTATATAAATTAAATCTTTCAAATTTGCAGAAACATTTTATTTGCTTGTTTCACATCCATCAACTTTATATGCTATAAAATTAGC
Source organism: Nautilus pompilius (assembly GCA_018389105.1). NCBI lineage: Eukaryota > Metazoa > Mollusca > Cephalopoda > Nautilida > Nautilidae > Nautilus > Nautilus pompilius. The sequence goes on along the minus strand of JACATO010000921.1, from coordinate 37,873 downwards.
AATTGCTTCAAGGAAAATTTCTTATATTAATAAACAAAGATTAAAGTTATTAAAATATTGCAACTGTAACAGAGTTTCTTATGTCATTGATATCAATTGAAAATATATAAGTGAAAGAAAACAATTGAAATATTAAACAAGTATTACTTATTTTTTTGTATTTAATCATTAAGTATCTTAAAGTTATTCAAAGAAATTCACAGGTCACAGAAACATGCAAGACACAAATTGAAATTAATCTGAGTGCTCAGTGATGTTACAAAAGTGAATTAAGGATTCTGCTTGTAATGCGTGCTATTGTGGCACACTTAATTCTGCGAGAGTAAATATAAAAGTACAATAATCAGATTCTGTTTGTTACAAAGTCTGTTAAATATTCATCTAATAGAATAATTTGGTTATATTTGTTTTTAATTAGTTACTAAAATTAAAGCGAACAATTATGATAATAAACTAATCATTAAATTAAATAAATGATTACATATATAATTAGTGTTCTTCCCATAAAAACGAAGTTACTTTGAAATTAATTATTGAAGCATCATCCTTCAACGTCTGATCTGAGAATGTTCCTCATTAAATGAATACACTAGTTTTAATACATCTGTTGTTTTATCTTATAACAATTAGTGATTGATCTTATAAAAGGTAGCAAATCTGTTACCATTTCATTTCATAGCTATTCTATGCATCTCGAAAAATGTGATTTAAAAGATTTCTCAGCTCATTCATTCACATAAAAATCAAATTAGATAAATAAAAGGGAAATAATGTATCATTAAGTTTAAAATATGTTATAACAGCAATAGTAAAACAAAATATTTGCATACTCTTAATTTATTTGATTAATCAGGTTTTATATCAAATTTGAAATTATCCATTGAATATAGTTTGTGAAAAGTTTCCAATAGAGTATATTAATCTGAAATATTATTGCGGAGTGATTCCATACTTGATATTGGAATAATATTTTTTCGTGCTGTAATTTTGTTTCTTCTTCGAGTTTTATTTATGTAATAATGTTTCTTGGGAGTGAAACTAAATAATGATGCGTTTCATTTATTATTAAAAATAATTTTAGTTTTTTAAAATTCAATCATTTTAATATAATCCATGGCTGTTAAATATATTTTTTATTTTATTAAAATAAGTTTACCATTGTGTGTAATGTTTGAGGAAATTATATAGTTTGATATTTGTCAAAATTTTGGGCTGTGACTTTCTTTGTTTTACCATCATTATTTATGTCAGATTAAATCTAGGTTTAAAACAGAGGTGTTGTTACACTAGTTAGTCTAAAATGTGCAAAAAATAATTAGCTGTACTGCGCCAATCAAAATCATCAAAACTTTTAAATTTATGTGGTCAATGAAAAATAATATTTCTTCATTCTTGATAAAAGGTTATTTTAGATTTATTAAATTTTGCTGATAAATGTTGGATGATATTTTGTAAATACAATGTGAATACAATATTTTTTAAGAATATATCAAGAAATCAATGATCAAAGTTTCAAAGACACTAAATTGTTAATAAAAACTTTAATGTACATGTGAATTTAAAGAGTATAAAATAAAAATCTGCTAGATACTCACTTTCTGTTTAATTTGATCCAGATAGAATAAGAGCGAATATATTGCTGTGTTAATGTTGGAAAATTTTAATAAATGTAAAGTGAACATTAATTTATGACATCTAACTAATAACTTAACCTATTATTGAAGTAACTGAAACAAGTGAATTTCTATATGGATGTCATATGCAATGAGCTATTTTCATAATTTTGTGTATATTAGTGGCATTGATTATATTTAATAATCTGTATTTCGTTAGCTGCAATTTATTGCATGTTGGAAGCAAAAGTAAATTTAGGAAAACCTGTTTTGTAACTTATTTCCAAAAATTGTCACAAAAAAGCTGAATATTTGCTAATATTTCATATTTTGGGTAATATTTTAAAATGTACATTTCTATAGTTTAACTTGCATCCAGTCTAAACTATGAGTAATATTATTCTAATTTGCATGAGTAAAAAAGTGCTATTGTTATTGGATGAAATACCTCCTGCCTTCGAACTACCAAATCATTTATGTCCATCCATGTGTAATGTGGTTTTTTTTTTACCCTTTCAACTATGTGGTTATGAATGTCTTTACATGCGTAGATACATTAAGGAACGTGTAATGTGAGGTATAGCTTATCTGAGCAATTGTGAGAATCATCACTTGTAAGAAGTGAAAGCATTTTGGTTTATTACACTTTGATTTAGAGGTAAATGTTCATTCTCATTTGGTTATTAATATATATATAAATTGCCTTCAGCCATTTGTAATTACACTTTATAATTACTCAGAAGGCAGCATGATATGAAAAAGAATATAAAGACCAGTTCAATTGAAACACTAAATAGTTAGAATTAGAAACAGAAGCATGAAAATCAAATGTTCTTTCTTTGATTCTAAAGAACCTAAATTCATAAGGCATATTAGTAAAATTAACAACATTCAAAAATTAAAAAAGATCCATTTATTTCAGTTTGAGTTATATATAACAGGAAAAATAAATAAAACTTCAGGTAGAGACAAAGTCAAGTGTTTAATTAATAGTACATTATCCTTATTTTACTGATAAATTATATTGTGTTCCAAAATTACAAAAGAATTTTGCTTTTATTTTTAACTGCTTATCCTTTTCTATTCAACCAAATGAAATAATGGTTTGACGAAAAATTCTTCTATTAATAAACAAATGAAATTACAGATACTTACCAACTACGAAATTGCATCCAGTTAAAATATAAAACAGTTATTGGAATTTTATTAGTCGAAGTATTCCAATAAATGAAAAGTGTACAACAAATATAAAGCTTTATAATGTTGAGTTTAACTTTAAAATATGTGAAATAATGAAATACATTCACGATTATAAAGAGATATTAATATTTGAGCTTTATGGTTTTCATCAAATAGTGTAAATTCCTCCAAATTTTTTGCTATTCTGGAAATCCTGCAGCTGAGTTCACTAACTAAATAGTAATACAACATGTCAGAAAATAAACATATAGAAATAATTATATTACACTGCAAGTAAGTGGAGATACTTTAATATGAAACGCAAATATTTAAAATTTGATTCAGGATTCACAGAGAAAGTATCAGTACTCAAAGGAGTATGATACACCTACATAAATGTTTTCTGTGAATTCATAATACAACAGCTGCATTTTTAAGTTTAATGCAAGTAGGGTAATTCTTCTTCATTGCATTATTTAAAAAATCTCTTTACTTTGCTTAACACGTAAGAATATCAATACCTTCATGTACATATTTATGAAATATAACGTGATGTAAATATATTGAATTCAGAATCGTGGCAAGGTTTCACGCTACAGCATGTTGGACACGAAACCCATTTCGAAACCAGCTAATGCCACGTTTCAAAAGTTTTATAGATAACACTTAGTTCACTGCGCTCATTCAAAAAAGGCGAGCATGCAGCTGAAAATTATAATGAAGATATCTCAGGTACAAAGACAGGATCCAAGGGTACCAGATCGAGGCCTCTGAAGCCAACAAAGGTCAACTTACAGAGAACAGATTTTCAACAGCTCCATGGTAATCATCAAATTCAAGAGTAACCATAGATTTCAATTTTTTAACAGTCAACATGGAAGGTCAACTAAAAACAATCAACCGCAGGTTTTGATATCATATAATAAAGATGTAGCCCAAACAAATATCTCTCTTGTTTATGATCGAAAGGAAGACTAGAACATTGTACATAAAGTGGCCATTATGCAAAGCTGTTAAATTTATGTGTACAGTTTAGAATGTCAAGAAATATATTATTATGATAAATTTATCGATCATTCAATTTATGTAAGTTTAAACAAAAAATGTCTGTTTTTCAGATGGATATAAACCCTTATTTTATAATAGTCATTTATCCCATGCATTTCAAGGTTTCCATGATATCTAGAAGTAAAAATTCCCTTTAGTGTAGTTATAACTTATAGCAAAATTCTATCAAATGCATAATGATTTAGAATTGTTATTTTACTACATTATTTTGTTGATTGAATACAATGTATTATAATAATCCATACCTATATATTTGAACATTTAGCTTGAATTTTTCAGTTGCTATTTCATACAGTTCATATAATCATCTAAATTTGTATAACAATATAAAGTTAACGTTTTCGTGTTCATGTTTCACTAACATTTCCCAAATGATAATTGCATTGCTAATTGACCAAATCAAAATATGAAAAAATATTCAACGCTACATGCAAATAAATGCATAACATGTGTTATGGGAAATATTAACAAATCATATAATATGTAACTGAATTGAAAGTATTCAAAGATGAAATTTAAACGTTTTTCCTGGCAGATTGTCAAGTTTTGAGCTTGAATTAAAAACATTTTATGCAAAGGGAATGAAAGATGGAAATTAATAATGATAATATAGATTAGATGTTTATTTAGATTCTTACAGTCTATAAATATTGAAGATGAATATCTACTTTTAAACCAGTATTTAAACTTGATTCATTAACATAATTTTTATAAATGATCAAAAATAATTAACAATTATCACCATTGAAAATCTTCAAATACGTCAGTGCTATTTTAATGAAACTATTCAAAATATAGATCACGCAGAATCAATTTTAAATTTATTCTTCAGCATAAACAGACATGCGATTTAAAGAGTTGCTTTGATAAATGTTCTAAATATACCACCCATAACGGTGTAAGTGTGAAAAAGATAGAATATAGTGCTGAACGTGACAAGTGATACAACAAGAGAAAATTAACTAGAGAAGTAAATGAAGAAACATGCAGCTATACTAAGTTTAAATTTGTCAGGTAAGGAGATAGGAAAAAATATGTATATACAACAAAATAAAAATTGAGTAAAAATTTATTAATAATCTAAAACACTAAAATAATGTAAAATATTATTATATTGACAACACGGAGGTGAATAGGTTAACTACTTGTCCTCATAAATGTCAATGTTTACACATACTAAACTTCAATGGATTTTTGGCAATATGGGAGTGTTTGAAGTTTAGAGTAGACGATAACAAGGACAATGTTTTGAAAATACTTTTTAAAGAAACAAATGAATGTATGTATGAAGTATAAGACATTTATGACTACAACAATTTGTTTAACTTATGTATTCATTTAATTACTTATTAGAACCTTGATATTAAATCTATAAGTTGTTCAATCGATTTAATTGTTTTGGTTTTACTTTCATATTTCAACATAAACAATTTACTTTCCATCTCCTTCATCTGAAATTTTTATTCAGTTATAAGTAACCTTGATAAGAATCTTGATGATAAATAAAAACGTAATATATAAAGAGAATGTTGCTAAATAAACAGACAAACTGTATCACTCATCAAATGCAATATAAATTCTTTTCTTCATTTAAGCCCACCTACTTTTGTTCATACTGTGCATAGCCAGGATTACCACATGGAATTGCTTCATAATTTTTATATGTACAAAAAGGTCGAAATGTGTGGTTAATTTTGTATGCTTTAGAAAGTGTGCGAGTCATGAATGATGTGTTTTGCACCAGCAAATGAAATATTAGAACTGTCATCAGATATACAAGATAATGGAACATTATGAACTACCAGCAAACTAAAAGTGCAGATAACATGAAGGATATAAAATCATAGCAAATCTTTAAACGATCTGACCTTTCACAGATCGCCAACATCAGACGAAAAGAGGTATTTATGATTACACTCCAAATTCAAGAGATCTTTACATATCTTTTAATATGATAGATAGAAAAGGCAATGTTAAGATAAATGTTTGAGGCTGTAACTCAGTTATTAAAAACGATATGAAAATAACATATTTGTTAGCGTTTCATAAAACAATTAGCCACTCTGGACACCAGCTGCACAAGACATAAATATTTTAAACAAAAGTATAAGACGAAAATGTTTACCTGAACAAGTGATGATTAAAATACTGAGCATCAAAGCTGAAATTAATAGAGAAAACTTCATTCTATCTTTCTGGCAGATCAAAGTGTGCAGTAGAAGAAACACAAGAATATATAATATTAAGCAAAATAGAAATTCTTTCATAGAATCGATTACCTATAAATCAGGCAACAGATGTACTGCATTTCTTTGATGGACGGGATATTAAATTACAGCTTACCATCATTCAATATCTGATGTCATTTAATCTGTTATCTCATGTTGATTACCGCCTATCTTTTGAAATGCAAACGGAAAACAGTTGAGAAGAGATATTTCTGAAACCATATTGTTCCTCTTTTGATTAGTTCACAAGTTCCATCTTTGCGATAATACAAAAAATTAATTAAAATATTGTCAGTAAATATTAAAGATACATAGCTAAAATATTCAACTTCACAGCTCAGGAATAACATTTTAAAATTTATTTAAAAGATGAAATATCAACAAAATACCAAAATAATAAATATTTCGACAAAAGAAAAGCTATTAAAATGCTCTCATATTATTAAAGTTTAAACTTGAGGTATAATTTTGAATATAAACTTCCAGTAAAAACACAATATTTAATAAATATTTTAAATTATATCTCAAATCATTAACTAAAAAGTCCTTATATCAAAAAGAAATTGTACATGAACATCTCGAATTGATGACATCCAGAAGATATCAATCTCGGATTAGAAAGAAATTTTTTACACAAGCACTAAATGTTAGACAGATTACTTTTGATGTTCAATGTAAAGAAAAGGCCAGGCGAGATATATGAATGTAAAATATAGTAATTTTAATAAATATGAAACTTTATTCGAGAGAAACTACATTAATGTGATTATTTAACATATTGTTTTATTCTTTCATTCAAATTTTAATTTTAAACTGTCATTTTGAATATCTTTTCAAAGGTAATCTTCCTGAATTCAATCACTGCTCTCCTTCATCAAAGAAACATTAATTAAAACAAATGCCTAATTAATTAATTTAATATATAATGGAAAACAAGACTGAAAAACTTGCTAAAATGGTCAGTTTCAGATAAGAGAAATTTCAACACAAAACTTTTCTATTTAAAAGTATTTTATTGAAATACATTAAGGCGAGAATTGTGAAATATAATATAAACACTTAAGTATGAGACAATTGTGACTACTTACACAAAATAACTATTCCAAAATTCCACCATTACAAATATTTGTTTATAATGTTATAAATAACCAAAATATTTTTATTCTTTTTAATGAAATAGAAGCTGATAGACACAACCTATTTTTGAAATTTCCCTTTATTACTGAGCATATGACAGAATATTTCTCAACTAAACAGAGAGACTGCATTTCTGTTTTCTCCGACGTATTTAAGAATAAGATAAAGTTTATAAATCTCTAGTTATTTTTCAGCCATTTAATATTAAATATTTTCTGGAAGATCAATGAGACGTGAAAAGATTTACCTATTAATTATCATTAAAGTAAATAATTTATCAAGAAATATTATGAAAGTGTATCAGCAAAAAAATATCTCATATCTAACATTAAATTAAATACAACAGATTTCACCAGCTTTCTTATACATATTCATAAACCATGATTTTAAATGAGATTGAATAATGTTATCTATTAAGAAAAATAAAAGTCTCCAAATGATGCATTATTTCAAAAATATTGTCAAGATTCTAGTTAGATATGAATAGTTTTTGACAAAATATTCATAATTATTAAACATAGTGGAAATCTGTATTTCTGTTCTTAATAAATTAAAAATTAAATTTTAACATAATTGCCCATGCATTCTAAAGTATATAAATTAATTTGAATTTTTTAAAACATGCTTGATTTGTGCACATCTTAAAAGTTATGACAAGAATATCTATATGATATGTTATCAAATTAACTGGATGTGTTAATCGTCTACGCAATCAAGAACGAAAATTTAGCCATTTTCCGAATCTGATCCCTATTTGAAGTATATTTCTAAATCAGCTAAATTAATTCCTTATCTAACTAGTAGTTTTTCCTTTGTTCCAAATCTTTATTTAATAAATGTTTAGTTTTAATTATTTTGTGAATATTTTCCAAATGGTAACATTTTTTTTGCTTTTATGGTTACTTTTAAAGTCACAGTTTAAGATGTATTTAACTAATCTAATAATTAAAATTGTCCAGTAAAATTTTAATATTGAAGAAATAAGAGAATCCACAGTGTGCAAAATTGATATATTGTATTTATTTAACTATTTTTTAATATTTAAACTTCAATATTCTTATTAATTATTTTATACAACTTATTAAGTGTATTGGACGAAGCTGAAAAGTCTTTGCTTAGGAGTTATCATCCTCAAATAAGTATTTATTGATTACAAAATTTTCCTGAACAACTGTGAGCAAAAATCTTTATTACACAGGTACTAACGACAGCTGTTATCCAGTTTATTACTAAACAAGTAAGAAATTTGTTGCACATTAAGTGCGCAATCAAAGTGAGAAACATAATCTTCTCGGTAAAATGAGCAGCATCTGGCAAAAATTTAAAAATTAAATCTGATTGCCTAATGCTAAGGAATTTACTGTAAATTCACCTATAAATAAATTGTTTGAATATTTTATTTCTTTTTTCTGCCATTTTGTATTTTTAATTTTTTACTTTAATCTTATTTTTGAATAATTTAATTTTTCTACTTTAATACAGGATCAGGATCCTTAATCTCACTTGAAGTAAAAGAAGCTTAAAAATTCTAAATCCCGAAGGCATTTTCTCCTTGACTCAGTTACTGTTTACATAGTTATACAACTTAGTGCAAAACTGTTTAGGTGGGCATTCTTTCTGAAAAATTCTTAACATAACACAGCGTCCTGGCTCCTGTATGTAACAATTTAAAAGCGTGAACATGAAAAGAAATACTCCCTTTAATGCAGTTCGTGACTCAGCATATTCATTTTTACTATAAAATTTCAACATTCCTGGATAATAAAGATATTTCATGATCTTCTTTTCTGTAACAACAATTTGTATTTCTTCTATTAATCAATAGTTTAAGCATTTGGAAACAAAATTCAACTTTTGCACATTTGCTATAACATGTTCCACTGTTGTCAAAATACCTTCTGTTAACACCATTTCAAAAGTAATAATAGTGGTATCAACCAGCAAGAATTTACAGAGCAAAATTTGATGGAATTTTTGCAGATTTTGTTGCATAATATAGAAAGATAGTTTTGATTTCCTTGAGAGGGTTACAAAGGAAAGTACTCTTTCACCTAACATCTATTGACATAGGGTTAAATTTTGAATATTATGTTATGCTTATGCTATGCTGTGACAGGATTTTATTTGTTGTTTGTCTTCACATGTAATATGAATTATAAAATAGGCAGAGACATCCTGTAGAATCCTCTTTTCATGAAGCATTTAATGGCAGTCCGTTTTATTTTTGATAAAAATACGTTGGAAGCGTTATCCTTAAGAACGAAATACGCCTCATTCAGTGGTCAAATTTTCTGAGTTAAGTGATCAGATGAATGTGATTTTAGAATTACAACTACATATAGGTTTGAAAGTGAACTTTCAAAATTTGGTATTAGTGAATGAGGGTTACACTAATAAATAGTGTAGCATCATTACTAGCTGGCCATTGGATTGTCTTTGTCTTTGTACTTGTCATTTATTACAGTAACATTTTTTGAAATTTTTGCAAGATAACATTGTACAGATTTGAGGTCGCTGTTTCATTTAATCTGTTAAGGTGTGCGGTATAAAATAGTTAGGATTCAAGAGATCGAGTAGCATCACAAATCCAATATGTGCTACAACTCAGTAAGATTGTAATTCACTCAAATCAGCTTCTGTATTTTTGTTATATGATTCCAGCTAGATAATCAATGATCGTCATGGGATATCTGTGCTGTTATTTATTTACTACAGCTTTTGCTGTGTTCTATAAGTTTATTTTTTTTAACTGCAACAGACGTCTCTTCCTTTTGATTATGTGCTATGCATTGTATTCAGCGGCATGTTGCATGATTTACTATTTTGCGTATTTGGTAATTGAAAAATCTTTTCAAATTTTTTATTTTAAGTTGTGACATTTCTATAGAACCCTTTTCAGTTAGCTACCATGTAGTATGTCTGCATTACTCAATATATCCACAGATATTTCTAAAATATTTCTGCATGTGAACTGTCCATGCTTGGCCATTTCCGTTAGATGAACAGTGTGCTGTTGGTCAGCCTGATTCAGTTCTGTCTTCTAATTCTTCAGCTTAAATCTATCTGAAATAAACGACCACCACAATATTTCAATTTTAAAACAACAACCAATTGAATATCTTTCGATGCCATCCATGATTAATTCAGTATAGTAATTTCATAACAAAAGAAAGAAATGTTTATAAAATTTATGTACATAAGAAACATAATGTATAGATATTCTAGAGATAACCAATGTGGCTCTAATTTACACTATTCAACAAACAATAATGTCATATGTTGCATATGATTCTTTAGTTGAGTGTTTTCAAACGAGAAACAGAATCTGGATGTCAGCTTGATAAATCTACTTGTCAATACTTTACCAAACAATTTATTGAATTAACAATTGGTGATCAATGAACACAGATAAAAATTCTTAGAATAAATAAATTATAAAAATACTTAGTGGTTTTTCTATAAAATGATAATGCGATTTTAATGTAATAATTGTTGCTTACAGTTGAATATATATAACATACGCAAAGTTCTTAAATAAAACAAAATTTCAGATCTATTTTAGTAAAATTAAACATATTGGTGATATATGATTATTTCAGCCGATTGATCACTAATCTTCCATTTTGATATTCAAGACATTTCTAAATGTAACCACAAAGTTACATCCTTATTATTTTGACCATCACATAGCTGCCAATTTTCTGTGGTTTGTATCTTTTCAATGAGGATTTTAATGGCTTTTATGTTTCCTTAATACTAGTTTCTACTCACTACATTAATTTTAGTAAAAAGGTAACAGGCTGAGAAAGACAAGAAGATTGTTGCCATACTTCCCAACGTTTGTTACTTGAAAGAAATATTAATGTGCCACAATTTGAAACTCAGCAAAGACATCAACAAAACCTTAAAATAGCAGGTCAAAATATCAAATTTCAATTACACTATTTAAAATGTAAAAAAGCAAACACTAAATTTAAGAACAATGTTCAAAAATAAAATCCATTTAAGTACAGATTGTATTATGAAAATGAATTAAATGCAGAGCATAAGTTGTTAAATCTCTTATTCTACCTGTTTATTACCTCTGTGGAATATATATTATAATTTTAAACTGCATTTCCAATAAATATTAACCAGAATATACATATATACTTTCAAAAAAATTGGGTACTGATTTTATTGATCTTTATATGAAAATGAAAACCGGGTAATTTTTAATTTTTCAGTAACGAGACTTCATTTCAGGGTTTCTCTGTTGACCTATAGGTTAAATAAATCAATTTTTACTGTACACCACATTTCCATCATTAGCAATCAAATTTGGTTCATGGGGGATCATATGCTTAAACAGCAGAATTAGAATAAGTGGAATCCAGTAAACCATTAGATATTTGGCTTAAATGATCACTGGAAAAAGGTTTTCTTCATATAGAAGGAAGAAAATATTAAAATGGTACACCAGATATCCAAGATAAATGTAAAGAATTTTTTCCCTCTTCTTTCTCAGATGGTATTATGCAGATTTTAAAATTTGAAATAATTTGTGACATTTTTTGTTTGACTGTAAGGAAGATTTGTGAAGAATTTTTTATTATTGTAATATACATTCAAACAAATTTTTAAAATTTAAAATCAATATTGTAGTTTATTTAATTAAGGACGATAGAATTTTTTCAAAAGCAAAAATGTCATTCAGCATACAAAGAAAAGTATTTCAAAATTATTGCTGCCAGGGCTGGTTAATAAGATAGTATCCATTTAATTATACAATATTAATACTATATAAATATTAATAGACCTTTTACTATCCAATTAAAGGTTTAAAACAATTTTAAAAAACTGAGTAAAATATCGTAAAGATTGAAAAAATAAATATGATGGAATAACTGATTTATGCTTTCACATTTTTTGTAAATGTTGATGTAAATTAACTTGTTACATATTTCATTGTCTTTTTTCAAACAAAATTTCCACATAACATTCCAATATTCAACTTTCAGTAGTAAAAATGAATATATCTTAAATAAGATATAAATTTGTTCAGTAACGATTCCCATCTGGAAAATTATTAATTACAGGATATTTATAATTTATTTCGTTTTTTGAAAATAAAATTAATAACTTTATTTGAATGTTAATATTACATATTTCATCAATAATAACACTGGCCAACATTTTCTTGTTTTTAACTAATTTTGGGGTACTGATTTCAAAAATAAAATCAGTGTTTGCCTACAAGTTTTTGTTCTACGGCATTTTGCATTTGTTCAAGTTTTTGTTCTACAGGATCTTAAAATAGTTAACAAGGAGGATACACAAAATAACCATGTTTCTTGTGCCTATGGGATAGTAGAACTAAGGACAAGCATTGGACTTAGAAGAACTGGCTGGTGAGAACATGCTTAAATGTCGGGGAACCAAATATCAAAAACCAACCACTAGTAGATCAGGTAAAAATCATCTTTCCTCCTCTCCACATCAAACTGGGTCTAACGAAGCAGTATGTTAAAGCTCTGACCATAGAAAGTGACTGTTTCAAGTACATAGGCACAACATTTCCTAGCCTCAATTATGAAAAAATAAAAGCTGGTGTGTTTGATGGACCACAAATCAGAAAACTGATGAGAGATCAACATTTCACAAGCTCCATGAATGATATGGAGAAAAGAGCATGGAATTATTTTGTGGCTGTTGTGAACAATTTCCTGGAAAACAAAAAAGTTGAAAATTTCAAAGATCTTATTCAAACATTGCTTAAGAATTTTCATCGTCTGGGTTTCAACATGAGCATAAATAAAGGTTCATTTCCTCAACAGTCATCTTGATAAATATCCTGAAAATCTAGGTGGCATAAGTGATGAGCAAGGTGAAAGGATCCATCAAGATATGCAAGCTAAGAAGGAGTGATACCAAGGAAGGGAGGATACTCACATGATAACTGACTACTGTTTGAGTATTAAAAGAGACTGTCTGGAAATGACGCATTCCAGAAAAGTCTACAAATGAAAATTTAATCCATGAAGGAAGAATGTGTCATTTACTGATATCAGTTAATGTAAATAAACCCATGTCTGTCATTGTTTTGTTTGTACGGTATTCTAAATGAAATGATAAGAATATTCTGGATTAGTTTGTGCCCATTTTTGACTAAAATTCATTCAATTCTAGCATTGATTTATATTTTTCTATTTCAATATTTTGACCCAATATGTCATAGTTAACCAATGTATTTGTTAATCTCAAAATTGATTCATGATATTGTTTTTTTGGATGGTATTCTAAATAAAATGATAAGAATAGGATTGAGGTGATTGTGGAAATCATTGTAATCGGGTACTTTTCTATGGCAATTGATAAAAAATGGGGGTATACATACTGTAGTGCAAAAACTTGATGTGGTAGGCAATAACGAATGTGATATTTGAGTTCAGCAGCCCCAAATCAGTCAGAAACAAGTCTCAGATATAAGTCAGGAAAAATTGTGTTGACCAGTGTAATCTCTAAAATGCTGCATAAATTTACAAAATTAACATTTTCTCAACTTCCAGATGATTTTGCTACCTATGCAGCAAATTCAGATATGTGTTATCGATTCCGATTTACAGCTTTCTATAGTTAAGATATTTTAATACAGTTTCAAAAGTCGGCTTAGGTCTCGGTTATTGCCTGGCAGGTAAGATTTCGAAGTTTGTTTATTTAGCAATCACAGCTTGAAGTATAGTCGTAAAAATGAGAAAAACTTGGTGAACATTCATAAAATTAATATCATTTACTAAATTAAATTTAGCTGCAGAATATTTTGTTTTATGTATTTCGAATATTTCTTTAAATATTTGTTTCTTATTCTGAAGTAGCTTCCACATGTTATTCTATTATTATATTTTAATATTAATTACAGGATATTATTAAGAAACATTTATTTCATTTAATATTATTTTTCCAGTAAAATATTAATCCTACAGAAATACAATTTAGAAAGGTTTTGTTTAAACATTATTTCCAGTTTTCATAATGAAAATATCATCGTTTACCTGATTATTTGTAATAAAGAGTTGATTCAAATAATCATGAAATATTGAAGGTGGAGAGAAAATGTATTTCCGCAACCAATAAATCTGACATAGAAATATGGGTAATTATATTCGAAGATTAATTTAGAATTGTTCAGAAGGATAATTAAGTTTTCAACATTAAAATATTCTAATAGATGAGTTAACAAATGATGTTAGTTATTAAAGGATCGTAATAGGTAAGTGTTTAATTGTCCAAATTCTGAATAAAATGTTCCACAATTAAAGCTGCATTTCTTGAAACCCATTCATGAAATTGTTTGAATAAATTTTTTGGGGAACTATTGATTTATCATTTTCTGATAAATATTAATCATATTAAATTTATCAAATATGCTTTTTTAAATTTTCAGACATGGTTCCTAAATGAAATTTGGATTATAATATTAAATTACAAGCAATTAACGTTTCATTTAATTAGTGATGTTGGTCAGTAAAATTTTAATATTACAAATATCAGTAAGATTATTGGCTTTTCTGTTTTGTTTTATGGTATTTACATTTTTCAAAATACAATATTTTTTTCGAATATTAGTTTTAAATATTTCAAACAATTTTCCCTATTCTTCTTTAATGTAACTTTTAAAATTATTTGATGTATTTTACTAAAGCAACTAAATTTGTTTTTGCTTGGAATCTAATGAATGCAGAAGGATATTGGTTTCCAAATTATTTTCTAACTGTTTTGATTGTAGGTCAACCTTTCAAATAAATAAATATTGTCTCTTTCCTCTTCTATTAAAGAATGAAATAAATATTCTTAAGAAAATGAGCATAAAATGGTCATTATTTTCAAAAGCAATAGGGTTAAATGACAAATTGTGTTTCAACATTTTTGTAAATATAAATCTAAATAAATTTATTAATTATTCCATGTCCTTCTTTATATTTAATTTTAAACTATTTGCCAATATTTATTTTTTCAATTTTAAAAAAGACATTTCAATATATTTTATGTAAAAATAATATTTGTTCCGTAGCACACTTCATTTGGAAAAATCACTAATTAGTTACTCATTTAGATACACCTTCATGCTGTAGTCAGCAGTAGCAACCGCTGATTGATATACAATACAAATATCTACTTTCAAACCATTTTCTATTTTTCCTTGCCAATAACAAACCAAAAAATATGTGTATAGATAACATCAAATATTGTTTATATATATATTTATTTTTTCAAGTTACTTTTTCATGTATTAATCATAAAGATACTGAACACTTACTATTACTGATTACCAATGGAATATGTTAACGCTATAGAAGTTAACCAATGAAGAATTCAAGATGTTGTATAAACTTAAGCAAAACAAAACATCTATTATTTATTTTAATATTGTGTATCTCTTAAACATTTATACCTAAATGGCTAATGCTCCAAAATGCCATAATTTGGTTTCTTCTATCATCTTGCCACTGACCATAAATTGCCCTGCATAGATGCATGAACAGAATAATTCTGTGCAGAAAATCAGTTTTTCTAAAATATAAATAAAATATAAAAATGTCTAAACCTAAAATTGCACTATGTGCAAGTACAGAAATGGGGTACAAATTTTATGTAGTTGTCGGCCCAAAATCGCATTTTTCAGCTGGCAAATAATAACCTGGTGCAAACGTTAATTACATTTGTTCTCTTTAGCATGAATATTTTATTAATGTTGTCAAAAACATTTGTTTGGAGTGTCCCTTATGCTGTACAATTTACAGAAGTTAGGAAATATATTGATCAGATCACACAAACATTAATAAATAAACTTGGTACATCTGTGTCTTTAGTGGAAGAATGGTTGATTAAAATTAAATTATCAAAAAGAAACTAATGCTTCTCAACAAGCTGCTTCAGCATTCTCTTATGGAAACGCCGTCAGAGAACTGATAATGTTTCGAATAACTCTGAGATCTTCCTTGAAAATTTGTTCTTTTAACTAGTTTTTACTTCATGCAGGTGAGATGTGACACATTTACGAGTATGTACATAAATTTGATACAAATATTTCTTTGGTTAAACTATTTAGTTGTGCAATACAAACAATTTTCTAAATTATCAATAACAAGATCGTATGGTTTGTTGAAAGTAACGATCTTTACCTCGTTCATGAAAAGGAGAGCAATTCCAAAGAGCAGGCCTTTACAACTCAGTGGTTACATCAATTTTATGATTAATTCTTCTGAATTGTATTATTTAATTTTTTTTTTTTTTACATTCATCTTTTGTTCTAAATTTATCAATTCAATAAAAGTAGAACTTCCTCATCTGGGTAAGATAAACAAAACCATGAATGATAATTAAGGAAATAAAATGTGGTCTAGAATGAGTTCCAAGGTATATCAAGTTCATTTATTATAAGAGTGCTTCAGTATCAACAAATTTGTCTAATATACTGAAATACATAAGAAGAAACAAATACTCATGCTTTGAAGGTTTATTCAGCAATCAATTGGAAATACAGACATAAAAATGAATAATAAATATTTACCGCTGACCTGTTTCATAGAAAAGATCATTAAGATCAAAATGAAATTGGTCATTTATATTTAAATATATCCTTTAGATTGTTTAATGAGAAATCTAAGATACATCAAATTGATACTGATTATATATTAATGCAGAATAGTAACAACCATCCGGTCATGTGTCCAAAATCATTTCAAAATGGTCTGTTCTTTATTTATTCTGAAAAGACATCATAACAACAAAAGATATAAATATTTCTACTTTTTTTAACACATTGAGTTGGTATGACGATGAATAATATTTGTTGATATTTCATGGATAATATACAAAGAAATCAATTTTTGAAATTCATCAAGGCACAATAGTACACATTCATGTTTAAATTCAAGCTGGTTTTTTGCTAAATTGAGTTAATGATTTTTCTAAAATTGTGCAGTATTAATTGTAATCATGCCAAACATCATTGATAAATACTCAAGAATTAGTAAGATGCTCAAAATGCTTATAGCAAACAGAGAGTAAAAACACTGTTAGTATAAATTAAGGATCACAGAAAAAAATTAATAAAAGGTGTATTAGAAGTTATTTGATATTGAATTGAAGCAATGTTGTTGAATATAATTTAAGCAATTACAAAATTAACCTAACAGTGTTGGATTTAATGAAAAACAGGTGCTGAGATGACTAGATAATTTTCATTATATCTGATATGTAACTAATTTTATAATCCCTATTTATCAACCATATATGTCATGCTACAAGCCTACAATCTCAATTTAATATGGAAATAGTCATTTTTTTTTCAAAATTGCAAAAATTTAACTGTGAACAAAATGATTAAAATTGAATCACTCTATAAATTATTCCACATACAGAATTGTAACATATTAAGGTATAAAGGGATAATTTTGTTTTGATTAATATAAATTATATAATTGTGTATGTGTTCTTTAATTTTTAAAAATGAAAAATGATCGAAATCATTTAAGTCACTAATTTTATGTAATACATGCCAATTAGTGTGACTTAATTAGTCATGTATTTTGAGTTTGTTTTCTTCACTAGAATGTAAAACATTCACCATGTGCAGACTTATCATCAGTAATTTAGAAAAATAAAATGGTAACAATCATTTTGTTACAAATATGTATATATAAAAGTTAAGGTAATATTCATATTTACGAAATAATTGCTCACAGACAGTAATAGGAAGTCTCCACATCATTACTTCATTATCTAAAATCTACTTCCGGCTGAACCTTCGAGGTTTCATAGATGTACCAATTAACATGCACTAGGCATTAAAACATTCCATTTTATGAAAGAAAACATCGTTATTAAAATCTGCTGTATGATGAGAAATCTTGTTTTCCTTCTCTCCATAGCTGCATTTTCTTCATATTGCTGCTACACAGATAACTACATCTCAGAAAATTTTAAAATAAAACAGATTTATTGAGGAGCATGGTGACACGAGTAAAATGCCGTTATTGTTGTACGATCAAACAATTAATTTGGAAAGTAAATCAAGAGAATAATATTTCTCATCACCTATTGATAATTTTGTTAATGTCCTATAGTTTGTATATCATTCATCAGTAACATTACATACCTGAAAACCTTAATATAATTAAATACTACGTAAACATTTTGAGAACGTTTGATAGAAATCTTCAGTTTCAATCAGTGAAAAGGTTTTTAGTGTTTATA
This sequence comes from Nautilus pompilius, assembly GCA_018389105.1. NCBI lineage: Eukaryota > Metazoa > Mollusca > Cephalopoda > Nautilida > Nautilidae > Nautilus > Nautilus pompilius. Next base: position 19,410 of record JACATO010000921.1, on the reverse strand, counting down.
TAATTATAACATCAGCTAATAAGAACATGCGTTGTCAGGAATTTTCCTTAAAAATATAGCATTCTCTATGAATTTTGGCAATCAGATATTAAACATTGTAGTGTTCATGTTTTAAAATGAATCAGATATATGCATAAAAGCAGAAAGCATTTTTATCATTTGGAAAGAATGTTGTTTTGATAGAAATGCCAGGAATCGTATTAGAATCCAAAATAAATTTCATGATAATTATATTGGTATAAATAGCTACCTAGAGTATATGCAAATCTCATCTGCTATCACAGTCACAAGTTACACAGCATCAGGACATTATTTATTTCTGTCTACTGAACTCCAACTGAATTTGCAGAAAAAGCATAATATTACATTTACGTATTCTTGCATAAAAGTAACATGTAAATGCATGATTTGGAAAATACTCTAAAAATTATAAAATTGTGACACATAAATCTAAGTATTTAAAAGGATAATATTTAGAAATTATTAATGGGTATAGAAAGCTTAAGCATAAAGTGAAGCATTATTTTCTCATTGTACTATATAAGGAAATGCAAAAATTGTGGCCATCGCTGAGAAAATATAGAAATAAAGGATGATTGTTTTTATTAAATGATAGTTTTTTTAAATAATGGAGCTATTGAAAGATTTTCTTAAATAATATAGAGAAAGTTATTATTTTGTTTAAATCCTGATGATTTATTCAATTGATAAAACCAGTATATATATATTTTCTAATATGATTAAAGTACTGACTCTAATCATGTAAATGATACTCATGAATATATACTTTAGAAATGCATACTAATAATATTCAAAGCTAGATTATTCACTTTTACTATAAATTGTTCAAATTGTAGAATGTATTATTAAGGAAAGCAAACATCTCGTAAATAACTAATATATATGGAAATTATTATTTTAATAATGTTTTTAGAAATGACATTAAATTTTCAAAAATTTGTTGTAATAATTAAATGCGTTAATGACTCTCATGTGATGTAAAATTTTGCCATTATTAGGTCTTCCAACTATTGACATAGTTTCTCTATAGCTTACACAATTCTAGTTCAAAATTTGGTTGTAGTACATAAATGATAAATACTTTGTTGGGTGAAGTGCAAACAGAGTAATTATGCTCATCTTCTTAATATTATTTTGTTTATTTCTTTCATCTTGCTTGACATCTGTGAGTTTCAGTACATATGTACAACATGAAATATAATGAAAGGCAAATGTTTTGAAATTTTTTTTAGAAAATTCTAGTTAACACTGAAGGAAAACATTTTTTCGTCTGAAGATTTTATTCGGTAAAGTATGATATAATTTCCAATTAAAGTAATTAAATTCTAAAGTAACTATTCATAGACATATAAACCAATTTATCCATTTGTTAAACTTCGACGAAAAATAGATTAAACAGTATGAGGAATATATTAGAAATATAAAAAAGATATAAATGAAAACTATTCCTTCTTCTATTGAAAATAAGTAGAGACTTAACATGAATGTCAGAATTGGTATAAAATATTCTAAAATAATATCCGTTAAAACTGCTGAAATTAATGTTTAACTGTTGTGTTCAGAGCAGAAAAATATTTGTTTTTACCAGGTTATTAATAGATGGAAACACATTCCAGCCATTTTCATTCCAACATTAACTTAATGAACAACATTCAAACAAAATAGGTATTTTATCAGCACAAGATTAATGTAACAATTTCAATAACATTTTCTGTAAAACGTTAGTAAAGCGTAAACATTTATTAGAAAAAATCTAGTTCAATGGTGAATACACCGAGAGGAGAAATGACAAATGGCAGGTACTTACCTCACTATAAATTTCATCCAGTTATAATAAAGTATAATTAGTACAGTTTGGTTAGCTTTCGTATTCAATTAAATGAATAGTATGCAATTGATAAAAAGCTCTTACAATCCTGTCTTACTGTTTTAAAAAATACTGAAATAATCAAATATATTCTGATTATCATGATAAATGATACACGGCCCCTAGGTATAATGCTAATTTGAAATTGTTAGGAGTTGTATTTTCTAATTAGATAGTAATTTAAATTATATTCTATAAAATGTAGGTAAAAACAAATATTCACAAGAGGATATTATTTAGTGCCAGTTATTAAGGAAGCCTGTAAACCCAACAATATTAAACTTCCGAATGATGTTTTACCACAAGCAATATTTCTAAAAGAGTAGCATTTGCCAGCTTTAAACTTTCTTTGTGGTTCATAGAACAACTGCTGCCTTTAGGTAAAAACAAAGTAATCACATTCTTCTTCTAATGCCACTACCTACATGCACATGTTTATAAAACATAATTTGAGTATATTTTTGCGAAAAACTCTACGATACCGGAGGGAAAAGGCTTTTACTTCTTACGCTATAGTTGAGAAAGATATAATTTCTCTTAAGATGTCATGAAATGTTAAACTAATTGCATTCGTTTAAATTGCACATTTATATATTTATTAAACATCAACAAACAGAAAAACAGAAACTTAATATTACGATAGTCAAAATGAATCAGTCAAAATATAGAAAGAAACATAAATGGAACACGTTATATCTTCGATTGGAAATTCGACATGTATGTCAGAATTAGAATCAAATTGGAAAAATATATATAATTAAAATTTGTTGTATATTAAACCGTTGTGTAAATAAATAATAATACAAAAATCAATGGAGGAAATTTCAGCAAGAATCTTAAAATATTTTGTTTCATAGAGTCAAACTAACTTTCATGAATAGATAATAGTGAGAAGATATAAACAAAATTTCAAAAAAAATTGAGCAATAAATGTAGTAATTTACAGTTTAAATGCTGCCATCAATGTCAGGTTATATGAAGTATTTGAAAATAAATTTAATTATTATTTTATAAAAATATAGCAAATCTTTTCAATTACTATCAATTTAAGCTATGTAAACCCTGTTGTCAATGCTCGTTTACAAAAACAGAAATATTGCGATAAAATGATAATTAAGTTTAAGAGAATGTTTTTATACATAGTGATAATAATATACAAACTGATGTATGATTATACAGGTTGATAAATAAAGATGAATATACATTCTTAAACAAGTAGATGAAACACTGTCTATCAAGCTTTATTGTAAACATGTATTAATAATTACCTCTTCATGTCTTTACTTAAGTTAACCTCATTATTAAAAATCTAACTGGAATGTATATAACACCACATATATTTCAAGCATTTTCTCCAGGAATAGTAGATATGTGATTTTACGATTCAGCTAAATATATGTTCTAAATAGCAATAAAAGGTTGGGATTGTGATAATTTAACCAAAAAATTTTAATATTACTGGTTATCAAATTATACAATTAAATATCGATCAAAATATTGTTGTTTAGCTTTTTAAAAAAAATTGTTAAAGAAATTGTAGCACATTTGGTATAAACTGATTTTAATCAAATGATTTTTAACATTAGTAATGGTTTATTTATAGAATGAAAAGTGACATATATATTGATATAAAATTTAAAATGTATGGGTCTTTTTTTGAGTTTCGATTTTGTATGCAATATATGAGTGCCTCATTGGTTAACTTGTGCACACTTAGAGAAAAGTTAATTTTATCGTATTACAGTCAACATGATTGAAGCCATCAAAGGTTGGCAGAAATTGATCCAGCAAAATTTATCTTTAAAATTCTTAATGCTTAAAACAAATATAACAAATTCAGTAAAAAAAATATTGAAAATCTATTCAGTGTTAGTTTTTTTTTTAATTTCTAATCTTCTCCAATGTTTTATAGTTTTCCAATGTTTTCACTTAGTAACAAATTCTGCCAAGAACTAATCTAATAGAATAAATTGTTTAATTTTATGTTTTTTAATTTGTCACTAATGTGAAAGTAAAACATTTTGATAAAACTAATCATTGAAATTAAACGAATTTGTTATATGTATATTAGTAGCGCTCTTCTACTCATAGAAGAAAACAAGTTACTTTGAAATGAAATATTTAAAAATCGTTCTTCACTGTTTGATCTTAGAAATAGTATAAAGTATCTACATAAATAAATAAATAAATAAATACACTGGTTTTACTTTCTCTAATGTTTTTTTCTCATAACAATTAATGGTTCATCTTAAAAAAATAGGAAAGCTGTTACCATTTCATTTCATAGCTTTTCTATGCGTCATGCAAAACATGATAAAAAGAGTTCATTGCGCATTTGTTCATATAAATTCAAAATAAAGAAACCATTTTACATAAATAATAACGAAAATAATGTATCATTCATTTAAATAAATGTTTATGCTTCGTGATCAAAAAGAAATTTTAACTCTCCGATAAATCACAACATTAAAACGTAATATTATACAACATTTGAATTTATTTCACTAACACATGAACAATCAGTTCCATCATTCGAACACGAAATGCTCTCAATATAGTCTATTTATCCAAAAGTATTATTATTTTGTCTGCAACATTTCCAAAGTGATTCCATACCAGATTTTGAAATTTTATTTTCGTTTCTTCTACCAGTTTTATTTACCACAGACTGTTCTTAGGAGATAAAAATAAAGATGTTGTCCACATATTAGTAAAAAATATATATTATTTTATAAAAAAAATTATTTAATTGAGTTAGATCAAGCACATCATAAATATAGATTTGATTACATTTCAGATTTTTCTGGTAATACATCTGATATTGGTCTAATTTTTGAGCAGAAATGTTGTTTCTTCTATAATGATTATTAAAGTCATATTGCATCTAAGCATAAAAAGAGGGTGTTGTTACACTTATTAGTGGAAATATTTAACATTATTAGCTTTTCTGCGCCAATCAAAACCATGTTAGAATTGAAATATATGAGCTAAATGAGAGAAGTATTTGTCATTCCTTCCTGATAAAAGTATATAATAAATTTATGAAATACGGTTGATGTTTTCAGGATACTTTGTAAATATAAAGCAATACGAGATTTCAAGGAATATATAAAAAATTGCTGACCAAATATTCAAAGAAACAGTAAATACGTAATAAAAAGCTTAATGTTCCCGTGAATGGAGAGGATAAAATAAAATCATGCTAGATAGTCATTCACTGTATAATGGATCAAGATAGAAAATAAAATATATATAACCCTGTTTTAATGTTGAAATATGTTGTTAAATAAAAAACTATATATAATAAAAGATATCTTGGAAATAACTTGATCTTTAATTAAAGACAGATACTAAAACAATTAATTTTGTTGATGAATCTCTTTTATACAGTGATATGCCCATCTTGTTTCTGTCAGTGTAAGGGGCATAGATTGTATTAAATGTTTTGTTCTATGTATCCTGACATTTTGTGGATGTTTCAAGCAAAGATAAATTTAGGAAAAGATATTTTGTACCTTAATTCCATAGAGGAATGTGTAGAAAAAAGATTAATATTTAATAATACTTCAATTTTAATTATAAGAATTATAGCAGCTGTAAATTCCTAAATTAAACATACATCAGGTCTACACCAGGAGTAACTTTATTCCCATTGCCTTGCAAAAAAATGAGTCCTGTTGCCCTTGCATGAAACAAACTCCCGTTTTAGAACAAACAAAAAATGAAGCTCATCTTCATGTGATGTAATTGATATCCTTCTTAACACTTTAACGTTATGAGTGTCATTATATGGATGGAAACATTTATGAACTTGTAATGTGACGTATACCTTTTCTGAATTGTTGTGACAAAATTTTTCATTATTTATTACATTAAATTATTTAGATATAATAATTATTTGAAACCAGATCATAGAAATGATTAATTATATAGTAATTATTGTAAATATATTGTAATCTAATTTTTTTTTTCTGTTTTAGCAACAGAATGATTGTTGTGACATATTCTAGATCTATTATTCCACATTTTTTAAAAACAGTTTGTCGTTTTTCTGCATATCTCTTTCAGGTAAACTGAGTTTATCTATATAAATTTCAGAGGTTGAAAGAAACACTGTATTTATTAGAGTAACATTTTTATCAAACTAATAGCAACAAATTTTATTTGCAACTGTTGTGATGGAATGGATGAGCTGCCCTTAAATTCATTACATATTATTGTTAATATATCCTACATATATTCAAAAGATCATACCTTTAGGATGCATTTTTAAATGAAAATAATGCTATAATTTGAGAAATATTTTGAAGGAAATGCTGCTTATCATTTGAAAATCTTATAATACCTTACATATTTAATGGTGAACAGAGTAGAAAAGGTGGAAATGTAGATACTTACCCACTATTAAATTGCATCCAAATAGAATGTGAAATAGTTATTACAAATAAATTTAAGTATTCTAATTAATTAAAAGTATACAAATACAAACAAACACTTATAATCCTGAAATTTAAAAAAAAATGTTGAAATATTCAAATACCCTCATGCCTATCATGAGATATTAACATTTGTAAATTATTATGGTTTTCCGCAAACAGGATAAAAATAGTTGTATAATTTTTTTCCATTATGTTTTCTGCTATTCTGTAATTCTTCGCTGCTGTCTTCACTAATTAACTAGTAATATAAACTGTAGGAGAAATTAATATTTACTAATGATTATTGTTCATTGCCTTGTACTATACAAACCTTAATGAATAACGTCAATATCACGAGAGAAATAATAGCAGTCTAAGGAGTATCATTCATCTCTTTAGATTTTTCTGTGATTTCAAAAAAACAACTGCTGCTCTGTTAGGTTAATGCAAGTGCAGTAATTCATCTTCATTACAGAATTTACTTAATTTCCTTAATCTTGATTAAAATAAAAGAATGTCAATACCTACGTGTAGATATTCACTAAATATAATGTGATATAAATAATTTGAATACAATCTGGACAACTTTTCACTAACGCATGTTGGATTTTAAGACCGTTTTGAGGCCAGCTAGCACCGCATTTCAAAGCTTTATAGACAACAGTTAGTTCACTGCACTCATTGAAAATAGGCAAGCGATCAGTTGGAAATTATAATATTGATACCTCACTTTCAAAGGCAGGATCAAAGAGTACCAGATTCTGGCCATTAAAGTCAACAAAGTCCAAGTTTAAAGGTTAAGATTTTACAAAACACATTCAACAACAAAGTTACCACAGATTTCAATTCTGTAACAGTTGGCCTGGAAGGTCATCAAAAAGCACTCAACAGAAAGTTTTGATCTCTTGTGAACAAGAGTGATCTTGAACTAAAATCAGCTTTGCCTTTCACCGCAATAAAAAAACATAAATTTTACCAATAAGATAGCTCATATGTTGAAGATAAACTTAAGTGTACACCATGTAGAATGTTTAGAAATCTATCAATAGCACAAACTTAATGCTCATTCAGTTTGTTTTTAAAATAAAATGTCTGTTTTGAAACAGATATATATATAGATATATATATGTGTGTGTGTGTGTGTGTGTGTGTTGATTATATAAAAACTATTTATCTGGTTTCAGCGCCATATTTACCAGATAAGTTGAAACAAAATTTAACTTTGAGCTGAAAGGTAGAATTCATATCAAAATTTAATTATAATTATTTATAATTGTTATTTTCCTGTACTAGTTCACTGAATAAAGAAAATGTAATATGATGATCCATAGCTATGTTTGAAGATTAAGCTTGAAATTTTCGGTTGCTGCTTCATACAGTTCAAATAATCTGCCTACATTTGGATAACAATGTAAAGTTGTCGTGTTCCTGTTTCTACTGCACTGACCTTTTCAACATGATAATTGTGTTGCTAATTGACCAAACCAAAATATGAAATATATTTCATTCTGCATGCATATACATGATGTTTTATTGGAAATACTATCAATCATATAATATATAAATGAATTGGAAGTATTCAAAGATGGAATTTAAGCGTTTTTTCTGGCATATTGCCAAGTTTTGAGCATGAATTGTAAACATCTTTTATTTGTTATATATATAAAAGCAAATGTGCTGGAATTTGCAAAGCTGTAAATAAAATGTTTCCAATTGTAATATGTTTGCGCTATAGAGAATACTTAAATGAATGGAATGAAATAAGTAAATTATTAAGATAAGTGGGGTTAAATGTATATTTAGAGATTGATTTATTTTCATAGAAACTGTTTAATTTTTCTGAAATTCTAAAATATAATGAAGATGATATCTACTTTTGAACTAATATTTAAAGTTGATTCATTAAAGTAATTTTCATAACTGAGCAGAAATAAATAATAATTATAATCTTCAAATAAGTTATTGGTATTTTAAAGAAACTATTCAAAACATAGATTATGCAACATCAATATGAAGTTAATTCTAAACTGACAACAGAATAGCCGTCTAAAGATTTGGTACGGTGTATGTGCCAAATATACCACCCATAACATTCCTCAATTCAAAATTTTATCACCAGTAAATCATCCAAATGTTTGTGGAACAAATTAAATAGATTTTTTTTCCATTTGTATAACTTTGTTCCCAAGGGAAATACAGTCAAATTCTAAATCAGGTTTGATATTATTGCCAGTAATACTTTAATTTATAGTAGAGTAACCGATATATATTAATCTGAATTGTATATTTATAGCATTTTCATTGTGTTTCAGTTTAGTGCACATAATGTGAGTGAATAATTAGCTAAATATGTAATTATTAGGGACAGTTTTAATTTATATTAGCAAAAGGATATTGTAACAATGTAAAGCCGATGGCAGCTATCACTAGTTTTGCATATATTGATCAAACAACAGCGTGTTTCAACATGCAATTCTTAAAACAACATGTAAGAAAATTTAGTATAATATTTTTAAATAATTAGTGATAATTGTTCTTGAATAATGTTTCCTGCAGAAGTAATGAAAAGAGGAGCTTTTATTATTACATTACTGTACTTTAAAACAACAATGAGTTAAAATTATTTTTGTTGATATATTATGATACTTCATAAATGTAGAACATATAAGTAAATAAAATGACGGATTATATTTTCATTCAATTGTTATATATTACAGTATGGTTTCACTGGGAAGCCATATACTAGATATAGGATAGTATAAAACGTTTAAAATTGTTTCAAATTGGAAAACATATATGTATAATTAATTATATTTGCATGGTTAAAGGTATGTGTTACACATTTTGGACAATCTATGATCTTCGTATTGAATTTCTCAGAAATATAGGGAAAAATAATCATTAAACAAATAAAACAACTAGAGGGCAAAAAAAAAAATCAGAAGTCACCAATTTGCAGGAAAACGTTTAAGAAATAAAAGAGGAATAACAGCAGGTAAAAAATAAACAGTAATAATAAATTTCCTATCATCATTTTAAATTAAGGATGACTATAATAATTTCATATAATGTTGAAAATTTCTGATCCTAAAGGGAAATACGTATAGTAAATTGATTTATAGAACAATTAATGTACATACAAAAGGGGGAAAATGGATAAATCGTAGATAATTAATAGCTACCTATTTGGATCCAGAAAGAGTCAGATAAATAATTCATTGTGTAAATATTAAAGAATATTGCTAGATGCAATCTATATTAAGAAAAGGGACAAGTTTAAGGATTGATAATTAACATTTAAAAAACGATAAAAATATTTCATTTTATGTAACAGATATCATGAAATATATATACATCATTTTCTATCAGTTATTACCTCAGATTGTATTACACATTTCACACTATTTTGCTATTATATAATTCTTGTCAGCAATTACTAATTAAGGATATCCAAATATATTTATTCCACACAAACATGTATAGTTATAATGAAGAAACTTGTAATAAAATGATTTCTGGGTTGCTTCTATAAGTAGAAAAATATCAAAAGTAATTTCATGGGAAAAATATTAACTTTATTAGAAGCATTCAAGTATGGTTTAAAATAACATTTTGTTCTTAGAATCAACAGTACTTTTTGAAGAACCAGGAAAAATTTTTTGTTAATCTTCAATTTATGATGTAGTATATTTCCTTTATCTGTAATCTTGGCTTACAGTGTCAAAATTTTCATAAACTAATGTTTTACCTTGTAACAATTTATTGATTTTATCTTATCAAAATTAGCAAACTTGTTAATATTTCATTTCTTATCTCGTCTAGCGTTTTCAAGCATTTAAGGAACCATGATTTCCTTGTGCATTTTATCCATAAACAAATTAATATTAGAATAATAAAATATAAATGATTAACAAATTTTATCTTTTATATAATGAACATATATAGATATATAATTGCAAAGATGTCATTAAAGGAAAACTGTTTAGATATTATGCAAGTATCTGTGGTTATTTTTTGCTAAATAATTAAATATCTTTATGATATGCTTTGAAACTCAGTCAAAGCTGTAAGATAAATTAATGTTCGTTCTCAGAATAGTCAGCTAAATTATTCATCGATTAAGTTTGTAATGTGTTCCACTACGGTAAAATTAATTTTTAGTCAGAATGATAAATGGACAGTAATAAGATTCTCTTTTTACAATACTTACAACATATTATTCTAATAGAATTATTGGTTAGTTTTATGTTTTTAACAAGTTAAAATGTGATTGCAAACAATTTATATAAAAACATGATCATTGAAATTAAAATAATGATGATATATAGCATTACTTTTTTACTACAAAATATAACAAGGTAATTTTAAAATGAATGTTTAACATTCATTCTTCAATCTTTGATTTGAGATAATGACAGTATCCTAATTTGAAATACACTATTTTAATACAACTAATGTTTTACCTTGTAATGCATGTTGATTTTATCTTATCAAAATTAGCAAACTTATTAATATTTCATTTCTTATCTCCACTAGCATTTTGAAGCATTTCAAGAACCAAGATTTCCTGCGGCATTTTATTAATATACAAATTAATATTTGAATATTAATTAACAAATTTTATCTTTAATTTTTAAAAGGTCTTTGCTTTATGATATGAATGATTTAACTTGAATATCAAATTCTACGACTCAATTAATTGAATTGATCATGTGAATATTGTTCAAGAAATGCATTATTAGTCTGTACATAACTTGTTGCATTTTTAATAAAAATAATGTTTTTATTGATGAATACAGTTCTTGAAACAACTGTAATTAATATATTTATCTTCAAATATGTTAATTTATTTTCTTTTTACTTCCTTTCTTATATTTTGATGAGGATTCTATGCCAGATATCGGTTGATCAATTTATTAGTTTTGAAAAGATAAGCACTTCTGCACAATAAAAATGTCACTGCCTTTTCTATTTATCTATTTACCACACAAAATAGTATCACTTCTCCCACTCCTAAAATCATCGATTATTTTTTAATAAATCATCTAGAATAGGTTATAGAGTCTTTTTCCTTCTTCTATGTAAAAAGGTCAAATTCTTTCAAAGCAACCAAAGAGAAATATTGAATTTGCTCACAAAATCTTATGATAAATAATTACTAATTATTTTAGTGTAGAAGAGAATAGAAGGAAATAGAACAAAGAGATCCTGGATACTCACTCTCTATTTAATGGATTCCAGATAGAATAAAAAATATATTAATATTATTACAATTTGAAAATTTATAAATATAAAATAATTAATATCTTCAAAGAAATAACCGTTGTAATAATTAAATATATAAACAATGAAATATTTATAATTTTTGATAAATCTCAAATCTGGCAAGTCATGTCTATCAACAGTTCTTCCAGATATCGTCAAAGATGTACATGATAAGTTAACCATTTGTAATGAATCAATGTTTTTTGATAGAAATTCTTAATATACGAGAATCAATTTTGTTTTTCATTCTAATAAAAAATATCTAGAAGGAAATGATGTATATATTCGATATATCATCTCTACTATTAGGAATTTCAACAGAAGAATATTTCCAGCATCAATTTCTAATTGAGGCTTATCACAAGGGTTAACATTATTCTTATTTATATAGATGAAATAGAAAATGTTTTTTATCATTTGATAAGACAACTCTAGTTATCGATCTGTTAATAAAAATATGTTGATATTTAATCCATGTTGTTTATTTCTTTCTGATCATTAATTGCATAGTGGATATTTTATGAACAGTAGTATCATGTAAAGGATGAACAGAATTTTATGACAATATTTTAGTTTTCACAAACAAGGTCAATCTATGCTATATGGTTTTCCATACATAAAAATAAAGATTTCATGTGGTTGTTAATATATATATATATATATATATATATTTAAATAGATATTATTTACTCTTATAATTAATTTAAATAAAAGTATTCAAAAAATCAAATCAAGAAATATTTACAGTGACAAATCATACATGAATAGCTAATAATACAACCCGAATTGTGAATGGTAGACTTTCATATTATGAATCTTATGAATATACATTTGATTTCTATAGGGATGTTATTAGTATCTTCCAAATCTAACATCACCATTAATTATATTATTTAGCCCCTAGTTGTTCTGCATAAATTATGAAATACATCTATCAAATTTACATAAATATTATACTTTCTTTTTATCTTATAACAAATTTGCATTCTGTATTATTAAATATAATGCAAAGACAAATAATAGTGTTAATTAACAAACATTCAACTCGTAATACATTACGATTGATATAGGCCCCTCTAAATGGTGCCTCTTAATTTGATTAAACCAATCTATAGATCTTCATTCGATGGGAAAAAATTTACTTTAAATAGGTGAATTATATATAATGAACACATATAGATATATAATTGCAAAGATGTTATTAAAGGAAAACTATTTAGATATTATGCAAGTATCTTTGGTTATTTTTTGCTAAATAATTAAATATCTTTATGGTATGCTTTGAAACTCAGTCAAAGCTGTAAGATAAATTAATGTTGTTCTCAGAATAGTCAGCTAAATGATTCATCGATTAAGTTTGTAATGTGTTTTACTACGGTAAAATTAATTTTTAGTGAGAATGATAAATGGACAGTAATAAGATTCTCTTTTTACAATACTTACAACATATTATTCTAATAGAATTATTGGTTAGTTTGTTTTTCAACGTTAAAATGTGATTGCAAACAATTTACATAAAAACATGATCATTGAAATTAAACTAATGATGATATATATAGTATTACTTTTTACTATAGAATTTAACAAAGTAATTTTGAAATGAATGTTTAACATTCATTCTTCAATCTCTGATTTGAGATAATGACAGTATCTTAATTTATAATACACTATTTTAATACAATTAATGTTTTATCTTATAACAAATGTTGATTTTATCTTATCAAAATTAGCAAACTTGTTAATATTTCATTTCCTTACTACTCTAGCATATTGAAGCATTTCAGGAACCAAGATTTCCTGCGGAATTTTATTAATATACAAATTAATATTTGAATAATAATTAACCAATTTTATCTTTAATTTTTAAAAGGTCTTTGCTTTAGAATATAAATGATTTAACTGGAATATCAAATTCATCGATGCTATTAATTGAAATGATCATGTAAATATTGTTCAAGAAATGCTTTATTCGTCTGTACATAACTTGTTGCATTTTTAATAAAAATAATGTTTTTTATTGTTGAATTCATTATCATTTGAATACAGTTTTTTGAAACAATTGTAATTAATCTATTTATCTTCTAATATGTCACTTTATTTTCTTTTTATTTCCTATGTTATATTTTCATGAGGATTCTATGCCAGATATCGGTTGAGCAATTTATTAGTTTTGAAAAGATAAGCCCTTCTGGACAATAAAAATGTCACTGCCTTTATATCTATCTGCTAAACGAAATAGTATCACCTCTCCAATTCATAATATGATCAATCAATTTTTATAAAATCATCTGGTATATGTTATATAATATTTTTCCTTCTTATAAGTAAAAATTTCAAATTATTTCAATGTAACTAGGGAGAAATATTGAATTTGAACACAAAATCTGATGGTTAATAATTACTAGCCATTTTAGTGTAGAAGAGACTAGAAAGATATAGAACAAAGAGATCCTAGATACTCACTCCCTGTTTAATAGGATCCAGACACAATAAAAAAATTATATTCATATTATTACATTTTGAAAAATTTAAACTATATAATAATTAATGGCATCATTGAAATAACAGATATAATTATTAAATATGTAGATACTGCAATATTTATATTTTTTGATAAATCTCAAATCTATTAAATCATATTCATCACAAGGTCTACCAGATATAGGAAAAGACTTTGCATCATAAGTTAGCCATTTGTAATGAATCAGTGTATTTTGATAGAAATTCTTAATTTACTAAAATCAATTTTGTTTTTCATTCTGTCAAAAAATATCTGGAAGGAAATGATGCATATAATTGATATATTATCTTTACTGTTAGGAATTTTAACAGCAGAGTATTAACAGTATCAATTTCTAATTTTGCAGCTTAGCACTAGGATTAACACTATTCTTATTTGTATAGATAAAATATTAAATGATTTGTATCGTTTGATAAGACAACTCTAGTTATTGATCTGTTAACAAATATATGTGAATATTTATTCCATGTTGTTTATTTCTTTCTGATCATTAATCGCCTATGTGTGTCATTATATAGTGCATATATTAATGAACAGTAATGTGACGTAAAATATGAATAGACTTTCTTGACAGTATTTTAGTTTTAACAAGTAATGTCAATCTATGCTCTATGGTTTTAGATACATAAAAATAAAGATTTCATGTGGTTGTTAATATATATTTAAATAGATATTATTTACTCTTATAATTAATTTAAGTAAAAGTATTCAAAATATCAAATCAAGAAATATTTACTGTGACAACTCATACATGAATAGCTAATTGTGGATGATAAACATTCATTTTATGAATCTTATGAATATACATTTGATTGCAATAGGGATGTTATTAGTATCTTCCAAATCTAAGATCACCATTAATTATATTACTTTGGCCCCTAGTTGTCTGCATAAAATATAAAATACATCTATCAAATTTACATAAATATTATACTTTCTTGTTTATCTTATAACAACTTTGCATTCCTTAATATTTAATATAAGGCAAAGACCAATAATAGTGTTAATTAACAAACATTTAACTTCCTAATATATTACGATTGATGTAGGCCCCTCTAAATGGTGTCTCTTAATTTGATTAAACCAATCAATAGATCTTTATTCGATGGAAAATATTTACTTTAAATAGGTGAATTAATATATAGAACATATATAGATATATAATTGCAAATGTTATTAAAGGAAAACTGTTTAGATATTATGCAAGTATCTGGTTTATTTTGTGTTAAATAATTAAATATCTTTATGGTATGCTTTGAAACTCACTCAAAGCAGTAAGATAAATTAATGTTTTCATCACAATAGTCGGCTAAATGATTCATCGACTAAGCTTGTAAGGTGCGCTACTATGGTAAAATGAATTTTTAGTGAGAACCTTTTACAATGGTTACAACATACTATTCTAATAGAATTATTGGTTAGTTTTATGTTTTTAACTAGTTAAAATGTGATTGCAAAAATTCACATAAAAACATGATCATTGAAATTAAATTAATGATGATATATAGCATTACTTTTTTACTATAAAATATAACAAGGTAATTTTAAAATGAATGTTTAACATTCATTCTTCAATCTCTGATTTGAGATAATAACAGTATCTTAATTTAAAATACACTATTTTAATACAACTAATGTTTTACCATGTAACAAATGTTGCTTTTATCTGATCAAAATTAGCAATCTTGTTAATATTTCATTTCTTATCTCCTCTAGCATTTTGAAGCCTTTCTGGTACCAAGATTTCCTGCTGCATTTTATTAATATACAAATTAGTATTTGAATAATAATTATCAAATTTTATCTTTAATTTTTAAAAGGTCTTTGCTTTATGATATGAATGATGATTTAACTTGAATATCAAATTCATCGATGCAATTAATTGAAATGATCATGTGAATATTGTTCAAGAAATTCTTTATTTGTCTTTATCTAACTTGTTGCATTTTTAATAAAAATAATGTTTTTATTGATGAATTCATTTTGATTTGAATACAGTTCATGAAAGGATTTTAAAATCTATTTATCTTAAAATATGTTACTTTACTCTTCCTCTGTATATTTCATGACGATTCTATGCCAGATATCGATTGAGCAATTTATTACTTTTCAAAAGATAAGCCCTTCTGCACACAATAAAAAATGTCACTGCCTTTAAAGCTATTTGCTAAACGAAATAGTATCACCTCTCCCACTCATCAAATGATCAAATCAATTTTTATAAAATCATCTGGTATGGGTTATATAATATTTTTTTCTTATATGCAAAAAGATCAAATTCTTTCAAAGTAATACGAGAGAAATATTGAATTTTGACACAAAATCTTATGGTTAATAATTACTAGCCATTTTAGCGTAGAAGAGTATAGAGAGATATAGAACAAACTGATCCTAGATACTCACTCCCTGTTTAATAGGATCCAGATACAATAAAAAAAATTTTGTTAATATTATTACATTTTGAAATATTTAAAATATATAAAAATTAATAGCATCATTGAAATAACAGTAATAATTATTAAATATGTATAAACTGCAATATTTATATTTTTTGATAAATCTCAAATCTGGTAAGTCATGTTTATCACAAGGTCTGCAGATATCGGCAAAGACTGGACATCATAAGTTAGCCATTTGTAATGAATCAGTGTATTTTGATTGAAATTCTTAATTTACAAAAATCAATTTTGTTTTTCATTCTGTCAAAAAATATCTAGAAGGAAAGGATGTATATAATCGATATATCATCTCTACTGTTAGGAATTTCAACAGCAGAATATTTCCAGCATCAATTTCTAATTGCGGCTTATCACAAGGATTAACACTATTCTTATTTATATAGATGAAATATAAAATGTTTTTATCATTTGATAAGACAACTCTAGTTATTAATCTGTTAATAAAAATATGTTGATATTTATTCCATGTTGTTTATTTCTTTCTGATCATTAATTGCCTTTGTGTGTCATTACACAGTGGATATTTAATGAAGAGTAATGTGATGTAAAGGATGAATAGACTTTCTTGACAATATTTTAGTTTTAACAAGTAATGTCAATCTATGCTCTATGGTTTTAGATACATAAAAATAAAGATTTCACGTGGTTGTTAATATATATATTTAAATAGATATTATTTACTCTTATAATTAATTTAAGTAAAAGTATTCAAATATCAAATCAAGAAATATTTACTGTGACAACTCATACATGAATAGCTAATTGTGGTGATAAACATTCATTTTATGAATCTTATGAATATACATTTGATTGCTATAGGGATGTTATTAGTATCTTCCAAATCTAAGATCACCATTAATTATATTACTTTGGCCCCTAGTTATCTGCATAAATTATGAAATACATCTATCAAATTTACATAAATATTATACTTTCTTGTTATCTTATAACAAATTTGCATTCTGTATTATTAAATATAATGCAAAGACAAATAATAGTGATAATTATCAAACATTCAAATTCGTAATACATTACGATTGATGTAGGCCCCTCTAAATGGTGTCTCTTAATTTTATTAAACCAATCTAAAGATCTTCATTCGATGGGAAAAATTTACTTTAAATAGGTGAATTATATATAATGAACATATATAGATATATAATTGCAAAGATGTCATTAAAGGAAAACTGTTTAGATATTATACAAGTAACAGTGGTTATTTTTTGCTAAATAATTAAATATCTTTATGGTATACTTTGAAACTCAATGCTGTAAGTTTAAATAGTGTTTGTTCTCAGAATAGTCAGCTAAATGATTCATCGACTAAACTTGTAATGTGTGTTACTATGGTAAAATTAAATTTTAATGAGAATGATAAATGGACAGTAATAAGATTTTCTTCATACAATGCTTTCAACATATTATTCTAATAGAATTATTTGTTAGTTTTATGTTTTTAACAAGTTAAAATGTGATTGCAAACAATTTATATAAAAACATGATCATTGAAATTAAAATAATGATGATATATAGCATTACTTTTTTACTACAAAATATAACAAGGTAATTTTAAAATGAATGTTTAACATTCATTCTTCAATCTTTGATTTGAGATAATGACAGTATCCTAATTTGAAATACACTATTTTAATACAACTAATGTTTTACCTTGTAATGCATGTTGATTTTATCTTATCAAAATTAGCAAACTTATTAATATTTCATTTCTTATCTCCACTAGCATTTTGAAGCATTTCAAGAACCAAGATTTCCTGCGGCATTTTATTAATATACAAATTAATATTTGAATATTAATTAATAAAATTTTATCTTTAATTTTTAAAAGGTCTTTGCTTTATGATATGAATGATTTAACTTGAATATCAAATTCTACGACTCAATTAATTGAATTGATCATGTGAATATTGTTCAAGAAATGCATTATTAGTCTGTACATAACTTGTTGCATTTTTAATAAAAATAATGTTTTTATTGATGAATACAGTTCTTGAAACAACTGTAATTAATATATTTATCTTCAAATATGTTAATTTATTTTCTTTTTACTTCCTTTCTTATATTTTGATGAGGATTCTATGCCAGATATCGGTTGATCAATTTATTAGTTTTGAAAAGATAAGCACTTCTGCACAATAAAAATGTCACTGCCTTTTAATCTATTTACCACACAAATAGTATCACTTCTCCCACTCCTAAAATCATCGATTATTTTTTAATAAATCATCTAGAATAGGTTATAGAGTCTTTTTCCTTCTTATATGTAAAAAGGTCAAATTCTTTCAAAGCAACCAAAGAGAAATATTGAATTTGCTCACAAAATCTTATGATAAATAATTACTAATTATTTTAGTGTAGAAGAGAATAGAAGGAAATAGAACAAAGAGATCCTGGATACTCCACTCTATTTAATGGATTCCAGATAGAATAAAAAATATATTAATATTATTACAATTTGAAAATTTATAAATATAAAATAATTAATATCTTCAAAGAAATAACCGTTGTAATAATTAAATATATAAACAATGAAATATTTATAATTTTTGATAAATCTCAAATCTGGCAAGTCATGTCTATCAACAGTTCTTCCAGATATCGTCAAAGATGTACATGATAAGTTAACCATTTGTAATGAATCAATGTTTTTTGATAGAAATTCTTAATATACGAGAATCAATTTTGTTTTTCATTCTAATAAAAAATATCTAGAAGGAAATGATGTATATATTCGATATATCATCTCTACTATTAGGAATTTCAACAGAAGAATATTTCCAGCATCAATTTCTAATTGAGGCTTATCACAAGGGTTAACATTATTCTTATTTATTAGATGAA